>CM053032.1:140632389-141054889 GCA_028564925.1 Lithobates sylvaticus
TTAATTTCATAATCGATTAGTTGTCGATTAATCGATTAGTTGTTTCAGCCGTAGTTGTAAGCGCGCAAGTTGATATTGGGGTAAACCTATGTAAAGGGAGTTTGCGTAGTCAAGTCGTGAATTAATGACCTTTCCAACTACCGCTGCTTTGTCCTTTGGAATGAAGGGGATGAGTCTGCGTAGCAGGCGGAGCAGATGGTGAGAACCACTGACTACTGCTCCTATTTGTGCATCCATTGACATTTTAGAGTCAAAGATGACTCTTGACCTTGGTCCTTGGGGAGATGGTCTGTCCAAAGATGGTGGGTGGTGTCCAAGGGATCTTGGTTCAGGAGGTTTGGTTTGCATGTAGCATAAGAAGTTCTGTTTTCGATTTGTTGAGTTTCAGGGAGCTAGTGGTCATCCAGTCGTCTATCAGGGTGAGTCATTTTTGTAATTGCTGATGGTCTTTTTGTCCGGTGATACGAAAATATAATTGCGTGTCGTCAGCGTACGAGTGAAAGCAGAGGTCTGATCTTCTGATGATTTTGAGGAGTGGGCGCATGTATATGATGAAGAGCACTGGTGACAAGGGTGATCCTTGAGGAACTCCGCAAGAGATTGCCCGGGTTTTAGAGGTGAAGGCTCCTAGTTTCACTGTCTGAGAACGATTTCCTAAGAAGGATGTGAACCATTGTAGATCTGAGTCTGTGACTCCTGCTACTTCTGTGAGACGGATGAGTAGAGTATTGTGGTCCACAGTATCAAACGCTGCACTGAGGTCCAACAGTACCAGGAGACATGATTCTCCGTCATCTGCTGCTTCAAGGGCATCGTCTCATATCTTCAGGAGTGCTGTTTCTGTACCATGGCCTGGGCGGAAGCCTGATTGTAGAGGGTCCAGGAGTTTGTGTGTGTCCAGGCGTTGTATCTGTTGTACTACTGCCTTCGCCATAATCTTGGAGATGTTGTTAAGGCTTGTTATCGGTCTGCGATGGTTAGGGTCCTGAGGGTCGAGGTTGGGTTTCTTTAGCAGGGGTTTGATGATCCCTTGTTTGAGGGCGCCCGGAACAATCCCTTCTTTAAACGATTGATTTATGAGGTGAGTTATAGTGGGAGCTAAGATGTCGGAGCATTCTTTCAGGAGTTTTGTGGGGATGATGTCAATCGGAGATGTGCTGTCTCTGAGGTTTTTGATGTTTTTAGTGGTGTCCGTGGTGATTGGGATCAGAGAAAACTTTGGTGGTTGTGGGATGTTTATGTTGATGTCTTTTTGCTCTGGTTGACTACGATTGCATGTTTTTTTCTGATGAATTATTTTCCGGATGTTGTCGATCTTCATTATACCTATACCTGCAAATATGCCACTCCCTGAGACATATCCAAATTGACAAAACGGTCTAAATGGACTCCATTCTCAAGAGCTATGAATCGCCTCCACGTAAAGGACTATCCTCCTTTTACCTACTATTGTCTACCCCACAGACTCTATAGAAAACCAAACCAATGTTATCCTGGGAACACTCACTTTCCTTTCCCACCACAGTAAAATAATGGCAACGAGCTCAGACTCTGCCTCCTAAAATACTCTTGTATCACCCATTCGGAATCCCTCCAAAAGCTTGTGCACCATTGGACAACCCACACATACTAGCTACAATCTATACAGACCCGTCCAATTTATGCAGGCGGCAATGTGGTTCTATCGGATCAGCCTTTAATATTTGGTGGCAATGCCCTATCATCCAACCCTTTTGGACTCAAGTCTTCCCAATTAATATTGACACTAACAAATATGCATTTATTAAATGATCCCAAGCTAGCTCTGCTGGACTTAGGCATGGATTCATGGTCCTATAAATTTCATGCCCTGCTCACTCTTTTCTTTATAGCTGTGAGACTCTCCATTGCCCGTAATTGGAAATCAGCAAGAGCACCATCTTCTAAGGATGTAATACTCTCCTCCAACGAGCATGGGCAGTTTGAATACGCAAAAAGCCAAAGCCCATTTAAAGCAAGAGAAATTCCTACACTAATGGCATCTCTGGCTATCTCACTACCTTTGCACTATACAACTTTGAAACATGGATCTATGCATTTTCCCCATCTGAGCACTGCCCTTTTTTACAATTTATTTACCTTCGTACACTACTGTCTCATTGTACTGATCTGTTATACACTATCTTGGCCTTTAGTGTGCCACAATCAACTGGACACACAAATGTATCTTATACCAACCCTCCCTGCCCATCTTGTCTCCCTCCTATCCCTTTCCTTCTCATTCCCCCCCCTTATCTCCTCCTTGCTACCTTTCGTAGCGTAATGATGTATATTGCAGAACCTGAATTGCTGTTAAAGAGTGGTCGTATTGTCCCTCATCCTACGACACAGCTTGCTCCCAGATGGGGTGTCTAGATGCAGGGACAATATCCTTACCGCTCGATTTCTTATTAGGCATATGTTTCTGTTCAAGTTTAAACGTGATTTATGTAATGTTATGTCAATGTAACCACTCAAAATAATCCTCTGCTTCGTGTTCTAATGCATAGCGTGTCACAGTTTATTTTATCCTTCTGTAATTGTAAAAACCTCAATAAAATCATTGCATCTAAAAAATAAATAAAAAAAAAAAAAAACTTAACTAGATCAAACCTTTGATCTAGGGCCTGGGATCCCCTAGTTACAAACATCTGACTTGCAAACGACTCCTACTTACAAACGGAGGGAGACAAACAGGAAGTGAGAGGAAACCTACCCCTAGGAGGAAGAGAAATTAACTCCTGTAAGA
Source organism: Lithobates sylvaticus (assembly GCA_028564925.1). NCBI lineage: Eukaryota > Metazoa > Chordata > Amphibia > Anura > Ranidae > Lithobates > Lithobates sylvaticus. The sequence continues at coordinate 140,635,157 of CM053032.1, forward strand.
GTTTATATTGGTTAAAAGGTACCTCCACTGATGCTTCATCACCAATGCTTGTTTCCACAACAACCCAAATTTTTTAAAATCCAATTGTCATTGGGACAGAAAGTGAGGTGAAATCTGAACAGGGGCACAGACAGCAAAACAAATGTTACAGGGGTGTTAACCCTTCCCCATGCTATCCAAAAAGCTTAAAAATGTACCTGTTCCGACTTACAGATTCAACTTAAGAACCAACCTACAGACCCTATCTTTTTTGTAACCCAGGGACAGCCTGTATTTATTTAAAGTGTGTGTGTGTGTGTGTGTGTGTGTGTGTGTGTGTGTGTGTGTGTGTGTGTATAACATTTTTTTAATTAAAAAAAAAAAAAAAAAAAAAAAAACTTGCCTGCTCTGATTGCAGTGGATTCGCACAGAGAAGCCCAGATCCTCCTCCTTCTCAGGTCCCTCTTCGGCTCTCCTGGCCCCTCCCTCCTGTTGGGTGCCCCCATGGCTAGCTGCTTGAGTCGCAGCTCCCTGTGACCATTCAGAGATGGAGCTGCGGCCTGGCCACCTGTCCATTCTCATTGACTGGCCACGCTGCTGTCTCAGCCAATGAGGAGGGGAGTCCCAGATGGCCGAGACATTCCTACAACATCGCTAGCGGGACCTCAGGTAAGTATTGGGGGGGGGGGGGGCTGCTGCACACAGAAGGTTTTTTATCTTAATGCTTTAAGATAAAAAAAAAAACCTGCTTTTACAACCATTTTACAGTGATTTGTAAAGATTTAACCACCTTGCAGAGTGGCCCAGATCCTCCTCTTCTGGGTTCCCCCTGTGGCACTCCTGGCACCTTCTCTTCTCGAGTGCCCCCATGGAGAGATGCTCTCCCTGGGGGGCACCCGTGCGGGCGCGCTACCGAGTCCTGCTGCTGCATCTATTGACACTAATGGCTCCGGCTCCTATCAATCTATCCAATGGAGCTGCTGTGCTCGTCCCAGTCATTGGAACAATTTGGGTTTAGGTAAGTAAAAGGGGGGGGGGGCTCTGGGGGGCAGCTGCAGCACAAAATGTTTTTCACCTTAATGCAAAAATGCATTAAAGTGAAAAACCATGAGGGTTTACAACCCCTTTTTAATAACTTCTTCCTTCTTCTTTTCTATCTCTGCAAGGACATACATCGTATCTTTCTTGTCCATTCACAGAGACAGAAAACATGGACGGGCTTCAGTGACTGATTACTGTGATAGTCAATCAGAGGTTATTGCAGCGATCAGGTGGCCGGGAACTGGATGTTCCGGATCTCGATCATTAGATCCCAGTTACTGTGCTGGGAGCGCACCGCACGAAAGGTACATAAAATATGCGGCCCCATAGCAAAAAGCCCAGTGTAGTGGGGCAGCATATTTTGTTAAGTCTGCGCTAAAGGGATTAAGAAGACACGTGGCCACTCCGTGAAATTGGAGGACAAGCTGTTAACCCTAAACTGTGAGGGGGTTCTTTACTGTCAGAGCAATAAGGATATGGAACTCCCTTCCACAGTCAGTGTTGTCATTGGGGTGTGTAGATCATTTCAAAAACTCTTAGATGAGCATCTTTGTGAACGCAATATACAGGGATATGGGAAATGGTATTGACATGAACACACCTCTACACAAGATTGAGTGGTGTCTTTGTGAAACTTTGAATTTTGCAGAAAATTCTGTTGCACAGGAAAGCAAATTTTTTCAATAACATTCAATTTAAAATATTGCATACAATGAATGGTACCGGAAGCAACACGTGTTTTTTATTTTATTTTTTTTCTTCCCCCATGTTTGTTGAATGCACACAAAAATCACTAGGGGTGCAACGGATCAAAAAACTCACGGATCAGATCGGATCGATCCTCGGATCAGAGTCACGGATCGGATCATTTTTCGGATCAGCAAATAATAATTGAATTTGCAAAAACCTGTGAAAATTCCGCCACCATATAGTCCCCACTGTAATATCCACGTCATCTTCCCCCACTGTAAAATTGGCAGGGTATCGCCGAGTATTGGCAGGGTATCGGCTAGGTAATGCAGAGTATCGCCGAGTATTGGCTAGGTAATGCAGAGTATCGCCGAGTATTGGCTAGGTAATGCAGAGTATCGCCGAGTATTGGCTAGGTAATGCAGAGTATCGCCGAGTATTGGCTGGGTAATGCAGAGTTTTTTTACAAGTGATCGCTCCGTCATTTGACGGAGCGATCACATTGTAAACAGTGGCCGGGTGTACCAAGATGGCCGGCGCTAGGCCGAAGCCGCGGCCTTTCCTAAGGCCGCCGGGTGTACCAAGATGGCCACCGCCGCTCCGGAGCCAGGCCGAAGCCGCGGCCTTTCCTAAGGCCGCGGAGCGGATCGCGGGGTGTGCCGATCCGAACGGGGTGACCCGTTCGGATCACGGATCGGTGACGATCCGTTGCACCCCTAAAAATCACTAGTGTGAATGTCTGCTAGGGGTTTCTACCAGTGTTTAGCATTTCTCTACTGGCCTCTGAAATAAGGGGATACTACAATCATCATTGTCTGTTCCTTTTCAATCTGTTCTTTCACTTTATTTGATACAGGTATTTATGTAGTGCTGACAATTTACAAAGCGCTTTACAGCATATATTGCCATAAAGGAGCTACAAGGAACCCATGTTGCTAGGCAGTCTTCCTAATCTGCCTCTTCCTATTCCGCGGCGCTTTCTCTTCGGCGAGTGGCCCGTTGCCTTCTGGGACATGTGTGTCCCAGAAAACAGGGCCATTCACAAAGCACTGTGCGGCTCGCGCATGCGCAGTCCTTTGTTAAGATGGCAGCGCCAGCAGCTGATCCGATGGGGGGGGGGGGGGGCGTGCGACATCGTGGGCTCGCTGGACATGTAAGTGTCCATATTAAAAGTTAGCAGCTACAGTGTTTGCGTTTTAAAACGCGGTCGGAACACCCCTTTTTAATGTAAGGACTTATTCTTGCTGGTAGTTGGGGAAACCTTCATTTTGTTTGTAAAAATTAAAGATTCTATTTAGAATAACCTGTCAAGTTAGTAAAACAGTGATATCAGAACCGATTTAATCATAGTTTGTAGTGTACATAGATTTGCAAAACAGGATACAGGAATATTCCTGAACTTTTGTTTTATCTCATGGTTACTGTGAAATTGTGTGACTGCATCAATGCAGTGCATGTTATCTCACCTGAAATGATTTTACCAAAAATGTAAATATTGCAGGATATACAGCCTTGTGCTACATTACTAAGCTCCATTTCACGCTGAATAAACTAAATTATTAATCTATCTTGTATAGAAAACTATCTTTTTTAGATAGATTTTTTTTTTTTTTTTGCATTAAAAAAAGTCTTCTTTTTTTTTTTTTTATCCACCATGGTGTGCAGAAGACCCCCCTCAACCCTCTAATACTTACTTGAGCCCCATCTAGATCCAGCAATGTTGCAAGAGAGACTCTGCTGACCAGGACTCCCCTCATTGGCAGAGAGAGCAGCATGGCAGCATTGGCTCCCGCTGCTGTCAGTCAGTGAGCCAATGAGGAGAGAAATGGGGTGTGGTTGGGCCGCAGCTCCATGTCTGAATGGACACAGGGAGCTGTGACTCGGCTTGGGTTCCCCCATAACAAGCTGCTTGCTGTGGGGGCACTCAACAGGAGGGAGGGGCCAGGAGTGCCAAATGGGGACCCGAGATGAGGATCTGCACTGCTCTGTGCAAAATCAACTGCACAGAGCAGGTAAGTTATACACAGGTTTGTTTTTAAAGGAAAAAAACAAACAGATTTTAGTATAACTTTAATGCAAAGGCACATAGAAAGCTATTTTTTTTTCCTGTGTGCCCTGTTCACACTATACCAGTGTGCAGCTGCATACACAACATTCACCAACATGCATATGTTTCGGCATGCAGGCTGGCATAAAGGAGTCCTTAAAAAAAAAAAAAAAAAAAAAAAAAATCTAAGTATGTCAATTTTAGGAACTAACTTTGCATTAGCTTGAGAACCAGAATTCTGGAATCTGTATGCCAGACAAACTTAGATTTGGTCTTTGTTTTCTGACAGTGACGATTCCTCCCCTTTCCCATCAGAACACACTGATCAGTGTGCAGCGGCTGATCAAATACTGGTTTTCCAGCAGAACGGTTCAGCGGAAACTGGTCTAACGATCGGCTTCTTTTGAGCAGACAAGTTTACGCACAGATTAAAATTCATGTGGTTCCTGCTAAACCAGGCCGGCCTACTTTTGTTGTGTATACCCAGCTTTAGGCTAAGCAGTAGCCTGGATATTTGCAAGGTGACCTTGTGTGCTTGTTTACTGTGCAAAAGTTCTTTGACTCGGCACTCAATAATTACTGACAATAGACTTCTCAGACAGATAATAGTCACACATTCTTTGTCAACAGTGCAGTGGTAGATAATTCATTGGCAACGCTGTATACATAGTGTTCAAAGTGCTTCTTTTCCTCCAACTGTGGCAGACAAATAAAACCATAAGGACGGCTTTTTATATTTATACCGTTGTTGCAAATATTCATAGTTTGCTAGTTGGCACATGTCTTTTCAGGCAGTAACGCTAACTATATTATACGTGGATATTTTGCCAACTTTTTATGCAGTAGGTACAAAAAAATATCTTGTTGATACTCCAGGAAACTCTGTTAATGTCTTACTTAAGCTGGCCACACTCTGTGCAGATTTTGGCAGGTTCCTGATGAACTGGCCAAAAACTCTCCCACCCTATATCCTTCAATTGGAAAGCCTGTAGTGGCTGTCACAATACAATAGCCACAGTTTTGTATGTAATGTGCTATACTATTCGTTCCACTAGTGGTGGGAGATTGCTGAGCTAACCTTGCATGGTTAGTACAGCGGTTCAGACTGGAGCTGTCAGTTTTGGGCTTTTTTTCCTTCAACCGAAAGGGTTGAATGAAAAAAATAATAATGGTGTGTACCCGGCTTTAGAGTTCTCATGGGGGGAGGTGTCTCCGCTGAAGCTTTATCACCAATCCTTGTTTCCACAACAACCTAACATTTTCAAAATCCAATTGCCACAGGGACAAAGTGAGTTGAAATCTTCTGAACATGGGTACAGACAGCAAAACAAACCCTTCCCTACGCTATCCTAAAATCTTAGAAATATTTTTTTTTTTGGCTGGAGTTGCACTTAAAATTGTATTACCTGTTCCAACTTGCATACAAATTAAACTTGAGAACACACCTACAGAACCTATCTTGTTCTGTAATCTGCCTTTGGTTTAATCTTTCTCATGTATATAAAGAAATGTCTTTAGTTGTTGAGTGCTTTGTGTTGAATTTGACCTTCACACCACTGTAGACAGTCTCTGTTAAACTATAAAGCTATTCATGATGAAATAATGTTGATTTAGTACAGCTTTAAACCTGAAAACCGTGCCCAGGCTTAATAGAACGTTTTAAGTGCATACAGAGATTTAATCATTACTAGCACAAACTAGTTAAGCCCTGTATCAACTATTGTGCTGAAAGGAACAGTGTAATTAAACTATTCTTTTTTTAGCCACTTAGAGGAGTTCCCACTAAAAATTTTTTTTTTAAAAGTCAGCAGCTACAAATACTGCAGCTGCTGACTTTTAATAATCGAACACTTACCTGTCCCAGGGTCCAACCATGTGGGGGAACGAAGCCCCCCCCCCCCTCGTTCCCTGCTCCGCTCGCGGCGCCGGCATCCTTACTGTGGGCACCCGGCTGTGGCTTCACAGCCGGGCACCCACTGCGAATCCGTGAGCGGCGCCGTGCACCGTGATATGACACTCAGTCATCTGGGATACCTGACAGGTCCCAGATGACTGTGCGGCGCCGAGGGGAAGTGATGTCAGTGCCCGGGCACTGAAGGTGATAGACTACGAGGGACCCCTAGCAACAGGCATTTAGAGGTGAGTAAATGAGCAGACCATTAAAAATTTTTTGCAATATGTCACTGTTTTACTGACCATTGCGCAGTCATGCAGTGCTTTTACCCAAACAAAATTGACGTATTGATATTTAATCACCTCCTATTTTTATTTTTTGCACTATAAGCAAGAAAAAGACCTACCAATTTTGCTATAATAAATATCCCCAAAAAAAAAACAAAAAAAAACAAACGATTTCTTCATCGGTTTAGGCCAATATTTTCTACATACTTTTGGTTTAAAAAAAAAAAAATCGCAATAAGCATATATTGATTTGTTTGCGCAAAAGTTTATAGCGTCTGCAAAATAGGGAATAGATTTATGGCATTTTTTTTATAAGTGTGTGTGTGTGTGTGTGTGTGTGTGTGTGTGTGTGTGTATATATATATATAGATATATAGATATATAGATATATATATAGATATATATATATATATATATATTACTTGTAATGGCGGCGATCAGCGATTTTTAGTGGGATTGCGGCTGACAGATCAGACACTTTGCAGCGTGCAGCGGGCACCCGCCTGCTATAGCTGTTTAAAGGGCCGACGTACAGCTATGGCGATTTGCGGGAACGAGCCGACCTGCCGCAGTATAATGACTGCGTCTGGTCAGCAAGTGGTTAAAGTGATTATAAAATACATTTAAAAAAAATAAGTGTGTCGATAGATAAAACATGTCACCCTTTTTCTAGGTGAATAATATACTTCTAAAATTGCTATTGACACCACGTTGGAAACAACCCATGAAATCCATACATAAAAAGAAACCAAAACAAACTAGAACTAAAATGTTTCTGATGACCAAAGACAGTTTTAGGGTAAAAATTGTTAAACTGAAATTCTGCATATCTCCATCGAAGTTTTATGATAATGTATCATCAATTTATTTTCAGGCAAACTCGAGTAGTCTGTAAAGGGATTGGCTTCCTTTTGACTGGCAAATAGACTATAAAGCAAGTAAGCTTTAAACGTACCAACAACCTCTGCTAGAGAAATGGTAAGTGCTTTTTTTCTTTCTCCGATACTATAAATGTGTGTGTGTGTGTGTGTGTGTGTGTGTGTGTGTGTGTGTGTATATATATATATATATATATATATATATATATATATATATATATATATATACACACACACACACACACACACACACACACACACACACACACACACACACACACACACACACACACACACACACACACACACACACACACACACACTTTTATTATTATTTAAAAAAAAAAAAAACCTTCTACATTTACAACCACTCTTTTCATATGGCGCTGACATCGAGAGGCTTTAGCCACCGGGATTGTGTGTAAACCTGACAAGCAGAGTCCTGCCTGTTGAATGGAAGAATTCAGTTGGTAACTCGCATCCATCCGCTCTCCTCCCCTCTTGTTGCTGACCTGGAAAGAGATGTTTGATATCAATTCAGAGTCGGCCTATGTGTCCCTGGCCAGCTTACCCAGGAATGAATGTAATTCAATGCTAACTGCATTGCACTACTCTCAATGGAGCACAGGGGAGAAATCCAGGGTCTTTTATTAATGAGAATCTTTCAACAAAAAATCTTCTCCTTCTTTTTTTTTTTTTTTTTATTGTAAAAATGTAAAGTTACACCCAAGCACAGAAAATCCCCAGCCAAAAAAATTTGAGCCCCCCCCCCCCCCTATATATGCATGTGAAAATGTAAACATTTGTAGGGGGGCTCCTACGCATGAAAATGCCGATTTGATATACACACATTACATATCGCCACGTATGCTGGAGTGATAGCAACATTTCTAGTATACCAGACTTTCCCTGTAACACTAAACTGATGACCTATAGAGGGCTTTTAATGTGTCGCTTATGGAAAATATAGGGCACTGAAGTTTGTCGCCATTTTATGGGCGCACATAAATTTAAAGTTTGACATGTTTGGTATCTATTTACTTGCTACAACCTTGTCTTTTTTATATTTTACTAAAAAATGTGGGTAATTTTATTGCGTTTTGTGTGCCCTAAAATTAACTTGTGTATTTTTTTTACTGAAATTTTGCGTATCTTAGACATTTTGCGGTAATATTTGACATAAAATGGACTACCACTGTTTTATTCTCTAGGTCAGGGGTAGGCAACCCCCAGCACTGGTGCTGCAAGCGACACTCGACTCCCTCCCCATCAGCAGGGAAGTGTCAGTGAGACACTAATGCATTCCAATTTCAGAATTCCCCACGTGGCACCTACACTGAGGGGCAGGCACTGTGCCCCCACATACTGTAAAAGATGGGAAGCATTGTTTGATTCTCTAACTTTGCTGTAGCTGCAATCATCTGCTTTTTTTTTTTTTTATGGGGAAGAGATTGGGTGCACTTCTACTAGGGGAGCGGTCCCTGTTTCCAGGAAGCAGAGGACTGTCTTGCCTGCTAGCCCTGTCCACCATCTGGAGGAAAATGACTCGCTTGGTTGCCACTACCAATCTCGGAAAGAAGGGATTTCACTGTGATTGAGAAAACCACAATCGGGTGACAGTTTGTGGAATTACTGTTGAGCTTCTGGGAACTTTGTTTAAATTATTCCTGAACCTTTTTGTCACTTACTACTGATCCACTCTGTCACTTTAAGCCACAGCCAGTATTCAGCGCAATGAAAATCACACCCAACCACTTTTTCTCAGCTGCGGGGGCCCAACTTATGATCCTGCACACAGGCCCACTGCTTTCAGAAAATGCTCCTGACCTGAGCTCATCATTGCGCATCCATTCCAGATGCTTGTCTGTGACATCACATACATCGCATACAAGCACGTGGACTGGATGCTAGAGGTGGATCAGCAGGATGAGTGTGCCAGGACGGGTACAGTAGATGTGTCTCATCTCTGCTTCCTTTCACCACTGCATATCACACATATCGTAGTTGAGAAGAGGGTACAGCGGTGGAGCAGATGAGCGGGAGGGTTCAGCAGTGGGGAAAATGAGCAGGAGTGGTTCAGAGGTGGCACAGAAGAGCAGGCGGGTACAGCAGTGGGGCAGATGTGCAGGGAGGTATAGTGGTGGAAAAGATGAGCAGGGGGTTCAGCGGAGGCCCAGATGAGCAAGGGGGTTCAGTGTTGGGCAAAAGCAGTGGGGCAGATGTGAAAGGAGGTGTATTGGCGGGGCAGGAGAGCAGGGGGGTTACAGTGGCGGGGCAGGAGAGCAGGGGGGTTACAGTGGCAGGGGGAACAGAAGTGAGAGAGATGTGCAGGAGGTACATTGGTGGGGTAGATTAGAAAGGGGTTACAGTGATGGGAAAGATGAGAAGGGGGGGGGGGGGTTCAGTTTTGGGACAAAGGAGAAAGGAGGTACATTGGTGGGACAGATGAGCAGGGGGTTACAACGGTCGGGCAGAGAAGCAGGCGGTACAGAGGTGGGGCAGATGTGCAGAGGAGAAGGGATGTACACCAGTGGAACACGGGCAGGGGGTTACAGTGGTGGGGCAGAAGAGCAGGGGGTTACAGTGAGTTGTGGAGTTGCGGGAATTGGGGCTGATCTGAGGTGAGAGTGCAGGATGTTAATTTCTCACTACTAAAGTAGTTTACAGCATTTACTTTATAAAAAAAATCCTTTTTGTGATTGTGAAGTTTACTTTTTTTAATTAAATTGAGCGTGCAGATTTTTATAAAATCGGCACGCTCAATTTGTTTGAAAACATTTTTTGGCACACTCTGCTTAAAAGGTTGACTTCTCCTGGTCTAGGTTATCTGCTTTCAGAAAATGTTTTCGGGGGTTTATCTTTAGGCCTAAATTGAATTTTTAAGCATGTCTGCAGACGGCTCTGACTGAACCAACTTTACCAATTCTTAGATGTGGCTGCATTTTTAGCTTTCTTTCCTGTATTTTTATTTGGTGATGCAGCAAGTAAATCTGTTTGTTTTTCAACAGAACAAGCTCCCCTGCGGTTGTAGCAGTTAGTGTTGACACAAACCATTTACCACTGATCAACTTATTTATTCATGTAAAACCTTAATCCCAAAACAAAAAACCATGTTGCTTTAAAGTGGTTGTAAACCCACTTTTTTGACTTTTACCTATAGGTAAGCCTAGAATAAGGCTTACCTATAGGTAGTGGAAATATCTCCTTAACGTGCGCCATTTAGGAGATATTTCACTTGTAGTCTGCCGGAAATCTTCACTGTGCATGCTCAGGGAAGAAACTAACCTAAAGGCCGTTTCTTCCCTAGCATATGCCGTAGGTCGTGGCCCCGAAGGAAGAGGGCAAGAAGATGGAGGCTGCCCACACAGGGGACGTCGCTGGATTCTTTTGCAGGTAAGTGGTACATAATGGGCTAGTATGCGATGCATACTAGCCCATTATGCTTTTCATTTGTGCTCAACAAGCGTCTCAGCAAATTCCTTGGGGTGTCTACTTTCCAAAATAGGGGCATTTGGGGGGGGGGGGGGTATTGTACTGCTCTGCCATTTTAGCACCTCAAGAAATGATACACAGTCATAAACTAAAAGCTGCATAAAGTCCAGAAAATGTACCCTAGTTAGTAGACGCTATAACTTTTTGCACAAACCAATAAATATACGCTTTTATTTATTTTTATTTTTTCCCCCAGAGAAATGTGGCTGCATGGTTTTTGGCCTAAATGTATGACTAAAATTTGAGTCAATTCCTACTTTTTGCTATAAAAAATAAATCTTTTTTTATTTTTTTAATTTTTTCCAAATTTTCGGTCTTTTTTCGTTTTATATTGCAAAAAATAAAAACCGCAGAGATGATCAAATACCACCAAAAGAAAGCTCCATTTGTGGGACAAAAGGTCGCAAGTGTTTTAAAGGGGTTGTAAAGGTTCCTTTTTTTTTTTTTTTTTTTTTTTTTTTTTTTTTTTTAATATACTTACCTGCTCTGTGCAAGGGTTTTGCGCAGAGCAGCCCCGATCCTCTTCTGGGTTGCCCCGTCAGCTCTCCTGGCTCCTCCCCTTCATCGGGTGCCCCCACGGAGAGCCGCTTTCCATGGGGGCACCCTGTGCGGGCGAGTTCCTGAGTATCCATTGACACAGGCAGTGGGACTCGGAATGCATTTAGGTAAAAAAAACCTTGAGGCTTTACAATACCTTTTTTAGGCCCCTTTCACACTTGTGCAACTTGTCCTGCGACTTGGGACTGCAAAGTCGCATGACAAGTTGTACCCCATGATTTCCAATGAGTAAAATTCATATCTGTGCGACTTCATAGTAGTCCCTGGACTACTTTTGTCCGACTTTGATGCTAGTTGAAGTCCATAGACCAAGTTTACACAGGCATTCCCTAAAATCGTTGGACTTTGAAGTCGTGCTAGTGTGAAAGGGGCCTTAATGGAATGGCAAAGACCTAAGTAAGCCTTTTCCAAGCTTGAAGTGGAGCTCCAGGCTGCTTCAGAAAAAATTAAGTCAGCAGCTACAAATACTGATGCTGTAGTTGCTGACTTTTAATATTAGGGCATTAATATTAGGGCCTGTCCAGGAATCCCGTGGTGTCCTCACTCAAGTCGATTTTTTTCGAACAGCTATCGGGTGTCTTAGCCGCCATCTTAGTAACTAAGGGAAACTGGCGGTGAAGCCTGGCGGAGTCACAGCCGGTTTCCTACTGCGTATTTGTGAATGGGCCGGCGGGGGGCCAAGCTGCAAACCGAGTCAGAAGTTGGAGTGGGTACCTGTCGAAACCAGACAAGCGGAGCTTCTTCCCCTTTTGGATGGAGCTCCGCTTTAAAGTTAATATCACTGCAACATTGATTAACCTAATATGTGTGTGTGTGTGTGTGTGTGTGTGTATGTGTATATATTATTCATGAGCAGAGACTCTCTCCCTCCTCATTGCCTCAGATACAGCAGTGGCTCCTGCTGCTCTCAATCGCAGCCAGTGATGAGGGAGCAGGGGCGGGGCAAAGCCCCACTCTGTCTTATGGAGCGCCACTGGGGGACCAGAGGAGGATGGAGGTGCTCTATGCAAAACCACTTCACAGAACAGGTAAGTATAACAACATGTTTTTTATTTTAAATAAAAAAAAAAATAAAATATATAGCCTTTACAATCACTTTTAATCTGCTAGTACATCTAACACACTCCTGCCCCCAGACTGACAATGCTGTGGTACAAAAGGTACTCCTTTATCCAGAGCGGGACCCTAATACAGGAGGTGTGTTACTGGCCAGATCTCCAAGTGAAAACAGCCTACATAGAAAATCACTGGCTGTGATTGAGAGCAGCAGGAGCCAATAGCTCCCGCTGCTGTATCTGAGGCAAAAAGCCAGCAGCTACAAATACTGCAGCTGCTGACTTTTAAAATAAGGACACTCGCCTGTCCCAGGGTCCAGCGATGTTGGCACCTGAGGCCGAATCGGTCCTGCCACCGCCATCTTCGGTATGGGAATCAGGAAATGAAGCCTTGCGGCTTCACTTCCCAGTTCCCTACTGCACATGTGCGATTCGTGCAGCGCAACCAGAAAGGTCCTTGCTGTCTCTGGGACCCGTGTGTGTCCCAGCAGACAGCGCGGCGGGACCCGAAGAGGCATAGACTCCCGTGGGAGTGTATGCCCAGGAGTGGGTGCAAATACCTGTCTTCGGTATCTGCACCCCCTTCCCCCCTGAAAGGTGCCAAATGTGACACCGGAGGGGGGGGAGGGTTCCGAAAAGCGGAGGTTCAATTTTTGCTTGAACCTCAGCTTTAACTGATTTGAGTCTGTTCATGCTGTTTTTTGTTTTCCTTTAGAGTTTGTTGCATAATATGATATTGGTAAGCTACATTTGGGATGGTGTAATTATTATTTATTTATTTTTTTTGTTTTTTTCGTTACAGCTACATACAGAAAAAATGGTTCCAAACGGATTTCTTTGTTTTGAGGATGAACAGTTTATAGAGTCATCAGTTGCCAAACTAAATGCCTTGCGGAAAAGTGGGCAGTTCTGTGATGTCAAGCTTCAGGTAGTTGCCCTACATCTTATTCATTTTTTTTTTTTTTTTTTTTAAGTTGCATCATATTGATCGATGGGGTAAGATGTTATGGGCTGCATAATGTCATTGATCATAGTGCTGTAAATGAAAAGCAGTCTGATTTCATACAGTTACTATAGTCAAAAGTAATCAGTTCTCCCAAAGCAAACTAAGATTTTTTTCACTCCCATTGAAACTGAACCGTAGATTCAAAATCTGTAAATTGACATTCTTGAGACTGAAGGCCTGTATTGAGCCAACCTTAAAGTGGTTATAAAGCCTAATTATTATTTTTTTTTTACCTTAATGCATTCCTTGCTTTTAATTACCTGAGCTGTGCAGCTCCTCTCTCCCCTCACTTATGGCAGGGTGGATTTGATGTCCCGCAGCAGCTCCTCCTCTGATCCGCTGTTGACTCAGTGACAGTCTCATTCACTTTAATGAGACGGCTGATGATGCAACAGTGACACAGTTTACCTGCGTCGGTGATTCAGACACTACTCAAAGCTAGGAAATCTACTTCCAGGAAGATATATCATCAGATGTGGAAAGCGTACGTTTCATGGTGTGAGTCGGTGGGTGTCCGCCCACATTCCTTTTCGGTGGCACGGATTTTGACTTTCCTTCAACGGGGCGTTGAATATAATTTTGGCCTTGAGCACTATCAAGGGCCAGGTGTTGGTTTTGGCGGTTTCCTTCAACGCCCCCTGGCTTTGCATTCCCTAGTGTGTACCTTCATTCAGAGGGTTCGACATGCGACTCCACCAGTGCGTTCCCCTTTGCCACTGTGGGACTTTCTGTTCTACAGAAGCCTCCCTTTTTGAGAATATTTGAAAAATTCCCCTACTCACTGTCACAGAAGGTGGCCTTCTTGGTAGCTATGACTTTGGCTTGCAGGGTGTCGGAATTGGTGGTGTTATCTTGTCGTACGCCCTACCTGGTGATTCACAAAGACGAGGTGGTTCTTCGTCCTTGTCCTTCGTTCCTTCCAAAGGTTGTTTCTGATTTCCATTTAAATTAGGACATTGTGTTGCATTCCCTGTGTCCCAGGCCGCAACATCTGAGGGAATTTGCCTTGCATGCCCTGGATGTGGTTTGGGCGATCAGGGTGTATTTGGCTGCCACTGAGTCCCTTTGGAGGTCAGACTCCCTGTTCGTGATCACGGACGGGCCAAAGAAGGGGCTGTCTGCTTCCTCTGTGACCATTTCTAGATGGATCAGACAGACGGTGACTCGGGCCTATTCTATTAGGGGTCGGGTTCCCACCTTTCAGGTGAAAGCACATTACTCGGGTGCCTCCTGGGCCTTCCATTATCGGGTATCAGTGACTCAAGTTTGCAGTGGATCTGCTGGTATCTGCGGATGCCTCATTTGGCCGCAAGGTTCTGCAGGCTGTGGTCTAGGGCATCTATCCCTCTTGAGGGGGTTTTTAGTTGTTCAGATTGAGCTCTGGTTGTCCTGTTATTTATTGGCTGCCCCACACCTCATGTTTGGCATTGCTTTGTGATGTCCCTATGGTTCTAAATAGGGAAGCGCTGTGTCTGTCAATGAACGAAAGAGAAAATGGGATTTTTGACTTGCCATAAAATAAATCCATTTCTCTGAGTTCCTTGACAGACTCAGCACCCAACTCTCTATGGAGTTTTAATGTTTCTGACACTATTTATTAGAAAACTGAAGGCCTATAGCAGAGAGGGGGGGTACATATCACCTAGGATTGCCCATAGGCGTAGCCAAGTCTTTTTTTTCTGCCTAGTGCCCTACTTCTGTAGGGTGCGGTATAACCCTATGGTTCTGAATAAGAAAGCGATGTGTCTGTCAATGAACTCAGAGAAAGATTTTGTGGTAGGTCAAAAATCCCATTTTCCTATTTAGAATAATAAGCTTTCAGGTTAGTAAAACAGCGATATCGGAACCGATTCAATCATACAGTTTGTAGTGTACGTAGATTTGCAAAACAATGGGATAAAGGAATATTCCTGAACTTTTGTTTTATCGCCTGGTTACTGTCAAACTGTGTGACTGACTGCATCAATGCAGTGCATGTTATGGATTCATTAACTGAATTTACCAAAAATTTAACTATTGCAGAGTATACAGCCCCATGCTACATGACTAAGCTCCATTCTTTAGATAGATTTTTTACTCCCAAAGCATTTTTATTTTTATTTTTTTTTAAATCATTGATTTTTTTTTTTTATCCACCCTGCTTATGGGTCTCACTGGCTTTACTGGGGCACCATGAGCCATTGGCTCCCGCTGCTGTCATTCGAAGCCAAGCAAGTTCTGCTTTCTGTGTCAATGGACGCAACAGTGGGCTCGGGAGCGAGCACGCATAAGTGCCCCCATGGGAAGCTGCTTCCTGTGGGGGACCCGAGAAGGAGGTTTGGGGTTGCTCTGTTGAATTTAATTGTACAGAGCAGTTGAGTTACAGCCACTTTAATCTAAATTTCCCCAAGCAGCTAGGAGTACACGTCTTTGTCAGACAAGGTTGCCCACCTCGTCTGTGCTTATTGGTGCTTATGGCTGAGAAGCCTGCCTAGAAGACCTTTACTGAATCTGATTCCTTTTTTTAAACATGGCATTCTTCAGTACATTTGGTTTTGGAAATGCTTTTAAAGGAAAATTGAGGGGCATTCTGATTGGGTATGGGGTTGGGTTTTGTCCAGCTATAATGTGGATGTAAACCCTCGCATATATACCCAGTGAAGTGCCTTATATCATGCACAGGGATGAAACAAATCTCTCTACATAAGTTTTACATGTATATCTGCTCTCTTCAGCTGTATCTATTCTTTAGAAAGTGCTCTGTGTTTACAGATTTCCTCTTACTATTCCTATTCAACATTGTAGTGAAGCCTGGGCAATGGCACCCACACCCCCCCCCCCCTCCTCATAGGTTGAGACTTTCAGCTCTGTTAGTTGAATAGTTCAGGGCTCTGCTAATATAATCTATTTATAGCATCCTCCCCAACTCCAGCATGGGTTGTCAGAAGTTATCATCCCGATAACAGGAGATGGCTAACAGACATAGAGCTTTAAAGAGAGATAAGAAAACACTGCAAATATATGTGCCCAGCTCAAATTTCATAAGTCGGGTTTACATCCACTTTAAGGATTTACAATAGCATTGGCACCCCCTTTCTGTCTTAGGTTGTTTAAGAATGTGTTGGAACAATGTGCATAAAAGTCAGGATTATTATATTGCAACCTTCGCTACCTTATGGGCAGAATGTTGAGCTGGCCTTGAACATTTATTTTGTATTACTCACAAATCATGGCGGGTGATTAAGCCGGGAATACTTACCGTATGGCGGGGTGTTTTATTTATTTGATTTTTTTTTCATTGCTGTTTTGTTTTGTATTCAGAGGAAGGGTGAGTGTATGGGGTTTTAGCTGTCGTGGGTTAAGCCTCATTTCTGTCACCTATGTGAATGGGACCATTACTAATTACAGCTAACTGATCCAGCGAGGGTTCCCTGCAATTAGCTGCGGACGGTGGCCCCAATAAAAGCAATAGGAGGCTGACCGCTCATACAGCTAATCGTGACCGCTCACACACATAATCATGGAGCAATTGCCTGTAATGAACGACCCTGGAAAGCAGGTAGTCTGTGTCCAAGACCAGTCGTCACATGTAATTGCTCAATCTGACTAGTGTCGGAAGCTGTCACCTCCCATTGCAGGCTACCACCTGCATGTAATTGGTAATGACCCCATTCACAAGTGTGATTAGGGCTTTAGGACATCTCTCACCCCGGCGACATCTATAAAGGAGTTGTAAAGTGTACAAAATATGCATTTTCTAATGCTTTTCTATTTGCCTTTTCAAGGTTTGTGGCCATGAAATGTTGGCACACAGGGCAGTTCTTGCATGCTGTAGTCCTTACTTGTTTGAAATTTTCAATAATGACAACGAGTCTCATGGAATATCTCATGTTAAGTTTGAGGACTTGAATCCAGAAGCAGTAGAAGTTCTGTTAAACTATGCATACACTTCACAGTAAGTTCTATCTATTTGCTATATCTGTTTTATGAAATAAAGTACTGGGAAGGGAAATGTATCTAGTAGTGTTTTGTCATTCTGTATCAAAGGGAGCCATAAAAGTAAGAACTTAGAAATTCATGAATGTTTTATATGTAAAAGTAAAAACACAGATAAGTCTGGACTTTTGCATGATATTAATGGTTAAAGCAGTAGTAAACTCTGTGGGGGGGGGGGGATAAAAAAATGTTCTCTTGCAAGACAATGTTACAAAGTGTTAGTATGCATCACATACTAGCAAATTATGTGAAACTTATCTAAAAACAAAGCCCACCAGCAGCTTTCTGTCACCGCTAACAGGGTGTCCATCTTCACCCTGTTTTCCTTTTATGGGTTTGTGGGCTCTGGTCCTTTTAAATGGGTCACTCCTGTGCATGCACATGGGAGACACTGTTCACATGTTCCCTTAGAGTGCATGTGCCGGTGAAGTCACCGGCAGCTTCACAAGTAAATATTTCCTAAATGGTGCACATTTAGGAGACCTTTTACAGTACCTACAGGTAAGACTTATAGGCTTACCTGTAGATAAAACCTAAACAAAAGGCATTTACTACCACTTTAAAGACTATAAATGAGTAGAGATGCTCATATAGATTGGGCTACCAGAGACTTTTTTTACAGTCCTTGCCAAATCTGACCATAGGTGCTGTAGTTTGCAGACCGGATACTTGCAATGCTTGACCAAAGTTAAAACAAACCTTAACGCCCAATTTTGCAACATGCATTGGTAAAACTGCATATCATTGCAACTACTTAGTGTGTGTGTGTGTGTGTGTGTGTGTTTTTGTTTTTCCCAGGACAAATTGGGCTTTCATTTATTGGAAAAGTTAGTGGATATCTTCTGAGATTTTTTTTCAGTATGAAAGAATGGGCCCAAAATAGTGAAAAAAAATAAATGTTTTAAAATTTTTAGTCTTATATTTTTAAGGCCATTACCATGACACACCACCAAAAAAAAAAAAAAAAAAAAAACTGTGTTCATGATTTGTTCTGTATACTTGAAGTAGTGCCAAGAAACAGTAGTACTTTTATTTTTTCTTGCCAATAACACACTGTCACTGACAGTGATTGATTGAAACTGTGTGCTGCTCACTGAACTAGTTCTTCTTCTTTCCTTCTTCTTCTTCTTTTTTTTTTTTTTTCTTTGACATCTCCTCAGGAGTAAGAGGTACATTGTATCTTTTTCTCCTCTTCAGAGGAGGAACAACATTGGTAGGCTGTGATGGCAAATCGAAGGCTATTACAGCAGTCATGTGATGGGGATCTTGTTCCCCTGGGTCCCGATCGCTGGTAGGAGACCCGGGGCTGTCACTGACAGTCCTGTCCCAGTTCTTGGAGCGCACTTCCAGCACAAACAGTGGAACACATATATGCAGCACCCAGGATTAAAGCCCGTTTGCTGGGTGCCGCATATATGTGTTGCATGGTTGTGAAGGGGTTACCCTGTACTTGTTCACTATGTTGCCAATGTATGTAAAAACACAGAATTGTTTGCATTTACTTGCATTATAGAAGAGTTTTGTTAGTAGTAACTACCTGGCTGCTGGGTCCTACTGAGTTCTGGTCATGTGTCTCTTCCGCTGATGGACTCCAGGTGGTCAAGTCCTTCCAGTATTCTTTGCATCCAGAATTTAAAGAGAATCCAACACATACAAACCTTATCCGATGCAATGCTAACTGGCCTAAAGGTTAAGTTTACCTTTTACTGTATGCAGGGTGTAACATGTTACTATAATGCGGACCCCCTGAAATATAGTGTTCTCCTAACCTTTGCCTTAACAGTATTTTTGGCTTTGAATTCCAAAAGCATGACTGGTCAGCCCTGCCTACTTTATTTCTCATGCATTACAAAGAAACCCAGATCTCTCCTTTATATCCATAACCCCTCTTTGTGCTTAGACAGAGAATACTTGAAGTTTGATTTCTGCACAATAAAACAAGTGATTTTTGCGCTCTTTATACAGCGCACTTTCAAAGTTGGCAAATTAGTTCATTGGTAGATTTTAATTAACATTCATTGGTGTACTATACATTCACTTATATTTTTCTCTTATAGGCTGAAAGCTGAGACCGAGTTGGTAAAAGATGTTTACTCTGCAGCAAAAAAGCTTAAAATCGATCGTGTAAAGCAGGTAGTGTTTCCAAGGGTGGTGGGCAGTGATTTTCTTTTTTTGCTAAGTAATGCAAGGTTTGGACAGATAGACATTTATGAATTTTCGGAATTGTGGCCCAGTGTTTGTCTAAACTGAAGCACTGACTTCACCCTACTCTTTTGTCCATGGTAACCTTTTCTTCTGTCGGGTATCGGTGACAACTGAGGAAAGGGGCAAGTATCATTGGAGGATATTTTTTGTGTAGTCTGTGTCCAATTAAACACATATAATAAAAATATACATACATACATACATACATACATACATACATACATACATACATGTCAAAACAGCTGAAAAGCTACAAATGCAATTAAAATAAGACTTTGACTGCTGTCACTGAAAAGTACTTAGTAATGACTACTTAGTCACTCTGCACATAATACAAAGGTTTGTTATTTCTGCATAAATGTAATTTTATTTTTCCTTTTTAAAGGTGTGTGGTGAATATTTATTATCCAAGATGGATGTACAGAGCTGCATCTCATACCGTAACTTTGCAAATGCAATGGGAGATTGGCGTCTTTTAAGCAAAATAGACATGTACATTCAGGAGCATCTTCTTGAAATTTCTGAACAAGATGATTTTCTTAAGCTGCCTCGACTTAAAGTAAGTACATATTGTCCTCTTGCTCGAAGTGTCTGTATATATCCTCAAATATGCCAGTACCGGTGCCCAGGATCTATTTTAGAACCCTGGACACCTTGTTTAGCTATTTTATAGGGGCCCAGAATAGAAGGAAGCCTAAATTCTACACCCTGCAAAACCCTAAAGCGGAAGCTGGTACGGCACTTCCGAATGTAAAATAGTGGTACATAACAG
The DNA here is from genome assembly GCA_028564925.1 of Lithobates sylvaticus. Taxonomy (NCBI): domain Eukaryota; kingdom Metazoa; phylum Chordata; class Amphibia; order Anura; family Ranidae; genus Lithobates; species Lithobates sylvaticus. The sequence continues at coordinate 140,655,036 of CM053032.1, forward strand.
GACAACTACGTAATTTAACTTATTGGCTGTCGCCTGTTTCACCTACAGTAGTGGAGTCACATTCAGCATATGTCCTTAAATTGAATAACTTGTTTGGCTTTGGAGGCACCAAAGGCAGACCTAGAAAACGTGCGTTTGCTGATTCTGAATTAGGCCAGAGCAGTGTTGAGAGAGTCCAAACGTATTGTAAGATTTAAGGACACTGAAGCTGCACTTCCTACTTGGCCATAACCCCATGTTTTCCCAATTGCTACATTTTACGGACTACTCTTTCTGGGACCAAAAAGGTTTAACTACTCTAGAGGATGGCTATAATGGCACTGTTCTTTTGTCCTTTGACCTACAGCAGAAATTTGACCTCCCCGTACAAACTTTTATAAATACCTGCAACTCAGGCACGCATTGAATGCTCAGTTTGGGACTAACGTCTCCAAATTGTTCTAATTACCCACTCATAGGCATATTAAAGTCACAAGGTCCTGGAGAACTCGTATCTGAAGTCTATACCCATCTTTTAAATGCTACTGTTGGCAAAAATCCACTAATGGTGCAATTCAAATGGCAACAAATATTACCAGATTTAACAGAGGAGGGTTGGGAAGAGGCTTGTTCCTCTCATTCACAGGTATCTCCAGCCATTAATAACAAGTTGACACTAGACTTGCCTTACTCCGGTGAAGGTGCATGCTATGCATCGCATGCCCACGTCTAACTGTACGAGATGTAATTGCACAAAAACAGATTTTGCACATGTAATTTGGGTGTGCCCTGTCCTAGCTCGTTACTGGAAGCAGGTTACGGACCTGTCCTCAGTATTGTCGTTACCTGTTCCCTGTACTCCTAGAGGTATGCCTCTTGGGTATTCTGGATGAGGAACAGTGGCAGAGCTATCACAGAGCTGTACTGAAAGATGTGGTTTCTGGCTAGGAAGACCATTGCATTTAATTGGCTTCAACCCAGTCCTTCTGTTCATACGTGGATAAAAATGGTAAACCTAATACTGCCCAATAAAAGACTTGTATATGAACACAGAGGGTGTCCAACAAAATATAATACGATGGGGGATGTGTGATGCACATTTACCCTCACAATTTCCAGTAATTGAGAAACCCATTGACTCGGACATAAAGTATAACAACTGTCAGAATTTGAACCTTTTTAATGTTGATTTTTCATACCCAGGGAAATAATGGTGACTCATTGAAAGCTTTATATATCTTTTACTTTCTGATCCAAGCAAACTGTATATACATTTTCAAATAACCTGATGCATGTCGGTTCAAATGTACTATGGTGCTCATGATGAGCATTTTGTCGAATGTGTTATTGTAATGCACATTTGTTAATAAAAAAAAAAAAAAAAGAGCTGCACGATTTAATCGTTAAAGAATTAAAATCGTGATTCTAATCCACCCCCTCCTGATCAGCATTTCCCAATTCTATGTAATACGTGCAGAAAGTTCTCTTAAAATAGTATTGTAATTATGAAAATATGCAAATCTTTGATTTGGGAGATTTACAATTTTCTCACAATACAAACAAGAAATTTAAGTTCGTTTTTATCCATGCTATTTTGAAGACAATTGACACAAATGATATTGCTTAAATATACATACATACATACATACATACATACATACATACATACATACATACATACATACATAGTGCAAAATAATATCAGGTTTATTTTTTGTAAATAAAAGAAATAAATGGATATATAAATGTATGCTTCTACATATCAGAGATGATGATGAAGATAATAGTATTCACATTTCTATACAAGCTCTATAACAAAATACCACATTTCAATTCTTGAATGATACTTGTATATTTAAGACTTGGAACTTGTGAATGGCTTCCGTGACTCCACGGACTTATGTTAACAATCTGTTTATTTTAAGTATATAATGTGATCTATATCAAACAAACAGAGCTTCATCTTACACTCTTAAATGTGCACATACGAAATATCATATTGTGCACGTGGCTTGACGATACAATCAAGGCTTCTATTAAATTTAGAGTGAATATATTTTACACATAACTCATAATAAAACCATTGTGCAGACGTTGCTCTTAGCTTTGTAGAGACAAACAAAAATGTGTCTGTCTATTAATATTTGGAATATAATTATATCATGCTGCAGGTAGACATAACACAACTCCAAATTCTAGACCACAATAATAAATGGTTCTCTTTTGTATATGTCAAAACAATTCAATTACCAAAAAGGTATAATAAACAAACTAATATGTTACCAGAGCTTTAAGAAGTCTGTCATCTTGAGAAGCTCCAGCTAGGTGATGAGTCCCCCAGAGGGACCTCTTCTTATCGCCCTACATTTTTTCATCTTTCAGGGAGCTATAGCAAGCTCCCTGGACATCTTTCCTTCAATCTCTATAGAGATGGAATCGTCCAGCCATCAGTTCTTTCCCATCAGATATCTGTGATCTGTAGCTACTTTTATCTCACCCTAAAAATGGATGTGTATGTCATTATTATAATTTCATGATGTCATATGACGATGTTTTTTATATGTTACCTTGGCAACCCCGACCAACGCCATTTTGAATAATTACCAATTTCAAGGGCAGTGTTGGATCAGAAATTACTTTAAATGTAATTGACATAACCTTATGACCTTGGCTTGGCAAAACGCCATTAATTGTGTGATGGTTGACAATTACATGTCAATTTCCCCAGACATTGGGGCTCCCCTGGAAATATATTTCTTCGGGAAAATCCACCCCACACAATTAACTGTGTTGGTAAATGCCATTTAAAGTTAAGTTATACTTTGAATTACAACCTCAAGTACAGCTTGTAAAACTTTCATGCCAATACAATCTTGGAACCTAAAGTAATTATTCTATCGATAAACATAAAAAGTTCCATGTCAATACAACTGGAACCTCACACTTGTGACTTTTTACCATAATAATATGTATATATGTGGACAGGTTTATAAATAAATAACTAATACATATATACTATAAACATATATTATAAAAGAAAACATTATTTAATATAAACATAACACAACAGCAATTGTGAATAAGCCCTCTGGTTTCTATGTACAAAAATATGCTAAATATATATACTCGCGCTAATGGTGTGCATGTGAAAAAGGAAGCAGCAGCTATACACAAAGTGCTGATCACTTGAAAAACGTATAAATATAAAATATAGCGCTCGCAACCATTAAAGTATAAAAAACATGTGTGAACAAACACAATCAAGTAATTGGCAAAATAAAGTCCAAACCTAAATCTAAATATCAAAGTGACTCTAGGTGCTTCAATCCGAAGGGAACAAAACGTGCATGAATTTTGCAGATGTATTCAGGTGCAAGACACCCCCTCATGTATCCCCACTCACCAGATCGTGATGACCCCCAGCTTTTCAGTCTGGTGGGTCGCTTTAAGCTTTATAATGGTGTCCAGGGCCAATGGAGTAGTCAAATCTTCAGATCCAATGATTTTTAAATGAAGTTGCTCAGCAAAACGAACAGATGCCCAAAAGTGAGGAAAGAAATGGAATTAATAGTGAAGTACCGTTTAAAAATGGTTTAATGGAAAAGGGAATGGGTACTTACAAAACGTACGATCAAAACAAGCATCAAACATGGAGTTGATAGTGTAAAAACGCCGTTCATGGCGTGCGTTCCACAAGACTGGAAGTGACGTCAGTAATACCTGAAATTGCGTCAACGTTTCACCCTCCCAAAGGGCGTCATCAAGGACCTTGACGCCCTGTGGAAGGGTGAAACGTTGACGCAATTTTTTTTTTTTTAATTTTTAGGATTGAAGCTCCTAGAGACACTTTTGATATTTATATTTGTTTGGACTTTATTTTGCCAATTATTTGATTGTTTGGCACACATGTTTTTTTTTTATACTTTATTGGTTGTGAGCGCTCTGGTTTCTATAGCTTATTCTGAAAATACTATTTAGGTTTGGGATCTGTGTAAGTCTGTACCAACTCCCCTTTATCTTTATTTAACTAAGACCTCTCAAGATTTTTAACCTGGGAATATGGTACAATCAGACTTGTACATCCTCCTTGTGGAACAGAAAAACCATGTCTATTCATTTAGCTATGAACTTTATCTCGACCTTTAAAAAGAGATGCAAGATGGCTTTACTCATGTCCAACATATATGAATCTGAAAAATGATACAATATGCGTAAAAAAAAATATATAATATATTCAATATTTTCTTTTAACTTCATATGTTCTGACAAGACGTATGGATGGAAGTGACGTTTTGACATCGCTTCCGCCCTGCTATAGTATGGAGACGGGTGGTCAAGACTAGGTACACACTCCACCCCCATTGCGAAGTGTGGCATGCCAGTGAGTTAGGATTCCTTAGAGTGGAAGTTCCACTTTTGAGTGGAGCTTCTTCCAAAAGGGGGAAGTTCGCTTGTTTGCACCCTCTCCCCTTCCACTGCCACACATTTTGCACTTTTTGGGGTAAGGGGGTACCTGGTTTTGACAGGTACCCGCTCCTACTTCTGGCTCAGATAGCCGCAGCCCCCCCTCCTTCCCCTGCAGTCTTCTGGGACACCTCGCAGGTCCCAGAAGACTATGGGACCATTCACAAGGCACGGCTCATGCATGCACAGTAGGAAAATGGCTGTGAAGGCATAAGGCTTCCCTTCCTGTTTCCCTTACTTGCTATGCTGACTCCTGCACCCAAAGCCGATTTGAAGAATCGGTTCAAGTGAGGACATCACTAGATACCTGGACAGGTAAGTGTATTTTATATTCAAAATCCTTTTTATTTTTTGGGGGGAGCCTGGAGCTCATCTTTAACTAGTTTTATTTTTCTCATTGTCTTCTAATGCCAGTATAGCAGTCAGGTCAGTAAAATTTAGTTAAAATCTTGGCTGCCATACCCAGACCCCACGCTGTGGAGGGGGCACGGTAATGTTGCTTTGGGCACTGGATCCTTCATTGAAGCTTACCTTAGCACTTGGTACAACCTGTTGAGTTAGCTGTAGGAATGCTATACAGGCCCAGTGCTGTGGTCATCCCTTTTGGAACCCAGTTCTTGAAGACCCCTTTCAGATTTATGCCCACCGTGATGGGTGAAGCCTGTACTATATTTACAGTCCAGCATTGTGGACATGTAGGACGGGGTCACCCTTTGTCTTTGGTTACTGTTAAAAACGTGTTTTATATTTGGAATGCATTTACTTCATAGCGCAAATTTGTAGGTAAAATTTAACCACTCAGAGCTTGGTGTCAGGTGGATGACCAGGTGTTGCATCATACCATTGGTTTCTCACTTGAAAAACTACTTGACCTCTTAAAAAGTACTCCAGGTACTTCCTTCTATTCTTTCACCATAATTTGTTACAGGACAGTCTATGCCTGAGCTGTCATGTACTCAATAACCCCTTGGCGCTGGGCGCACACAAATATGCGGCCTCACGCGCAAAGGGGCTGCATATTTGCGTGAATTGCTGACCATACAGCTGTGCCAAGAGTGCACACGGTGCACGCTCCCAACAGTTACCGGTGCCTAATCGACTGCTCCTGATCACTGCTTGCGATTGGGAGTTTTCGGATCTCTCATTGTCGGCGCCTCCCAGACAGTCACGGCAGTCACATGCTGTTGAACCCTGTCCCACCTGCTGGTGTCATAAACCAATGCTTACCCTAAACTCTGCTCCCTATTCTGTGAGTACCTCACAAGGAAATGCCCTCACTTGTAGCTATTCAGAGACCAGGAAGTCAATGCAAACATTCATTCTGCTGGAGGCCTGCTCAACCTCAGTGACAATGCGTTCCTTACACTAAAACAAGAACTGGTTTTAGCATCGGTCTCTGCATACATTTCTTCCCCTTTTTCAGGCATGCAACAAGTGGCCTTTTTTGACTAAGGCAGAATTCTCTGCATCTTTCACACTTTGGACAAATCATGGCCTTAATACAGCCATCTTCATCCAGGGATCAAAAACGCCACACCTCTTCTACTCCAGTTTTTCTAATGCAGTTGGATCCTGATATACCAGTTTTAAGGGACGCAGTCAAAGGATGGTGTGTGTCAAGAGAATATTGAGGAAACTGCAGGCAATTTTTCTCCCCCAGATAGTCACTATATTGAAAAGGGAGCGTCACGCAGCATGCTTGCTAACATTAAAAAGCTCATTGCTTCTGTCTGCCTTGGCGTTGTGCAAGCTAATTTCTCCTCTGTCTCACCATGCCTCTTTGGGTACAAAAGAACCTACAAAAGTCTGAAAAATATGCCCTGTTCATAAACGGAATATGCAGTCTGTGATAACTGGTTCACTCCTGAAAATGTTACCTAAACTCCATTCAGTGGATTAATACTTCACAAACAAGTAGTTGATCTTGCCATCTCTGTTTTAAACAAATATATTGCTATACCTAATGAAGATATTCATTCTTTCTTTCAAAGCTTTTGTAGATTGAAAGTTTGAGACACTCCAAAATGCTGTTTAATCTTGCAGGATCTGCCCTGCAACAAGTTGTGGCTGCAATTTCAGAATGTCCTAATACAACTAGCTACAGTTTGACAATGAGCAACAAACATGACCCTGTATTTGAGGATTATTCTGCTACATAGCAGTTGTCTTCTCTATAGCTCAGTTTCGATGTAGATGCCCTAGAACATGTAATGAGACATCTCCAGAATGGCTCCAATTTCTATTCACATGCACGTAATTTTATGGCTAAAGGCTTGGACAGCTGAAGCTGCCGGAAAAAGTTGCCTCAGACATATGCATTTCCAAGAGGATGTCTGTTTTGTGAGGCATTGATACATTTTATCAGAGGTCACGGATGGGTTTTACTTCCACAGCTGAAGGTCCCATAACCACCTTTTTCAGCACTTCCTTTTCAGTACAGAACTTGGCACACCAAGGTTACCAAGCCTTCCCTAAAGCCCTTTTTCACAAGAAGAGGCACCTTCAATCATAGGAGTGGTGAGACAATCTGTTAGTTTGCCTCTCTCTGGGTCCCAGACATGTGAGTTCAATTGGGGACTTCAAAAGGATACAAAATACAGTTCAAAACACTACCATATCACAGCTGTCTTCTTTCAATTCAACCTAAAATTGGCCAAGATATTTAGCAAAATGCCCGAGCCACCTCTTGTCCCAGGGAGGTCTTGTGCCAGGACTGCTACAAGACCAGTTCAGAGATTTCTATTCAAACATCTTCACGGAACCAAAGCCCAACAAGGGTATTTATCCTGTTCATTTAAAATCCCTCAACAAATTCCAAAAATTTGTATAGAATCTGCATCTCTGAGACAAAGGGGGTGTACATGATATTTGAATCTAAATGTTCCAATTTACCCACCTCATCAGCACTTTCCATGCTTTGAATTGACAAACAACCGCTTCAAGTTTATCGTTTTGCTCTTTGTCTTATCCTCTGCTCCCAGAGTGTTCACAAAGCTCTGCTTTCCTGTCCCAGAACTCAGGCCATCCAAGTCACAGGCTGTCTAGGCGACCTTCTTCTGAAGTACTCCTCTCCCTTGCAGCTATCAGAAAATGTCCACAAGACAATTCAGATGCTCTAGGCAAATGGTTCTCAACTCCTGTCCTTGGGACCCACTAACAGACCAGATCTGCAAGATAACTGAAATACATCACAGGTGATATATTTTGCTGCTCAGTGATTGCAGTATTCTAGTCTGCATCTCCCCAAGGTAATACTTAACCTCCCTGGCGGTATTCCCAAGTCTGGCTCGGGGTGAGATTTCAGTACCAAAAGCGGTATTCCCGAGCCAGACTCTGGATCGCATCGCAGGATCCAGGAAGAGGTTACTTACCTTGTCCCCAGGATTCTGCAATGTCTCCCCGCTGTGATCTGCGAGCCGCCATGTCTCGCGCGATCTGTCAGTGCCAAGCTCCGTTCCCTGCGAGCGTTGCGACGCACAGGAACGATTTTGGCACCAAATTCAAAAAGTAAAAAACACAGTATAGCTACAGTATACTGTAATCTTTACAGATTACAGTATTGTATCAATTACACATTCCCTTTGTCCCTAGTGGTTTGTCCCAGTGTCCTGCATGCAGTTTTAAATTATAAATGCTATTCTTTATACAATCTTTACTGGAGATTGTCCATAGCAACCAAAAAATTTCCGTTTACGTCAAAAGTGCATTTAGACCAGCTAGAAAACAGCGATAATAAATTCGGAGTTGAGAGTTGAGATAGATTGATATCTATCTATGGATTTGTATTGCGCCGAATGCGATCCATTTAGGAGCGCGTCTAGGTGCTCAGAGACCCTAAAATCAAGTTGAAATTTCCAATAGAACGTTAAAAAAAGAGCCTAGGGTGCCCAATATGAAAGAGGTAAAGTAAAACAGAAAAACTGGGTGAGTGGGGGGGGGGCTAAACCCTCCAGATGGGGCAGGAAAAAGAGCATACAAAATCCATGTTTTTTGCACAATTCCTATTCTAGCTCAGGAGGGAGGGTAAGAACCATAGAGACAATGGAAAGGAGGTTTCACAGCTCATTGCCTATTGTAACCAGGCATCTGTTACCAGTAAATTTTAGTCTGACGGTACATAGTGAGAGGGCCCATTCAGACAGATAAATGGGGCCCAGTTTCCGGTGTGCCCTATACATATAGCACATTGCCTTGAATAGTACTCGCTTGGCGATAGGAATCCAGTGCAGTTTTTCTAGCACGGGAGAGATGTGGTCTGTTCTGGTGCATCCAGAGACCAGGAAAGCAGCTTGATTCTGAGTCGCTTGCAATTTTCTTTGTCACTTCAATGGAAGTCCAAGAAAAAAGATGTTGGAGCAATCCAACCGGGAATGTACAAGGCCCTGTATGAGAGTTAGCTGGTTTTCGTGTGAGAACAGATCTTTAATTTTGCAGAGTCTCTGTATATAGAAGTTGGAGTTTTTGATACAGAGTTTAGCGTGAGGTATAAATGACAGGCAGGATTATTATAATTTTATGATTTCATATTTCAAACTTTATCATACCCGGGATGTCTTAAGACTCTTGTTTGGATGGATTTAAGTTAATTATTTCTAAGAATTACAGACCTACAATATAAAACGCCAAATTTCCATGCAAAATAATGGTACCGCTTTCAGCACCTAAAATCTGAAATAATCATACCGCCAGGGAGGTTAAAGTGTAAGTTCACCTTTTACAGAAAAATCTGTAAGGTGAACTTGCACAGGACCCCCTCTTCAACACCCCAAAACCCAAGTCTCGCTGACCTGGAGCTCGGCAATATCACGTTCTGAGCGCATCTCTTTATCCCCATTGACAGGATGGGCTACTCTGGTTCTGATTGGTCAGTGCCGACAATTGGAATGCTCATAAACGTACCTCCTGACTGGGTACGTTTTTGGAGGTTGAGCCAAGGGTGATTTCCAAGCCCTGAACCGGTGACACGGCTATACCAGGGCTCATAGTGGGAGATCGCTGAGCTCTAGGTCAGCGGGACTGGGGGAGGAGAGGGTCTTGTGTAAGTTCACCCTACAGATTTTTCTGTAAAGGTGGACTTGCCCTTTAAAATCTGGCCTATTAGTTGGTCCTGAGGACAGGAGTTGAGAACCACTGCTCTAGGCCTTTGATCAATTCGAACTAACCAATCTTCTATCCAGCCTTCCCTTCAGCTGGAAAACTTGGGTCTGGTCTTGGACGCATCCCAAGTCTTTCTACCATATGAGAAAGTTCTTTCCCTAAGAGCACTTATCTTAAAATCCGCATGCATTTTGACACCCAAGTCTGGGTAACCTAGTTGTGCAAGGCTACCACCTGATCTTCTATTCATACTTGGTCCAAATTTTTACAGATTTACATACAATCTTCTGCTTGTTGTTGGGCCTGTTGCCACAGTTCTATTTGCCTAGTTAGGAAAAGGTACATTTGCTCATGTGTGCTCGATCAGCTGGATAAAGAGTGGGTAATTGGAACTCTTTCACATTGAGTTCATGTTGAGGTACATTTATGGCACAAGGACAGTTGAAGTGTTCTTGGATAAGCTGACTGGACGGCTGCCAGCTCATGACAGTCTAGAAGTAACTCTGTGGAAGGCAAAGACAGAAGAATAGCAGCGCCATCTAAGTGCAGCATTATTAAGACATTTTATTCCCTAAAAGACAATTGGTAACTCAAGATGTATATGTCCTCACAGGCCCGAATATATGAGCCTTTAACTCGTGGTGTGTGAATATTCTGCCTGTCTCTTGTACTGTTCTAAGATATGGACTTTAAAAAGAAGTAAATTCCTCTACTCCAAGGGATGCAGCTCCTGCCCCTCATATGCTATTGTTCTCTCTTTGGACTGCTTGCTACAATCTTTGGATTGCCTGGTGTTGGAGAAAACTGTCTAAAGTGACATGCAGATTGCAGGGAACGGCGTTGTGGATTGAGGCAAGTGCACTTTATATGAAGATATGCTTTGTTTATTTTCCCTTCAAAAGATTTACATCCAATTTTAGAATGCACACTTGAATAAAATTTTTAAGGCAGGATTTTAGTGTCACTTGAAATATTCTGCTGACCTCCCTCTCAAAAATTCAGTTCTCACTGGTGGCCTGTAACCTTAATTTGCGAAACTTGCTGAATGGTCAAGTCTATTAAGATATCTTTACACTGCTGCTGTGGATCTTTTTCTCCCCTCTGGGACATGTAAGGGCCAACAGTTCTTGTCCTTTGGTGTACAGCAGATCCACCATCCCTGTCTCTCCCCAGAGAAGAACCACTGACCCATGCGGTCAGTTAGGATTAGTAATTGCTGATCAGTCCCAGCAGAGTCTTTTTTTTTTTTTGTTCCACTCTTCGTCCCTCTCCCCAACCGGTTTGGTTTCAGGCTTCATTTTGCTAACTTGCCAACTGGTCTTGATCCTTTCTTACAAGGTAGTGGATTCAGCCTCATCAGGTACCAGCTTCCGGAGTGGGTCTTTGGGTGACTCTTGAGCTGACTACAGTCCCTGATTTTGTTCACTTTTGGGCTTGTTTAGCAGTGGTTTGCTGTTGCCCACCCCTCAGTTGAACTATTTTTGGATTTCCCTATAGTGGTGACTTTCTCTGTCCCTCAATGGACAAGAAAGATAATAGCATTTTTGTACTCTCACTATTTGTTTCTTGCGGCGCATAAATCCTTGCTCTTACTAATCTTGCTCTTGGTACTGCAAGCTACAAACTGAGGCATGTTTAGGAGTAGGAGTGGTTGTCCTGGGCTGGTCTAAAGATTTTTCCTGTGTATAATTCTCAGACAGCAGCATAAGCCCACAGTATTCCGTGCCCCTTTTTAGGACAGATGTACTTTAATGGCAATTGTTTTATGCAGTAGTGGTAAACCTGATGAACATTGCACAAATTAAGTGTTTTTTGATTTAAAAAAAAAAAAAAAAAAATTGGACTAAGCTTTTAAATCATTTTTTAATACTGAACACATTTTGTGCAATATACATGCTTTCACCCATAAACCTAATTTATAGAATACATTTATTTATATTTTAAGAAGGTATCTTATGTTTTCTAGCCACGCCTAAATTGAAAAAAAATGTCCGCAAATAATGTAAAGCACAGATCTAACAAGTTTTTTTTCTTTCTTTCTTTTTAAGCTGGAAATAATGCTAGAGGAAAATGTCTCCCTTCCAAATAATGGGAAGTTGTACACAAAGGTAATCAGCTGGGTTCAGCACAGTATATGGGAACATGGAGAAAGCTTGGAGACTCTGATGGATGAGGTTAGTGTTTCGAAGGATTGATATGGTCAAGTAGCAGAAAAAAACTAATTCATATTGTCCTTTTATAATAATCAGAGCCCAAAATAAAGAATTTCTGTTTTCAGTTGAAATCTGGTAGGTTTTAAAGGTGAGATTAATTTTTATTTCCCCATAAATATTTTAATCCTTTTTTTTTTCCCCCAGTTTTTGTAAGTGCTAAGGAATATTTATTTTGTCTTGAAAATCACTGCAGTCATTCAGATTTTCTTACAGGTTTATGCTTCAAATTACCGTTTTACGATGAAGCCTAACAGTTTTTCCTCCCCGTTGATTATCTTTCCGTAGGTTATTTTACAAAAGTAGGATTCCTGAAACTGAAGAACAATGAAGATACTTCAAGGTTAATTGAATCGCTATGAAGCACCAGTCTGCCCTAGCCTTCTAAGAAAACCTGCTGTGGGCAGAGAGCCATGATGATGATTTAACAGTATTTGCTCCTTTTACAGGATCTGTGTGCATTGTACCATCAAAACATTCTCATTAGGAATGCTTTATAAACAAAATCTTGAAGAGTCCTAGACTTCATTCTAAATTCACTCTTCACAAATGTTTTAAGAGGTTATTTTCGTTTTTTAAAACGTGAGGACACATTAATGTAGGATACAATTATTTAAATTTTTTTTTTTAACGATTTATATATCGGCTTTCTTTCATGCTAACATAAGATTCGCGCATCCTGGTGACACGATTGTAAAAGACCTCCTATATAAGGAACACATTATAATCTCAAATTGCATGTGTATTAGGCTTTGTGGTCATGTCGCCAAAGCTTTAAACAGAGGAAAGAGGGCTAAGCTTAAAGGAAGTGCAAATGGATGCCTATAGAAAATAATCAATTTTGAACCCTTAGGGATTTTCTGCATGAATGGTTTTTAAACTGATCAGGTCTTCTTCTACATCATAATAAACCCAATCTTTCAATAATGAATACGTGTGCGCATCTTTAGAACATTTTTAAGTCCTTTTTTTTTTTTTTTTTTTCCTCCCACTAAAAGACATCTTAACCACTACAGCCCCGGACCAATTGGCAGCCAAAGTACCAGGCCTCTTTTTGCGATTCGGCACTGCGTCGCGTTAACTGACAATTGCGCGGTTGTGCGACGTGGCTCCCAAACAAAATTGGCGTCCTTTTTTTCCCCCCCCACAAATAAAGCTTTCTTTTGATATTTGATCGCCACTGCGGTTTTTATTTTTTGCGCTATAAACAAAAATAGAGCGACAATTTTGAAAAAAAAATGCAATATTTTTTGCTATAATAAATATCCCCAAAAAAATATATATAAAAAAAAAAAAACATTTTTTTTTCCCCTCAGTTTAGGCCGATACGTATTCTTCTACATATTTTTGGTAAAAAAATGCAATTAGCGATTATTTATTGGTTTGCGCAAAAGTTATATCGTTTACAAAATAGGGGATAGTTTTATAGCATTTTTATTAATATTTTTTTTTTTTTTTACTATTAATGGCGACGATCGGCGATTTTTTTTATTGTGACTGAGACATTATGGCGGGCACATCGGACATTTTTGGGACCATTGTCATTTATACAGCAATCAATGCATCGATTCCTGTATAAATGACACATGCAGTGAAAGAGTTAACCACTAGGGGGAGGGGAGGGGTTATGGCTGTGACGTGTGTTTTTTTTTTTTTTACATTAGGGGGCGGGGCTGACGTCTGACGTCATTGATCGGCTTTCCGATGACAGGGAACAGCCGATCAATGACAGGCAGAGTAGGAAGCGCAGGGAGAGGTTTGTTTACACAGGCCTCTCCCCTTTTTTCAGCTCTGTGACCCGATCGCGGGACACCAGCGGCGATCGGGTCCGCTGGTCCCGCGGCCGGGGTCACGGAGCTCCCGACCCACTGCCAGGCAATTAAAGGGCCACGTACCTGTACGTGGTTTTGCCTGGCCGTGCCATTCTGCTGACGTGTATATATATATATGCAGTGGGCGGTCGGAAAGCTGTTAAAATGATATATTGTGTGAACCTTAAGCTACAGGAACCTTTCAGCTGCTAATGAGATGTTATTTTAGTTAATAAACACAAAGTGCACATAGTATTAATACCATTAGTAATCTGGATTTTTTTGAGCCAATGACTTATTAAACCTAGCCCCATTTAAAGGCTTTTTTAAGGCTTGTTCTAGCCAAATGTGGGCAGTTTATATATCCCAGGTGTGAAAGCAGTTATTGAGGACTATAAAATGGGATAGCTGTTCAAATTTTCCGCTTACATGCATTTTCAGCAAGATCATAGCAAATAGTATTAGATCATAGAAGAAATGGTATTCTCAGTAAGGATAATTTAGGGTACAAGGGAATTCTAGTGCAAATCTGCAGCTATTGCAAGCAATCTGAAGCAACTGCCCATTATCGGAAAACTGCGCAAGTTACAAGTAGGGATGGGCCCGGTGTTCGATTCGAACATCGGGCGTTCGGTTAGCCCAGAACTATTTGGACCGCTCGCATCACATTTGTGTGATGCGAGCGGCCCGCAATGCATTGCAATGCATGCAGGATGCCTGTAGCCAATTATAGCTCAGGGGCTTTAGTACGCGGAGGCCTCGCATATTGTGTTTCAGTGTCAGCGTGTCAGTGTGCTGCTGACTGCTGACATTATGTGCTGTATTTCTGGGGATTAGTGTGTGCGTGCTGTTAGTACAGCATTGCAGTATCACATCTGGGGGGTGTCTATAGTATGCTTGTGAAGGGGGGGCATGTTTCCTGTGCTTTAGTCCCTGCAAAAAGTGTCATTTTCGCAGGAAAAAAGGCTATTTAAAAGCACTCATGGCTAATGAATTGATGGCTCCCGTAACACAGAGAACTGTCATTCATTGATAAAAAAAACAACAAAAAAAAAGCGTGGGGGTCCCCCCAAATTCAATAACCAGGCCCTTCAGGTCTGGAATGGATATTAAGGGGGACCCCAGCCAAAAAAAAAAAAAAATGGCGTAGGGTCCCCCTCAAAATCCATACCAGACCCTTGAGGTCTGGGATGGATTTTAAGGGGAACCCCAGCCAAAAAAAATGGCGTGGGATCCCCCTCAAAATCCATACCAGACCCTTATCCGAGCACACAACCTGGCAAGCCGCAGGAAGAGAGGGGGGGACGAGAGCGGCCCCCCTCCCTCCTGAACCGTACCAGGCCACCTGCCCTCAACATTGGGGAGGATGCTTTGTGGGTCTGAGACCCCCAAAGCACCTTGTCCTCATCAACATGGGGACAAGGGCCTCGTCCCCACAACCCTGGCCGGTGGTTGTGGAGGTCTGCGGGCGGGGGGCTTATCGGAATCTGGAAGCCCCCTTTAACAAGGGGACCCTCAGATCCCGGACCCCCCCCCCCCCCCCTGAATGTTACCAAAAATGTTAAAAATGACAGGAGACGGTCTTTGACAATTCCTTTATTAAAATCTTCTTTCTTCTGGTCTTCCTTTTTCATCCTTCGGTTTCTTCATCTTCTCCTTCCAGGCATCTTCTTCCATCTTCTTCTTCCATCATCTTCTTCCTCCGATCCACTTCTTCTTGCGCTGGTCTTCTCGTCCGGCATCTTCTTCCATGGCATCGGTGTCTCTTCTTGGGCCGTTCCTCGCAATGGGAGGCTCCCGCTGTGTGAGGCTTCACTGCGTCTGACAGGTCTTTTATAACGGAGGGCACCTGGTGACCCCGCCCCCCTCTGACGCACGGGGATGTCCTGGGGAATTCCCTATGGCTTTCCCCATGATGTCAGAGGGGGGGCGGGGTCACCAGGTGCCCTCCGTTATAAAAGACCTGTCAGACGGAGCGAAGCCTCACACAGCGGGAGCCTCCCATTGCGAGGAGTGGCCCGACAGAAGAACAGACGCCGACGCCATGGAAGAAGATGCCAGACGAGAAGACCAGCGCAAGAAGAAGATGGAAGAAGATGCCGGAAGGAAGATGAAGAAACCGAAGGATGAAGAAAGGAAGACCAGAAGAAAGAAGATTTTAATAAAGGAATTGTCAAAGACCGTCTCCTGTCATTTTTAACATTTTTGACACTTTTTTTGGTGAAATGTTACCATTTCACACGGGGGGGCTGGTATCTGGGGTCCCCTTGTTAAAGGGGGCTTCCAGATTCCGATGAGCCCCTCGCAGACCCCCACAACCACCGGCCAGGGTTGTGGGGACGAGGCCCTTGTCCTCATCAACATGGGGACAAGGTGCTTTGGGGGTCTCAGACCCCCAAAGCATCCTCCCCAATGTTGAGGGCATGTGGCCTGGTACGGTTCAGGAGGGAGGGGGGCCGCTCTCGTCCCCCCCTCTTTTCCTGCGGCCTGCCAGGTTGCGTGCTCGGATAAGGGTCTGGTATGGATTTTGAGGGGGACCCTACGCCATTTTTTTTTTTTTTTTGGCTGGGGTCCCCCTTAATATCCATCCCAGACCTGAAGGGCCTGGTTATTGAATTTGGGGGGACCCCCACGCTTTTTTTTTGTTGTTTTTTTTTATCAATGAATGACAGTTCTCTGTGTTACGGGAGCCATCAATTCATTAGCCACGAGTGCTTTTAAATAGCTTTTTTTTCCTGCAAAAATTACACTTTTTGCAGGGACTGTTCTAAAGCACAGGAAACATGCCCCCCTTCACAGGCATACTATAGACACCCCCCCAGATGTGATACTGCAATGCTGTACTAACAGCACGCACACACTAATCCCCAGAAATACAGCACATAATGTCAGCAGTCAGCAGCACACTGACACTGAAACACAATATGCGAGGCCTCCGCCGCCGCGTACTAAAGCCCCTGAGCTATAATTGGCTACAGGCATCCTGCCTGTAGCCAATTATGGCTCTCCTCGCTGCCGGCACTGTGATTGGCCAAGCATGCGGGGTCACAGTGCATGCTTGGCCAGTCATCAGCCAGCATTGCACTTCGACTGGCGCAATGCATTGCGGGCCGCTTGCATCACACGAATGTGATGCGAGCGGCCCAAATAGTTCTGGGCTCGCCGAACGCCCGATGTTCGATTCGAACATGGGTTCGAATCGAACACCGGGCCCATCCCTACTTGTAACTTGGGCAGTTTTCCGATAATGGCCAGTTGCTTCAGATTGCTTGCAATAGCTGCAGCTTTTTTTGCTGCAAAAATGACACTTTTTGCAGGGACAGTTCTAAGGACAGGAAACATGCGCCCCTTCACAGGCATACTATAGACACCCCCCAGGTACGAAATGTAAAGGAATATTACACTTTTATTGTTTCAATTTAAGCATTAATAAAATCGCTGCTCCTGAAAAAACAGCCGTTTAAAAAAAATATTTTTGCATTGATACATGTCCCCTGGGGCAGGACCCAGGTCCCCAAACACTTTTTATGACCATGACATGCATATTAGCCTTTAAAATTAGCACTTTTGGTTTTGAACGTTCGCATCCATTGTAACTAATGGGGTTCTAAAGCTCGCACGGACTTTAGGTCCGTTCGCGGGTTCTGGTGCGAGCCGAACGGGGGGGGGGGGGGGTGTTCGGTTCATCCCTAGTTACAAGGTTACAGATGCCAACAATGACTTATTGTGCTCTATATTATTATTTTGATAAGGAATTTACTTAGTCGGCAATCTTCAATGAATCTAAATTAAAGACCAACCTATTTTTAAAACCAGTCATGCAGATGTACCAAAAAAATTGTAAGGGTTCACAAACTTGCAGAACTAATATATATGATGCCAAAGATTCCACAGACATTACAAAAATGGTCTACCTTGTATTGCCAGAATGAGGGCAACACATAGTATTAAAAAAATATTTTCAGAAATGTGTGCTCTCCAATTAAGGACCAAGCGCCTTTCTGATATTTGGTGTTTTAAGTTAAAAAGTTTTTTCTTTGCTAGATAATTACTTGGAACCCCCCAAACATATATAATATATATATATATATATATATATATATATGCATTTTTATTTTTATATAATTTTTTTTTATATATAATATATGCAATACTTTCTGTCACGCCGTATTTGCGCAGCGGTCTTGCAAGCCTTTTTGGAAAAAATACACTTTTTTTGAATAAAAAAAAAGACAGTAAAGTTAGCCCAATTTTTTTTTTTTTTTCTTTGTTTTATATATTGTGAAAAATGTTGCGCTGAGTAAATTGATACCCAACATGTCACGCTTCAAAATTGCGCCCGCTCGTGAAATGGCGACAAATTTTTACCCTTTAACCACCTGATTACTTTACACTTAAACCCCCCTCGTGACCAGACCAATTTTCAGCTTTCGGCGCTGACGCACTTTGAATGACAATTGCGCGGTCATACAACACTGTACCCAAATGAAATTTTTACCTTTTTTTTTTTTTTTTTTTTCCCACAAATAGAGCATTCTTTTGGTGGTATTTAATCACAGCTGGGGTTTTTATTTTTTGCTAAACAAATAAAAAAAGATGGAAAATAAAAATTAAAATCATGTTTAATAGTTTGTTATAAAATTTTGCAAACAGGTAATTTTTCTGCTTCAGTGATATGCACTGATGAGGCGGCACTGATAGACTGCACTGGGCACTGATGGGCTACACTGGTGGGGACGGATAAGTCGGTACTGATGGGCACAGCAAAGATGGCACTGGGCACGGATGGGTGGCACTGATGGGCACTGGTAGGGGACACTGATGGGCACTGGTAGGGGACACTGATGGGCACTGGTAGGGGACACTGATGAGCACTGGTAGGTGACACTGTGCAGCACTGTGGGCACTGACAGATGGCACTGACAGGTGGAGCTAGTGGGCACTTTTATTTTGAAAATGTGGGCACCATGGACCCTGGGCATATTGCAGTGAGAGGGACTGATGTCCCTCTCACTGCTGCCGGTGATCGGCTTTTTTTCCTGTTTGCGCTGTCAGCGCGAGGAGAAAAAAAAAAAAAGGCGATTACCGGCTCTGTTATTACATGATCAGCTGTCATTGGCTGACAGCTGATCACGTGGTAAGGGGTCGGGACCGACCCCTTACTCGGATCTGTGATCCAGCGAGTCTCACAGATTCGAGGATCACAGAGCGCGCCCTTCAGGGGGTGCGCAGGCAGCTCGTTGCCGGGACGACGTCAATAGACGTCGTCCCGGCACATCAGATCCGCGCTGTAGCCGTCATTCGGCTATGACGCGGATCTCAGGTGGTTAAAAATCTCCATAGGCATCGTTTCAAAAATTATACAGGTTGCATGTTTTGAGTTAGAGGAGGTCTAGGGCTAGAATTATTGCTCTCGCGATTGCGTCGATGCCTCACATGTGAACACAGTTTTCATATGCGGGCGCTGCTCACGTATGCGGTCGCTTCTGCATGCAAGCTCAGCAAGACAGGGCACGTTAAGAAAAAATTTTTGTAATGGATATGAGATCTGGGGTCAAAAAGACCTCAGATCTCATATTTACCGTAAAATGCAATAAAAAAATAATATAAATATAGTTCTTTAAAAAAAAATTTTGCTTCAAGAGCTATGGGCGGAAGTGACGTTTTGATGTCGCTTCCGCCCTGCAATGGTATGGAGATGTGTGGGGGCCGTTTTCCCCTGACTCGTCTCCATACCAACCAGGGAGAGGACCCGATCGCCTCTGCCACTACCGCCGGCTACGGTAAGCGACGGGACACCACCGCAGAGACCACTTTTATCTGAAACCGAACCGCTCACTGAAGAGGAGGATACCAGGGTTATGGTAGCTGTTGCCATAACAACGATATCCCTCTTCAAAGTGCCGATGTATATCGGCGTGAGCCAGTCCAGAAGTGGTTAAGGTTTTCATTGAGCCCTACCTCGTACCATTTTTTTTTTTCCAAATGGGCTAGATACAGTTGTAGGGAATTTGTTTACATGTTGGTGATGTTCTGATGAGCTTATTTATCTTTTTTTTTTTTTTCTTTTTTTTTTTTTTATTATTATTGTCTGGTTGTATACAGACTATTTCATTGGGCAGTTTCGCTGGGCTCAAACATAAATTATGTCTACGGAGTATAAAAGTCTGCGGAATCTTGGGATTTTATATGCATTTTTTGCCCTCCACCTTGAGCTTGCTTTAGCAGCCTTTTCTTCTGATTGTGTAAGAGTACAGTTGAAAGCCCCATCAAGCATTTCTGATTTAATTGAGTGGACATTTGTATTTGTCCCATGTAAGTGTTTAGATGGTTGGCGTAAATAATACAACTAAACCTAGCAGTGGGTTTGTCTGACTGAGATTCTTGTGGCTGCAATAAATGTTTAAGCCCATTTCACAACATTTCAAACCATTTCTTCTGCTGCAGTCTTTGCCTTTTTTAGATGCAGATAAATAACTTGTTAAGCTGGTAGTCAACATTTGAAAACCTTTGTAAAAAAATGTTGCTTTTACAAACGCATTTTGTATGTGTTTTAATATTTTCCCAAACCTTGTATTTCCCAAATTGGCTTTTTTTTTTTTTTTTTTTTTTATGATGCTTTATAATTTTCATATTGTTATGCACCAGTATACAAGCTTTGTCTCTTATGGGGTATCATGTGCTTTTGATTTTAGCTAAATTATTGCATATTGGTCTCCATTTTGCTTACAGACAACCCTTTTAATGCTGGTTGTATAATTATTTATGATTCTAGAAGCCCTGGGCTTCATTCATTTGTACACTTCTTGCATTTGTGTTTACTGTGTGTGTATATATTTTATTGCGTCTGTTCTGCACAATTTCCACTTGAATGTTACCGAACAGTGGCAACTCTTCAGCTGTCTCCTACTTTCTGGAAAAGGAAGATTTTCATGCGAAGACTTCTTTAGTGTTTAGAAGAATTGATGCCGTACAGTAGTTTTAACCTCCAAAATGGAAACTAAAAATGCTTTCCAACCAGAGTTGGAATTTCTGAAGAATTCGTTTTTATGGGGCTAGTATCCATATGGCTATTTGTTCACTCTTTTACAGGTACAGACGTTGTATTACTCCGCGGATCACAAGTTACTTGATGGATATGTCCTGGACCAACATAATGAAATGTTTGCTGGTGAAGAAGATGGTATACAGTTGGTTCAGGTACAACATCATTTTTCATGCTACATTACATTTTTTTTTTCTAGCCTAGTCAATTTTTTTTAGGCCTTGGCAGTTCCACTATCATTTATTTTTTGGTGCTGCCTTTGTCTTGGCTGTAGAAGGTTAAAATTCATATCCATCAACTGAGTTCTCTGGTCCTAGCCTCCCAAGTCATTGTTATTTATTTATTTATATATATATATATATATATATATATATAGATATATATCTAGTTTTTTTGTGCTAGGATATGTCTTGATACATTTATGGGAGGGCACCTGTCCATGGGGACCCAAAATATAGCTAGACAAACTTTTTTGGATTATCGTGACCAATATGGCTACTTCTGCTTATTGTACACCAACACCCAAAATTACAGCATGTTTTGACTTTAACACCATGATCCTTTGCAGTTTTTTTAAGATTATGTAAACTCGAGGAATGCAGCAGAAGTAATAAAGGAAGCTAATTTTTATTAAGTAATTGAAACCGTGTTTTACAAATTTCATAAACCAAAATGATTTTTAGAGCTCCAGTTAGCTAAAAAAAAAAAAAACGAATGAAGAAAGGAAAGACCCCCACTATGCCAACATCCAATGATTATAGAAAAGGATTTAATGAGTTATGACAACTCTATCAAAACAAGGCGGACTTTGTGGGTAAACATAAGGCAATTTATAAAATATGGAGCCTTTATTACAAAAGGATTAAAATAACATTTTAACAGACACCCTACTAACTGACAGGGTCAACCGATACCCAATAGGATAGACATTGGTAGTATGGATCTGAAATAAATTAGTAAAATCCATAATGGACACAAATTACTATATAGAAATCTCTATGGGTAGAATCCATAGACTTCTTCATGCCGCCTTGTCAACGCATTTCACAATTTTAATAGCTTCCTCATGACAATACTGGGTAGGTGCTGATGAACCTCAAGACCAGGACAGGGAGACACCACACAAAACAAGTTTAGGATCAGGAACAATACCTTTCCGCCAAACGATTTGGCAAAGGTAAAGAATAGACCAATTATTTGTGACACTTGGGATAAGGAGGAGAAATTATCACCTCTAATATAACCAAGGTCGCTGGTAATTCCATTGATGGGGGGGATTGGTTGATTCGATCAGAGTGGATTGTTATAGGTAAGAAGAAAAATTGTATATCGGACATCGACCCCGATATCCAAATTAATAATTGTATAATCACTCCTGACAGGGGAGGCTTAATTATTGCCTTGATAAGTCCAACCGAATATCTTCCCAATCATCAAATTATTATATAGATGGAGCCTTGTTATGTACCCAGAGCTTTCTCCTATTCATGGGGGCTTTGAATTATAAAGCCACAGCCATAGAACCCCAAGTGCGGTATGGAGTACCTCTTGCAGGAATTGTTAATGGCGTGGGTGTCCCCGCTGGTTCAGCACAGTTTTTAGCTGTGTGTTTTACAAATATTTCATAAACCAAAATGATTTTTAGAGCACCAGTTGGCTAAAAAACACAGCTGAAATATTCTCATTTTAGTTAGCCCCTTATTAAAAGCTTAGCTGAAGCCTTCTGGTATGACACGACTGATCCATCTGACCGTTTGTGTTGGTATAAACTTCAGTTTTCCCTTTTTTGAGCCTTGTAAACATTTGGCTATGTGTGAAAGAGTCTAAGGCAGGTCATACATTAATACCTTCTTTTTTTTTTTTCTTTTCCCCCCCATGCTGATTCCCCAGTTAACACACTCAGTGCTAATGGGGGAATCGTACCCGCAGCACTATTGTATTCTGCAAAATACAATGATCAGTGTTGCTGGCTGTAGCCGTGCAGCACTGATCGTTCAAGAAAAACCTGACAGTCTGGTTGTAGACAAGTCGATCGATGGAACGACTTGTGTACAACCAGCTAGCCTATACAGTGGAGAAAAATATTTATTTTAACCCCTGCAGATTTTGTAAGTTTTCCCACTTGCAAAGAAAAAGGGTCTATAATTTTTTATCATATGTGTATTTTAAATGTTAGAGACAGAATATCAACCAAAAATCCACATGATTCAAATGTTATAAATTGAGTTGCAGTTCAGTGAGTAAAAGAATTATTTGATCCCTAAGCAAAACATGACTTAGTATGTGTTGGCGAAACCCTTGTTGGCAATCGCAGAGGTAAGATGTTTCTTGTCGTTGGTTATCAGGTTTGCATTACTCCACAACCTTAATGTGCTTCTTCTTAAACCACTCCGTTGTTTCCTAGGCAGTATGTTTTGGGTCATTGTGATGCTGGAAGACCCATCCAGGACCCATCTTCAGGGTTCTGGCTGAGGGAAGAAGGTTCTCGTCCAAGATTCTACAATACATGACCCCATCCATTGGCCCCTCAATGTAGCAAAGTCGACCTGTACCTTTTAGCAGAGAAACAGCCCCAAAGCATAATGTTTTCACCTCAGTGCTTGACTGTAGGAATGGTGTTCTTAGGGTCATAGTCAGCATTTTTCTTCCTCAAAACACGGCGATTCTAGTTAATGCCAAAAGCTCAATTTTGCTCTTCTCTGACCACAGCACTTTCTCCCAATCCTGAATTATTTTGATGTTCATTGGCAAACTTCAGACAGGCCTGTACATGTGCCTTCTTGAGGAGGGGGGCCTTGTGTGCACTGCAGGATTTCAATAAATGGCGGCATATTGTTACTTATGATTTTTGGCTTGGTGACTGATCCTAACGGCCTTGAGATCATTCACAAGCTCCTCCCGTGTAGTTTTGGTCTGATCCCTCACTTTTCTCATGAACATACTTGCCACATGAGTCGAAATCTTGCATTGAGCTCCAGACTGAGGGTGATTTGTGTGTGTGTGTGTGTGTGTGTGTGTGTGTGTGTTGTTGTTGTTGTTGTTGTTTGATTCGCAAACAGAGGGAAAAAAAAAACAATCGTTTCAACAGTTGTCTCCTTCTCACCAAGCTTTTTGCTGATGGTCTTGTAGCCCATTCCAGCCTTGTGCAGGTCTACAATCTTGTCCCTAACATCCTTTGACAGCTCTTCGGTCTTGCCCATGATGAGGTTTGAATGGAAGAAAGATTCTGTGGACAGATGTCTTTTTTATTTAATTTTTTTATACTTAATGGGTTGTCAGGAGCAGCAGCTTGAATTGACAGGACTAATCTGTGTACCACTTACGGTAGCCAGTCTGTGGGAGCCAGAATTATTGTTTGTAGGGGATCAAATACTTATTTACTCACTGAACTGCAACTCAATTTATAACCTTTTGTATCATGTGTTTTTTCTGGATTTTTGGTTGATATTCTGTCTCTATCATTTAAAATATACCTATGATAAAAATTATAGTCTCTTAATTTCCTTGTAAGTGGGCAAGCTTACAAAATCCGCAGGGGATAAAATAATAACTTTTGCCACTGTATAGTACATGGATTGAAATTTTAGCCAGCCGCTGCGGAAGCTGACAAATTTTAGATCTGGTTAAAAAGAATACAAAGTATGCTATAATTTAAATTTTGACTAAATAGACAATATCCTAAAGGGTTTCAGTCCTGGTCACAATTATGGCTGGATCTAGGGGGTGCTGGAGTGAGCTCCTTTCACTTCACATCGCAGCTCCTCCCTACACAGCTGAGATCACATTCTTGTACACACAGTCACAATCTGCACAGTGTTTAGCTGGCTACTGCAGCTACACTGCTGTTCCAACCAGGAAATTTCACAGGGCAGAACTGCAACATAGCCAGCTATACACTGCAGATTGTGGCTGTGTGTGAAGGAATGTGATCTCAGCTGTTGTGTTTGGATGGGAAAGGAGCTCTGCCAAGTGCCTGGCCAACGGTGACCCCTGTTCTTTGCCCTAATTCCCTTCTGTATATTGCCCTACCAATTCATGTACAATCCCTTCTATCCTTTGTCCTGCTGATTCCTTGTCCTCTGGCCTGCTGACCCATGAAAACGCCCAAAAAAAAAAAAGTAGCCCAAGTACAGTGCCCTACGCCCTGCTGACATCCCATCCTCTGCACCCCAGCATCAAGTTGGTTAGATCCAGCCCTGGTCACAATAAAGGAAAACCTGTATAAAACCATTATGTTACCTTAGGAATGGGGGGGATACTACTTTCGAGCACAGAAACCGCCTATCTGTCTCAATTTTTTTTTTTTTTTTTTTTTATTTCTTTTGCAATCCGATTGCCAGTCTAGCAGAAAAGCCCTTGTAATCCTAATATCACACCTTCTAGAGGCATTAAAGTCATTCAAACACATTTTGTCACTGCTAAAGAATTCCATGGTATATTTTTACATCATTACATTGGCCCAGCTCAGACCAATATAACTATGTATATACCATACCTGGCTGGCTTTTTAAACGCCAATTTAAAAAAAAAAAAAATTGTGGACTTTTTTTTTTTTTCAACTTTAACCACTTCAGCCCTGGAAGGATTTACCCCCTTCCTGACCAGAACATTTTTGCGATATGGCACTGTGTCCCTTTAACTGACAATTGCGCAGTCATGCAACGTTGCACCCAAACAAAATTTGACGTCCTTTTTCCCTCACAAATAGAGCTTTCTTTTGGGGGTATTTGATCACCTCCTGCGGTTTTTATTTTTTGCGCTATAGACAAAAAAAGCAATATTTTTTGCTATAATAAATATCCCTAAAAAAATATATATAAAAAAATGTCTTCCTCAGTTTAGGCCGATATTTATTCTACATATTTTTTGGTAAAAAAAAAAAATGCAATAAGCATATATTGATTGGTTTGCGCAAAATTTATAGCATCTACAAAATGGGGGGATAGATCTGCAATTTTTATCGTGACTGCGACATTGCGGCGGACACATCGGACACTTTTGACACTATTTTGGGATCACTGACATTTATACAGCGAATCGGTGCTATAAAAAATGCACTGATTACTGTGTAAATGATACTGGAAGGAAAGGGGTTAAACACTAGATGGCGATCAATTGGTTAACAGTCTTCCCTCACTGTGTTCTAACAGTAGGGGGTGTGGGCTCACTAGAACATGAGATCACTGCTCCCGATGACGGGGAGCAGTAGATCCCTGTCATGTTGCTAGGTAGATCAGGGAAATGCCTTGTTTACATAGGCATCTCCCCGTTCTGCCTCTGTGTCACGATCACAGACAACTGGCCGACATCGAGTCCGCGGGCACGCTCAGGTGGGCGCGCGCGCGCCGTAGCCCACGATTTAAAAGGGGACATACAGGTACATCTGCGCAGCCGTGCCATTGTGCCAACGTACATCGACGTGCGCTGGTCAGCAAACGGTTAATTAAAAACAATACATAACCCAATTTTATTTTTAAGTACAAAAGATACTCCAAATACCAAATATGTCATTCTTTAAAATTTTGCACGACAGGGAAAATTTATGTCAGTTTTACTATACATAGGCAACGCTTTAACAGGTTACAACTTTAGATTTAAAGAGGAGGTCTAGTGCTAGAATTGCTGCCCATGAACTGATGTTTGTGGTAATACCTCACGTGTGGGATGAATGTTAATTTTGCGAGTGCGTTGGATTTTGCGCAGGGGGCACTTTAAAATAAAAATGTTTTTATTGCTGTCACAAGGAATGTAATCCTCCTTGTAACTGCAATAGACATGCAACCAGTATTTATAGAGAGATCTGGGTTCTATAAGACCCCAAATCCTTCCTTTGCTCATAAAAGCATTCGATCACACCAAGATTGGTGTTTTCCAATGCTTTTGATTTTTGAAAATCAATACTCAAGCAGTTTTCCTTTCCCTTTAAAGTCCCCCAAGAGGAATATACCCTGTATATACAGGTCTTCATTTCTGGGTTAGCGTAGCCAAGAGCTGATCAAAGCCGATCTGGAAGCACCTGCTGGGTGCTCGGTTGTCCCAGTGGGATGGGAGAGCCCAAGAAAGCCTTTGGGGGGGGGGGGGGGGGCGGACGTCCCCACCTGCTGCTTGTAAAAGCAGTCCAGTGGCTAGTTAGCTGCTAGGATTACTTTTGCAAGAGAGTTGACAGTCTGCTCTTAAAAAAAAAAAAAAAGTAGTGGGATAATGCCTGCAGGGTGCAGGCATCATCCCGGCATAACCACTTGAAGTGCACAGTGTATGGGTACGTCGCTGGTCAGCAAGTGGTTAATTTCAGAAGTCCAGAAAAGTTTAAGAACTTTTAAACATTCATCACTCCTGTTTTCCTCTTTATAAATGGGATGTAATAAGTCTTCCAAACTAAGACACATTATGCATTTAAGTGTACTGTTATTTTGTACATTTTCGGGACATGTATCTTTCATGGTGGTGTTTGGTACAATGGAAAATGCACAAAAAAAACACTAACAACTCCTAAACAAATGAGTTTTAATTAGGCTCTAAGGGCCTATTTGGGAAATGCTGCACAGCTCCAAGGTAGAAATCCAGCCATTTCATCTTTTTCTTTTATTAATTATTTGATTGCTTTTACAGAAGAAATCTCCTCGTGAAAGTGACAAGCACATGAGCAGTAGCTCTTCTGGTATTCCCTCACCTTCAAGTTTTGCTGCCCCAAACCCCAAACACGAATGGAAAGTTATTGCGTCAGAAAAAAAGTCACGTAAGTAAAAGTATTGCCTGCACAGTTTTTCAACATTTTGTAGTTAAGCATGGAAAGGTGCATTGCTGATGAGCAATTGGCCTGTTCTGATATACAACTGTCTGCTGAAAACCGGAAACTACCAAGAATTGCAAAATTAATTTTCTTTAATGTACATCTCAGGACAAACACACACGTCATATCTATTGTGTTAGGATTATGCTGCCACCCTTAAGTGATTGGACACTGGCAAAAAAAATAGCTGGAGGCCCCCTCCCCGTTAAGCAAGGCTTCAGGTTTTTTTTTCCTCTTTTTTGCTTGCGTTTCCCTAATTTATGCTTTTCCATCGCTGTAGCTTCTACCTGGCCTGCTTTGCAGGATTTGAGTGGAAGGAGTTCTGGTGATTCTGATTTCCCTGGCTTGGCCCAGGAGAATGTCTTATGCTGAGATTGTAAACATGGCAGCAGATGGCCATTGGATTTAATCCTCACATGTACATTGTGGTGCACATCCTGGCAATATGATTGCTTCAATCTGAAGTTGATCTGAGAGTAACCTTAAGTGGAATCAAAGGTCCGATTTCAGTCTGTGGTCCTTTTTCAGAGGCTGATTGCTTCACATTAACTTAGTGCGTGCCTTGCCTTTGTGCAAGGCATCATGTGTATTGTTCTCGCTACTCGGTCTTTTGGCTAAGATCAAGTGTAGTATCTGTTCTTATCAGTTGCCAGAGGAGGCGCTTTGCTACTCCCACAGGGGAGAGCTATGCAAAGCCAATGGCGTAATTGTGCCTGGAAGGGCGGTTTCAGCAGGGACTACACCAGGTTGCCGTCAAATACTGGGGATCGGTCAATTGTTGAGTCTGAGCCGTCTGGAAAAGATGGGTTCTGCATTGGGTCTGGCCAGAGGGTTGGGTCCCTGGCCTTCTGGCCTAGATTGGTGTAGTCCTAGCTTCGGTCAGTTTTTCGTGAGGCAACACTGCCCCCCCCCCCTCCCACTGGGGGGGGGGGGGGGGAGACATGGGCGGTTAGAATTTCCCAAATGTATTTAGGTAGGAGTGATGGGAGGGATGGTTGAGCCCTAGGGGTCAAGGGCTCTTCCTAAGCTCTCAGAACTTCAGGCCTTCCTGGCTGGGGTAGGGAATGCGCTGACTGGGCTTGTTGATCAGGGTTGGGACGAAAAGCCTGTGGTGAATGTGCCCCTGAAGTTGCAGTTCAGGGGTGCCGTACAATCGCTGTGAGTGAGGATCACTTTGATTTATGGCACCATGGTTACTTCATCATACACAGGTTTTTCACACCTGCCTCTAGAGCCGAGCCTTTTGGCTAGGACTAAAGGAATTTTTTATTCCTGGCTGAAGGGCCGGCCATTGTATTGCACAATGGTCACTTTTTTCACTTCTCCCATTTCCTTCTCCCCACTTTCTTTTTATTTATTCCCTGTGTTTGTCACTTTTTTGTATTTTTTTGTTTGGTTGTATACACGTTTGTCACGGTATGATTAGTAGGGTGTGAGTCCTCGGGCCTACTCTGAAAGTCTTGGAAAAGGGGGTTGACATGGCCTTCTGGCTTGGTTCGTCCTCTCTCATGGGGTCTCCCTTCGGGGAAGCCCCACGAGTACTTGAGTGGGTCTGTTCCGGCAGGCCATCCAGAGAATAGGGGTCCATCTGGTTTCGGACAGATGGGTCCAGCTAAGTACCTCAGTCCCCGTCTGGAGCCTAACGCCCCCGGGGGATCAGGTTAAGGTCCTTCCTAGGGAGAATCAGTGTAACACCCTTTGCACGTTTTGTGTCACTCTTTGTGTGTGTGCACTTTTTTGGGCAAAAAAATAAATCTTGTATTGTTCTGTCAGTCAGGGTGTTCAGGTTCAGGTGTTGACTCCATGGGACCTGAACTTGGTACTTTCTGTATAGCAGAAATCTCCATTTAAACCAATCTGGGATATTCCTTTAGTCCTCCTGATGTTAAACCACTTAAGCCCCGGACCAATTTGCAGCCAAAGGACCAGGCCCCTTTTTGCGATTCGGCACGGCATCGCTTTTACTGACAATGGCGCGGTCAGGCGACGTGGCTCCCAAACTAATTTGGCATCCTTTTTTTTTTTTTTTTTCCCACAAATAGAGCTTTCTTTTGGTGGTATTTGATCACCTCTGCGGTTTTTATTTTTTGCGCTATAAACAAAAATAGAAACAATTTTGAAAAAAATTCATTTTTTTTACTTTTTGCTATAATAAATATCCCCAAAAATATATAAAAAAAAATATTTTTTTTTCCCTTAGTTTAGGCCGATACTTATTCTTCTACATATATTTTAGGTAAAAAAAAACGCAATTAGCGATTTATTGATTGGTTTGCGCAAAAGTTATAGCGTTTACTAGTAATGGCGGCGATGAGCGTTTTTTTTTTTTTTTATTATTGTGACTGCGACATTATGGCGGACACATCGGACATTTTTGGGACCATTGTCATTTATACTATAATGCCTTTCTTGGATTACATCATGGGACATGGCAATCCTGTCCCTCTGTTGTGGTTTATAGCTTGCTACAAAGATAATTTTAAATAAAAATGAAAGCCTTTCTAACAGGGAGGGGATATGCCTGCATTTTTTTGACAGTGTTTAGTCACCTGAAGGTAGCAGCAATAACCCTTTTGTAATGAATATAAAGATGCTCTATGTACCGTGATCTAATGGAAAACCAAAAATCACATTTCTATATCGTAGATCATTAGGACACAGAGCCTAAGTAATTACTTAATGGGTTAAGGGCCACCTTTAGGTGTTGAC
Organism: Lithobates sylvaticus; assembly: GCA_028564925.1. Taxonomy (NCBI): domain Eukaryota; kingdom Metazoa; phylum Chordata; class Amphibia; order Anura; family Ranidae; genus Lithobates; species Lithobates sylvaticus. The sequence continues at coordinate 140,685,141 of CM053032.1, forward strand.
ACTGGTATACCCAATCAAGGCAGTTCACTCCCTATATAACCCCTCCTCCTTCCAGGAGCACATCAGTTTTTTTGCCAGTGTCTAAGGTGTTGGTCACGAGTGAAGATGTGCTCTGAGGAGCTCCAGGAGGGATCCATGCTGGATTCAAATTCCTTAATTTGACCAGATCCATCCAAGCCACTGAGGCCATAGGATGATACCCGGGCTTCGCATAGAAGAACGAGGTTTTGGCTGTAAGCGTCTTTTGCGGGCTGGACCCTAGGAACCAGGACTTTTTTTTTTTTTGTCATGCTACATCACCTAAAAGATTTTCCTGAGGGGTGCTATACAGGTGTGGAACCCCTATAATAGGGACCCTGTCTTTGAGCGTTTATTAAACGTTGCCCGCCGTGATGGGTGAAGTTTGTCCTCCTGCAGCGAGGAAAAGATAAGGGAAGAAGTTCGGGAACTGCAAAGTCCACCTATGCCTTCCCTTTTTCCATATGAAAACATTGTAAATGCCTTAATCTCCTCCTCCTGTGTTGACATCACATGATCAGCTGTCATTGGCTGACAGCTGATTATGTGGTAAGGGGTCGGGATCGACCCCTTACTCCGATCTGTGATCCAGCGAGTCTCATAGACTCGCTGATCAGAGCGTGCCGGCGCGCGCCCTTTAGGGGGCACGCATGCCGCTCGTGCACGGGACGACATCAATAGACGTAGTCCCGGCAATGCAGGTCCGCGCTGTAGCCGTTAGTTGCCTATAGTGCAGATCTCTAGTGGTTAAAGATCCAACAGATAAAAAGTTGGTATTTCTGTTAAAATCCTCTTCCTCGGCAGGTGCCGTTTCTCAGCCGGCAGTCGCTGCAATAGGCATCTGTCAGTCACTAAAGGACCAGTTCAAAGAGACCCTTAAGGAGGTCCCTGCACAACAGGCCGTGAGTTAGCCGAACAACCAAAGGCGCTATGTTTTGCCATAGACGCCATGAAAGACTCCATTTACCAAGCGTTACGCCTTGAGCTTGTGCTAAAACATGCGTAGAACCCTGTGGTTAAAAAATTGGTCAGCCGAAGCACCTTGCAAAAAGCTTCTGACTAGTTGCCCTTTTCATGAGCGACTATTTGGGGAGGATTTGGTCAAATACATCCAAATGATTTCTAGTAGGAAAAATACTCTCTTGCCCAAAAGAAGGTATAAACGTCCTTTTTATTTAAACTGACTCCTTCCCCTGCGCCAGGGGCATCTGCCTCTAGGCAGTGGCGACTGCCTCCACCGTCAGACTCTAGAGGAATGCCTCAGGGTCCGGCCCAGGCACAGAAAACATTCGGCCCCTGTATACATGATTTGAAAATGCTTTTTTCCTCTGCCCTGCAGGGCCAAGAAGGAAAATTAGCAGCTTTAATCGTATCCGCTATCCAAAAGGACGCATGTTAGATCCCCCACCTTGGACCCCCTATCGAGGGAACAGTGGTTAGAGGATGAGGGGTTACCCTCGTGTGATCAGGAAGAAAGGTAAACCGATTACTCCTTTGTGGAGGAAACAACTGGAGTGGAACCTTTTTCAGCCTCACAATCTGCGAAATTGCTGGTACAAATCTCTTAGGCCCCTTTCACACTTTGCCGGCGGTATAGCAGCGATGCCCCATTGATTTCAATACAGTTTTTTTTTTTTTTTAAACGTCCTGCAGGCTTTCACGCTGGAGACACAGCAGCGGCTGTTTCAGGGCGCTTTGCAGGCGCTATTTTTAGCGCTGTAGCGCCTGAAAAGCGCCCCAGTGTGAAAGGGGTCTTGCAGAGATGGTTTGTGCCTCTTTCAAGCTGCCTCTAGTAGAGTCGGCTGATGGTTCTGTTTCTTAGGTTCCTTAAAACCATCACAGCCTTTTTTCATGCGTTTCCTGTACATGTACAGATCCACGCAGAAATTCAACAGATCCATTCTAGATCTAAAAGAATCTAAATCAGTTCCTGAAGATCCGCTCCTTTTTATGGAGTTGATCAGGTCAGTAGTTTCTATCCTACAAGGAGAACTTCTGGCGCTTATCGGCATCAGGGATGCATATCTGCATGTCCCATATATTTCCTGCTCACCAAAGGTTTCTGCGGTTCGAAGTAGAACAGCAGCATTTCAGTTTGTAGCCTTGCCCTTCGGGCCAGCTACAGCACCAGTCTTGGCATACCTAGACAGTCTATTGTTAATAGACCAATCAGTGTTCGGAGTAAAGTGTACGCCCTACCAGTTACCTGGAAAAGTTTGGGCTGCGTTCTCAACCTAGAGAAGTCTCCCTTAAAACCACAAAAAAGCTTGAGTATTTGGGTCTGATCATAGATACAGCCTAGAAAGAGGTGTTCTTGCCTAGGCAAAAAACAACTCCATAAGAGAGTTGGCGCGGAGGGTCAGGTCAAAAGGGGACCCCTCCATTCGCCTTTGCATGAGGTTGTTAGGAAAGTTGGTGGCTTCATTCAAAGCTGTTCCCTATGCCCAGTTCCATTGGAGACTGTTGCAAAACAGTATTCTATCTGCTTGGAACAAAACGATCCAAGCTTTGGACTTGCCAATGTGGCTGTCCCCAAGGGTGTCCCAAAGCCTCAATTGGTAGTTACTAAAGAATCTGCTAAAGGGAAGATCCTTCAGACCAGTTATCTGTAAAGTGGTAATGACAGACGCCAGCCTTTTCAGGCTGGGGAGCAGTGCTAGAGAAGACAACTATCCAAGGACAGTGTTCAAGAACTGAAAGAGCCCTGCCCATCAACATTCTAGAGATTTGGGCAGTGCGTCTGGCTCTGAAAGCCTGGACTTCCAAGTTAAGGCATTGTCCTGTTAGGATCCAATCCGACAATGCCACGGCTGTGGCCTATATCAATCACCAAGGGGGCACCAAGAGTTTCTTGGTGCAGAGCGGTGAACCATATTCTTACTTGGGCAGAAAGAAATATTCCGTGCCTATCTGCAGTCTTCATTCCAGGAATAGAGAATTGACAGGCTGACTACTTAAGTCGCCAGCAGATTTTTCCCAGGGGAATGGTTTCTTCACCCAACATATTTTCGAGCTGTTTGTCAAAGATGGGGGACTCCGGACGTAGATCTTCTAGCATCCAGTTCAACATAAAGTTAGTCAACTTTGTGTCCAGAACAAAGCATCCATTCGCATGCAGAACAGATGCGTTGGTGATACTGTGGGATCAGTTCTCACTGATCTATGCATTTCCCCCTATTCAATTGCTGCTTCAACTTTGCAGGATCAAGCTGGAAAGAAAATCGGTAATTCTGGCAGCACCAGCATGGCCCAGAAGGTCATGGTATGCAGAAATCGTAAAAGTGGCAGTTAAGGATCCATGGTCCCTTCCACTAAGGCCAGATCTGTTCTCACAGGGCCGATATTCCATCCTATTTTACGAACGTTAAATTTAACAGCCTGGCTATTGAAACCCACATTCTTAAGAAACGTGGGCTTTCTGGGTCAGTTATCTCTACTTTGGTCAATGCAAGAAAGCTTGCCTTTCTACAATTAGACGTAGAGATGAAATTGGCATTGAATACTATTAAGGGCCAAGTCTCAGCCTTATCAATCTTATTAAATCACCTTTTGAACCCTTGGGACTTGAACTTAGTTTTGTCAGTGTTAAAAAACAGCCATTTGAACCGATACAGCATATTCCCTTAGTTCTTCTGACAAGGAAGCTGGTATTTTTGGTTGCTATATCCTCAGCAAAGAGAGTTTTGGAATTGGCTGCTCTTTTGTGTACAGAGCGATATTTCAATATTCGTGAGAACAGAGTGGTGTTGCGCCCTCGTCCAGACTTTTTACCAAAAGTGGTTTCAGGTTTTCACATGAGCCAAGATATTGTCCTGCCATTGTTTTTTCCAAAACCATGTTCCAGGGAAGAGAAGTCACTACATTGTCTTGATGTGGTGAGAGCAGTGGAAATCTATTTAAAGACAACTGCTCAGATTCGTACGATGGATGTCTTATTTATTCTGCCAGAGGGTCCTAAGAAAGGACAGGCAGCATTGAAATCCACTGTCGCTAAGTGGATTCGGCAAGTGATAATTCAAACTTATGATTTAAGGGGTAAGATTCCCCCTTTTCAATTTAAGGCGCACTCTACTAGAGCGGTTAGTGCTTCTTGGGCAGTGCGTCATCAGGCCTCCATGGATCAGATCTGTAAGGCTGCAACTTGGTCTTCAGTGCATACATTCACAAAATTGTATCAGCTGGATGTAAGGAGGTATGAGGATATTATCTTCGGGCGCAGTGTGCTGCAGGCAGCAGTAGAAGTCATCAAGTCTGGGGGTACCCTGCGGGTTGTCTCTTCCTCCCCTTAAGTAATATTGCTATGGGACGTCCCATTAAGTAATTACTTGGGCTCTGTGTCCCATGATGTACGATAAAGAAAATAGGATTTTTATTACAGCTTGCCTGTAAAATCCTTTTCTTGGAGTACATCATGGGATGCAGAGGTCCCTCCCCTCTTTTGGGATTTAAGTATATTGCTTTGCTACAAAAACTGATGTGCTCCTGTAAGGAGGAAAGGTTATATAGGGAGTGAACTTCCTTGATTGGGTATACCAGTGTCAACTCCTGAAGGTGGCCTATAACCCATTAAGTAATTACTTAGGCTCTGATGTACTCCAAGAAAAGGATTTTACAGGTAAGCTGCAATAAAAATCCTATTTTTAATCTCTGAGGGACCAGGCTTAAAATGATACTAATGCCCAATAAGTAGAGTATTGACTTCAAAGTTTTGCTACTTTTTGTAAGAGTTAAGTATGGAAAGGTGCATTGGTAATGAGCAATTCTAGTATACCCACTGCATTGCAAAATGCAGTTTAAGACCAGGGGACCAGCCTTAAAGTGATGCCAATCTTTTTTTCTTCCATCTATACCTGCGCCTGTGTGTATAGTCATTTTAATTTTTCTTGGCTGATCCTAGAGTCTCTGCAGTGACTGAATTAGGCTGTGCTAACTCTGAGGGGAAGCCCTATATCCTCTTCTGTGAAGAGAATAGGCTGCAAAAGCATCCCCACCACTTTGTGCGAGTAGAGACTGTGGCCAAGCTGGGTTAAATACAGCTCTAGAGTTCTGTAAGGGATGATCACAACACCTTTTTGTACGGCATTGCAGATGCATTGGAATAAGAAAGGGGAAATGTTCACATAAAAAGGTGATAATGCAGATCTTCTCAAAGAAGGTGATACTAAAGTGGTTGTAAACCTCAGTCATGGAAACTGAACTAAGCACATAAAGCTATAGTGTTAAATTCTCTTTCCAAAGCCCTAGGTGTTGTATTTCTGGTGCTTCCTTCCTTTATCAGCATGACTCACTTCTGGGAAGTTTTCCCAACACATGAGATAAAATTTGTGTCAGGGAGGGAGTTCAGCGGGGAGCTTGTCTATTCAGAACACCGTTTTTGCTGTGTGGAGGGAGTGTGTTCCTTTCTTCCAGATGAACAATTGTAATACTTTTTTTGCTGTTTTGAAGGGATGTAGGGAAGAGAGAGCTACAGGTAAACAAGTACATTTTATGTAGGAGGATTATTTTTCGCCCTGAGGCTGTTCACTGGGTATATGTGAGGGTTTACAACCATTTGAAGGCACAGTATCAAAACACATTTGTTAAATTTGAATACAGAATTACATCTTTCACACTTCCTGATAAAGCAGGTCAACCAACTCAAATGCATTGAATTCACCTGAACCCCATCATTATAATCTACATGCAAAACCAAGTTTTTAAAGAGTGAAAATGTATGTGTTGAATTTTGTTTAGCACCTGTAATGTTCCAGTATACAATTGATTTTTGTGCACTAATAATTGGGGATGTGGTGCATTGATTTATGAAGCCGGTTGTAATGTATACCGAAACTAATTTTTGTCAATTTTATTCTTTCCAGATAAAGCCTACCTGTGTCTTGCTGTTCTTAACAGCACATTAAGCGTTATCTACTTGCATGGTCGCAACACCCCATTGAGCTCCCCGTTAAATACTCCACGTCTAATGAAAAGTTTAAGCCTTGAAATACCTCCAGATGATTCAAATGACAAAATCATGTCGCCAATGCATTATGCTCGTTCTGGTCTGGGAATAGCTGAAATGAATGGCAAACTAATTGCAGCAGGCAAGTACAGAAACCTAGAAGAGTGCTGACAAAAAGGACCAAGTGCTCCATCGAGTCTAGGCAATTTTTTTATTTTATTTTTTATTTGAGTATAGATCTTTGTACAATATTTTTTATTTTAACTGTTGACTGATTCACTACCTCTGCTGAATATTTGTTGCTAACATCAACAACTTTTTTGGTACTTTGTAAAGTTTAGTTTAGTCATGTCTTTGTGCTCTTGAGCTTGGCTTCATAGTGAAAGTACTGCCCTCCTGAACCTTATTCCATCCTTCATGTATTTAAGGCCTAAGTACATTGTTATCGGCCAAGCTGGCCCAAGCAGAGAATTTCCTTTACAAAGTAACGCAGCTGTTGTGAGTGCTGTATCATACTGTATGTAGCATGAAGTACATAAAGAATGCTGTGCTGTGTTCAACAGCATTTCGGGAAGCTTTCAGTCTGCTACTTGGACAAAATCATTTAGCGTTGAGTGTTTCTCAGTCTTTCAAAGGAAGCCTTGAATTTTTTATCGGGAAATACATGGCTTCTTTCGGCTGAGGTGGAGACTGTTGATGTAATTTGTCTGCCACTTCCAATCAGGAGACCTTGTATTAATTGCTAAAAAGTACAAGTCTTACTCGTCTTACACTAAATGGCTGATAAGCACTCCGCCCAACTCACTTTTGTTCCAACAGCAGACTGGAAGTCTCCCAACATTTCCAGACTTGCATGCTGTGTATGTAGCTGATACTGTATACAGTAGGATACAACATGCAAAGCAGCCGCATCACTAAAAAGGTAAACGTAATAGTTTGAGCCACCCTGGCACAAACTTTTTGAAGTGGTGTCAGGAAACCGTTTTAACTACCTGAGATCCGCGCTATAGCCGAATGACGGCTACAGCGCGGATCTAATATGCCGGGACGACGTCTATTGACGTCGTCCCGTCCACGAGCTGCCTGCGCGCCCCCTGAAGGGCACGCGTGGCGCGCTCTGTGATCTGTGATCAGATCGATCCCGACCCCTTACCACGTGATCAGTTGTCAGCCAGTGACAGCTGATCATGTGACAATAACTGAGCCGGTAATCGGCTTTTTTTCCTCCTCGCGCTGTCAGCACGAGGAGAAAAAAAAAAAAAAAGCCGATCACCGGCGGCAGTGAGAGGGACATCAGTCCCTCTCACTGCAATGTGCCCAATCCATGGTGCCCACCTTTGCCCAATTAAAGTGCCATCTGTCAGTGCCCACAGTGCCAGTGCCCACAGTGCTGCACATCAGTGTCACCTGCCAGTGCTCATCTGTGTCACCTACCGGTGCCGCCCATCAGTGCCATCTTTGCTGTCCCCATCAGTACCGACTTATCTGTCCCCACCAGTGCAGCCTATCAGTGCCAACCAGTGCCGCCTCATCAGCGCATATCAATGAAACAGAAAAATTACCTGTTTGCAAAATTTTATAACAAACTATTAAACATGCTTTTTATTTTATTTTTTTTAATTTTCCATCTTTATTGTTTGTTTAGCAAAAAATAAATACCCCAGCTGTGATTAAATACCACCAAAAGAAAGCTATTTGTGGGAAAAAAATGATAAAAATGTAATTTGGGCACAGTGTTGTATGACCGCGCAATTGTCATTCAAAGTGCGTCGGCACCAAAAGCTGAAAATTGGTCTGGTCACAAGGGGGGTTTAAGTGCACAGTAATCAGGTGGTTAAATAACAAACATGTTATACTCACCTGCTCTGTGCAGTGGTTTTGCACAGAGCAGCCATGAGATTCCTCATGTCCCCTGCTGGTGCTCTTGGCTCCTCCTCTAAGTGAGCCACCTTAGATAATCGCTTTCTATTGCGGCACACCTGCAGGCTCAAACCCGAGCTGTTGTCTGCATCCATTGACAAAGACAGTGCGGCTCGGCACCACACCCGATCCATTGTCGGGGATTTTATTGATAGCAATGGCTCCCACTACTATCAATCTGCCCTGTGAGGTAAGAGAGCGGAGATGCTCAATGATTTGAAACAATGCTAAATTGAGACTGGACTCTCTTAACCGCTTCAGCCTTGGAAGATTTTACCCCCTTCCTGACCAAAGCACTTTTTGCGATTTCGGAACTGCGTTGCTTTAACTGACAATTGTGTGGTAGTGCAATGTTGCACCCAAACAAAATTGACGTCCTTTTCTTCCCCATACATAGAGATTTCTTTTGGTGATATTTAATCGCCACTGCGGTTTTAATTTTTTCAAAAAAAGAGCGACAATTTTGAAAAAAAAGAATTTTTTACTTTTTGCTATATTAAATATCCCCCAAAAATATATCTTAAAAAAAAAAGTTTTGTTTTTTTCCCTAAGTTTAGGCCGCTATGTATTCTACATATTTTTGGTAAAAAAAAATGCAATAAGCGTATATTGATTGGTTTGCGCAAAAGTTATAGCGTCTATAAAATGGGACATAGTTTTATGGCATTTTTATTTGTTTTTTTTTTTTTTACTAGTAATGGTGGCCATCTGCAATTTTTTTTTTTTTTTTATTTATAGGGACTGCGACTTTATGGTGGACACGTCGGACAATTTTGACACATTTTTAGGACCATTGGCATTTTTACAATGATCAGTGCTATAAAATTGCGAAGATTACTGTAAAAATTTCACTGGCAGGGAAGGAGTTAACCACTAGGGGGCAGTGAAGGGGTTAAGTGTGTCCTAGTGTGTGTTCTAACTGAAGGGGGAGGGATGCAACTGTGCAGGGGAGATGACAGATCGCTTTTCATACTCTGTATTATCAGACTATCTGTCTGTGCTCCCCTCAGAGAACCGGAAATCTATCCCTTATTTTGTAGACGCTATAACTTTTTTTATATTTTTTAACCAAAAATATGAAGAATTTTCCTTTTTTAAATACTTTAACCACTTCAGCCCTGGAAGAATTTACCCCCTTTATGACCAGATCACTTTTTGCGATTCGGCACTGTCGCTTTAACTGACAATTCCACGGTCAGGCTACATTGTACCCAAAGAAATTGAGGTCCTTTTTTCCCAACAAATAGAGCTTTCTTTTGGTGGTATTTGATCGCCTCTGCGTTTTTTTTATATTTTTTGCGCTCTGTGATCTGGTCGGAAAGGGGGTAAAAAGTGGTTAAAGTATTTAAAAAGGAAAATTTCAAATGCAAGCATGAATGTTAAAGTGCAACTTTACCCATAACTTGCTAAAAAAAAAATATGTTCTTTAGCAAGGAATATGCATTCCACATTAATAATTGTACTACCAAAATTAGCTTTTGCCTTTTTTTTTTAATTGCCTCCATCATTGTTCTGGTTTCTTCTTGCTGGAGGTTGCCATTTTTGCTGAATCCCAGAGCCCCTGAGCAGTAAATCAAAAAAGTTACATTCCTGGATTGCTGGTATTGCCAACTATAACATTTTCTTTCCTCAGTCAAACCATCAAATTGCTGGTGTCATAACTGGTGTGCAGCACCATGGCAGTTGCAGATCAAACAATTTCCTTGGCTGTAAAGGATAGGAGGATTAAATTCTGCTTTAAGGCTGTCAGCAGATCGGCCTCTACAAATTCGTCAATGCCTAAAAGTGCATAAAAATTGAGCAAATGAGCATGTGCAGAGCAGGATGAAATAGTGTATTGGTGAATTTTAAGCAGTATGGGCAGTTTAAAGAATTGTGGGAAATTTGACATTTTGCTTTGTTTCCTATACAGGTGGCTACAACAGAGAAGAGTGTCTGCGTACAGTTGAATGCTATGACCCAGAAAGTGACACCTGGACATTTCTGCCTCCAATGAAAACACCTAGAGCTCGGTTTCAAATGGCAGTTTTAATGGTATGTGCCAGTTATTTAAACATTTCTATTACAAGTTACACCATCCATTTATTTTGTATTAATATTCATGCAGACAAGTAGGGTTGTCGCAATACTCATATTAGTATCGGTATTGGGACCGTTACTGAGCATTTGCGCCAGTACTTGTACTCTCGCAAATGCTCCCAATGCCTGATCCCATACCTGGAAGTCTGCGGGCGGAACAGAAGGGACGCTCTGTGTTGACGTCAGCGGATGAACATCCCGATGCCCATCTTGATACACCCTGCACTCGGCCGCAGTAAGCCAGCAGCGGACATCTTGTTACACCCAGCCCATATAGTTTGCTGCTGCTTTTATGCAGCTGCGTGCAAGGAGTACCAAGATGGGTGTCGCAGGCAGCCTTTCCTCTCATGTCATTTATTCCTGGCTGCATTTCAGTGCCTGCCCTTCAGTGCCCATAAATGCCACCTATCAGTGCCCAATGTCAATAAGTTCCAGCCACCTGTCAGTGCTGCATATTAGTTCCACCCAATCTGTATTGTGCTTTTAAAACTGTCACATGACTTTAAAAAAAAAAAGTATCAGTATCGGCGAGTACTTAAAAAAAAAAAAATAAGGATTTTTTTTTTTTGTACAGCTTACCCGTAAAATCCTTTTCTTGGAGTACATCACACAGAGCTGGTTATTATATTAACTTCTTGGGTTATATGCCAACTATAGGTGAATGGACACTAGTAAATCAATTGAACAGGAAGTCCTACCCTATATAACCCGTTCTACACAGGAAGCACATCACTTTTGTAGCAAGCAATAAATTCTCAAGAGGGGAGGGACCTCTGTGTCCTGTGATGTACTCCAAGAAAAGGATTTTTACAGGGAAGCTTTAGAAAAAAGCCTATTTTCTTTATCGTACATTACATGAAACGGAGCCGGTCATTGTATTAATAACTACTTGGGATGTCCCAAAGCAATATCCTTGAGGGGAGGGAGATGCCATCATAGAAACTGCCACCAGAGAAGGACCTACTCTGCTATTTGTAATACTCTGAGGCCAAAGGCAGTATCTTCTGCATTGACATCCACCTGGTAAAAATCCTGTAGATGTATAAACCAAAGACCCAATTGTGGTCTTGCACACCTGGGCCGCTGATGACGGATGGCCCAAGATACTCCCCCACACCTGGTAGAGAATCTCTCCCCAGAAAAAAATGGGTTTTGGCCATTTAAACCATCAACATCATTGTTAAACTGGCAGATCCACTGCTAAATATTCAACCTGGATGCCGCCTGCCCTTCCTGGGCCTTTTGGTAGCACAAACCAAGATTCCTGATCTCTGCCGACAACGGAAGTAGATCCTGAGCACCTGAACAACCTCTAGCGTATGAAGTGATCTTTCTCCTGCCAACTGTGGATTAGGAGAAAATGGCAAGACACTGTCCTGATTCAAGTGAAAACTAGAAACCGTTTTAGGCAATAAAAGTGGATGAGGACACAACATCACCTGATGATACGAGACCAAGAGCGGCTCCTTGCATGAAAGAGCCCCCAACTCTGACACTCCACTCAGTGAAGTGATGGCAACCAAAGAAGCCACCTTCTGAGATAAAAGGACCAACAGAATCCCCTGATTGTCCTTGCAGAGGCCACTTTTTAAACCAATCAAGATCAAATTCAAGTCCGAAGGACACACGAATGGCCTAACAGGTGGGACGGTCCAAGTTACATGATGTATGTACAAGAAGTGAGAAACAACGGCCTCTGGAAAAGAATGGATAGGGACAACCTCTGGCCCCTAATGGTACAATTAGGCCTACGGCCAATCTCCTTTCCCCTTCCGATTGGAGAAAAAAAAAGAGAGAATCTCACTCGCATATTTCTGTGGGTGCCACTTCCTCGCTTCACCCCAGGCAACAAAATGTCAAATCCTGTAATTTAATTTTACTGAAGCTGGCTTCAGGGGGCTCAACAGTGTTGAGATACAGGACTCAAGACCATTAGCTCCCACTGGACTGGGAGTGTCCAAGGAGCAACCCCCGCAAGACTCACTATGACGGTGTATCAAGCCCTCCTGGGCTAATTTGGCCAACGCTAATATTAGTTTCTTTATCGTACATTGTGGGACACAGAGCCTTAAGTAATTAATGGGTTATAGGCCACCTTCAGGTGATGGACACTGGTATACCCAATCCAAGAAGTTCACTCCCTATATAACCCCTCCTCCTTCCAGGAGCACATCAGTTTTTTCGCCAGTGTCTAAGGTGTTGATCACGAGTGAAGATGTGCTCTGAGGAGCTCCAGGAGGGATCCATGCTGGATTTAAATGGCCTCCATACACCAGATCCATCCAAAGTGCCACTGAGGCCTAAAAGGATGGTACCTGGGGCCTCGAATCCGAAGCACAAGGTTTTGCCTGTAACGCCTCTTTGTAGGGGTGGACCCCAGGAACCCAGGGCTTTGGTCTTGCTACATTACCTAGCTTTCCTTGTGGGGTGCTTTACAGGTCCAAGGGAGTTGGAACCCCGATATCTAGGGACCCAGTCCTTAAAGGCTTGCTAAAACGCAGCCTGTCGTGATGTGTGAAGGTTGGATTGTCTGTTAATTCAGAAAATCCTGCGGCAGGGGTAAGGTAAGGGAACTAACTTGGGTATTAAAAACCTCTATGTATTCCATTTGGGAAAAAATGTTGTCATGACTTAAATCCCCGCTAGAGGGAGTCTATGCACATACCTTACTTTGTTGTCTTCACTGTAAATCTCCAGTCTGTGTGGTCGCAGCAGCGTTTGCAGGGAGATTTTTCAAGGTAAAAAAAATCTGCAAAATGTTTTCTTTCTCCCCTCTGATGGGACCAGAGGGTGAGGGGAACATCGGCGCTGTACCCCCCTTAAATTACCCCTACCCTACCCCCCCCCCCCCCCCCGAGGTCTCGCTGGTACTAATTGTTTTACTGTTTGTCTGCCTGCTGCTGGATGGGTCTCTGCCTCCCCCCCCTGCATTGGGTCTCTGGACCCCGAAAACGCCACGCACAAGTGCAGGGACATTTTTAAATTTTAAAGAGGGGCAGAATTTTTCTCGAGGGGGCGGTGGGCTAAATGTGGTGCCGTGAATGTCCATGGGGACGCACGGCAGGCTAAAACAGATAAAGCTACAGCTGTGACAGTCTCTCCTCCACTGATGAGGAAGAGACAAGCAGCCTGCAACACATGGACATGTATGGGTTGCAAAACTGGCATTCCTGATACAGGAAGGACACTTTTTTTTTATTTTTTTCCCCAGCACTAGGCTGAACTTTATAGCGGCTTTAAATGTCATGACTATTCAGCGATTTAAATGCAATTTGTATAGTGCCTCTGTTTTTGTACTTAAGACTATGTCTACCAAAAAGAACACCACAAAAAAAGTAAAGGTTTCACCCCCAGGCGTTAGAATCATAAGTCGCATTTCCACGCTGTCATCCTCGCCTGAATTACCATTTATGTTAAGCCAGGGTGAGCCATTGGAACACATTAATGGTGCAGCTGCTTCTCGCATCTCAGCCCCTGTATACGTGACTGAGGATGTCCTTTCCTCCTCCCTGCAGGGTCTGAAAGGAAGATTAGCGGCTTTAATCACATACTCCATTAAAATGGATAGGAAGCGTGGTAGATCCCCTCCCCCACTTTAGAACCTTTGCAAGGGAAACAGTGGGCTTAGGATGAGGTGTTACCCTCAGTCAATCAGGAGGAAAAACAAACTGATCATTCCTCTGTGGAGGAAATGGTAGATGAACCTTTTTTCAGCCTCACAATCTGAGAAATTGCTGATACAAACTCTTATGGAGATGGTTCGTTCCACTTTCATGCTGCCCCTGATGGAGTCTCCTGAAAGCTCGGTTTCTTCCTTGGGTTCCTTTAAATCATTCTCACCCTTTGCATGCGTTTCCTACACATGTATTACTAGAACAACTTATTTTTGCTGAATGGGATCACCCGGATAAGCATTTTCTCCCTCCTAAGAGATTTTCAATTCTCTGTCCCCTGGAGGAGAAATTCTCCAAAAGATGGAAAATACCAGCAGTTGATGCTGCGATTTCCAATGTGAATAAAGGCCTAACTTGTCCTGTAGACAATGCACAAATGCTTAAGGATTCAACAGATAAAAAGTTGGAATCCCTGTTAAAATTTTCTTTTTCCATGGCATGTGCCATTACTCAGTCTGCAGTTGCTGCAATAGGCATCTGTCAATCCCTAAAGGACCAATTAAAACAGGCCCTTAATGAGCTTCCTGCACAACAAGCTTGGGATTTGGCTACCAAAAGCATTATGCTTTGCCATAGATGCCATTAAAGATTCTTTTCACCAAGCGTCCCGCCTTACGCTTATGGTTGTGCATATGCGTAGAATCCTGTGGTTAAAAAAATTGGTCAGTTGAAGCACCATGTAAAAACCTCCTAACTGGGTTCCCTTTTCATGGGGAGCGGCTATTTGGGGAATACTTGGACAAATATATCCAAACAATTTCTAGTGGGAAAAGTACTTTTGTGCCAATCAAAAGAAAGTATAAACGCCCTTCATTTAAACTGCTCTTTCCCCTGCGCCAGGGGCTTCCTTCCGCCTCTAGGCAGTGGCGACTGCCTCTGCCGTCAGACTCTAGAGGAAAACCTTGGGGGTCAAACCCAGGCTCAAAAGAAGTCCTGGGGTCAGAAACCTACAAAGCAGAATCCTAAAGCCTCATGAGGAGGGAAGACTTCTGCAGTTTTCAGAAGTCTGGAAAGAGGAAATTCAGGACAGATGGGTCATCTCCACTGTAATGCTCCCGGGCAATTACTTATGGAGTCCCTCAAGGATCACCATTGTCACCAGTACTGTTCAACATTACATTTACATCCGGCCACTCTTCAAAATTAACAAATCGGATCTATGCTACCACTCATACACGGACGACACTCAACTGTATTTCCGGATCACCGGACAAAAAGACCAGTACCAGGAACTAGGAAAATGTCTCGCATTGATAGATGACTGGATGACCACTAGCTCCCTCAAACTAAATGGATCGAAAACAGAACTACTGCTCCTCGACGCAAACCAAAGAAAAAAGACGAAGACCCCTTGGACACCACCAACCATCCTGGGACAGACCATCCTTCCAAGCAACAAAGCCTCGGAGTAATCTTTGATTCAGAGATGACCATGGAGGCACAAATAGGATCCGTAATCAGCGGATACCACCATCTCCTTCGCCTGCTACGCAGACTCATCCCCTTCATCCCGGAAAAAAGGAAAAAGCGGTAGTAGTAGGAACGATCATCAATTCGCATCTCGACTATGCAAACTCCCTCTACATAGGATTACCGGATTACCAGATTGCACGCCTTCAAATTGTCCAAAACACAGCAGCGAGATTAGTCACCGGAAAGAAACCTTGGGAATCCATCTCCCCATCCCTAAGGACCCTCCATTGGCTCAAGGTAAAAGACAGGATCACATTCAAGACCCTCTGCCTCACCCACAAATGTACACAAGGAAATGTGCCTCAATACCTTTGTGAGAAAATAGAAAAATACATACCAAATCGCAGCCTTCGATCAACAAACCAAAACTGCCTTCTCATCCCCAAAGCCCGCTGCAAATCGAAGGGAGAACGAATATTCGCAGTACAGGGACCTCGGCTATGGAATGCTCCTACCAAACAACATCCGCTTGGAAGAAAACCATCAGGCATTCAGGAAAAAACTCAAAACCCACCTCTTCTAAACATGGCATCACAACAAAAGCAGACAAGCGCCTTGAGGCGATTCAGTTCGCAGTTGCAGCGCTATACAAATCATTCATTCATTCAATGCTGGCGTACAAGCTGGAATTTCGGGACTTTCCACCATCTCTGTTTCAGACACTAGACCGATTTAATATCTCAAGGGTTGATCATACAGATCCCTCACAAAAGAGCAAGGTCTAGGGTTTTATTTCAAATCTTTTCATGGTACCAAAAACAAATGGAGATGTCAGACCCATTCTAGATCTAAAAAATCAAAATCAGTTTCTGAAGATCCGCTCCTTTCGCATGGAGAGGATCAGGTCAGTAGTTTCTATCCTTCTAGGAGGAGAACTTCTGGCCTCAATCAACATCAGGGATGCATATCTGCATGTCCCTATATTTTCCCGCTTATCAAAAGTTTCTGCGGTTAGTTAGAACAGCAGCATTTCCAGTTTGTAGCCCTGCCCTTCGTGCTAGCCACAGCACGCCGGGTGTTCACCAAAGTGCTGGCCCCACCTCTAGCCAGGTTAAGGGCACAACAGTCGTAGCGTACCTAGACGATCTATTGCTAATAGATCAGCCGGTGGCTTGTTTGGAGCAAAGCGCGCGCACTAAAACCAATTATCTGGAAAGTTTGGGTTGGATTCTCAACCTAGAGAAGTCTTCCTTAATGCCGCTAAAAAGGCTTGAGTACTTGGGTCTGATCATAGACACAGCCCAGGAAACGGTGTTCTTGCCTCAGGCAAATATCAACTCCATAAGAGAGCTGGTGTGGATGGTCAGGTCAAATGGCAAGCCCTCCATTCGCCTTTGCATGAGGTTGCTAGGAACCATGGTGGCTTCATTCGAAGCGGTTCCCTATGCCCAGTTTCATTCAAGACAGCATCCTGAGTATCCTGTCTGCTTGGAATAAAACAATTCAAGCTTTAGACAATGCAGCTGCCCCCAAAAGTGTCCCAAAGCCCCACTTGGTGGTTCCTAACCCAGAATCTGCTGAAAGGAAAATCCTTCAGACCAGTCATTTGGAAAGTGGTAACGACGGATGCCAGCATTTCAGGCTGGGGAACAGTACTAGAAAAGACAGTTGTTCAGGGCCAGTGGTCAAGAACCGAAAGAACCTTGCCCATCAATATCCTAAAGATTCGGGCAGTGCGTATGGCTCTAAAGGCCTGAACTTTTCAGGTTACGGGATTGTCCTGTCAGGATTCAATCTGACAATGCCACAGCTGTGGCCTATATCAATCACCAAAGGGGCACCCAGAGTCTCTCAGCGCAGAGAGGTGAACCATAATCTAACTTGGGCAGAAAGGAATGTTCCATGCATATCGGCAGTCTTCATTCCGGGAGTAGAGAATTGGCAGGCGGACTACTTGAGTCGCCAGCAGTTATTCCCAGGGGAATGGTATCTTCACCCTGACATATTTTGGGCTGTTTGCCAAAGATGGGGGACTCCGGACGTAGATCTCCTAGCATCCAGGTTTAACATTAAGTTAGTTAACTTTGTGGCCAGAACAAGGGATCCACTCGCATGCGGAACGGATGCGTTGGTGACCCCATTGGATCAGTTATCACTGATCTATGCATTCCCCCCTATTCAGTTGCTGCCTCGACTTCTTCTTTGCAGGATCAAGCTGGAAAGAGCCAGTAATTCTGGTGGCACCAGCATGGCCCAGAAGGTCATGGTATGCCGAAATTGTAAAGATGGCAGTGGAGGGCCCATGGTTCCTCCCACTACGGCCAGATCTGCTCTAACAGGGACCGATATTCCATCCTTCCTTACGATCTCAAAATTTTAACGGCTTGGCTATTGAAACCCATATTCTGAAGAAACGTGGGCTTTCCTGGTCGGTTATCTCTACCCTGATTAATGCAAGAAAGCCAGCTTCCAGAACTAATGTATTATAGGGTCTGGAGGGCTTATGTTTCCTGGTGTGAATCCAAGGGTTGGCACCCTCGGAGATATATCATAAGCAGAATTCTTGCCTTTCTACAAATGGGGGTAGAAATTAAAGGCCAAGTCTCAGCTTTATCGGTCTTATTTCAAAGAACACTTGCTACTCATTCTTTAGTCTGGGGTTTTATACAAGGGGTAACACGGCTTAATCCACCCGTAAAACCTCCCTTGAACCCTTGAGACTTGACCTTAGTTTTGTCTGTGTTACAAAAACAGCCATTTGAACCGATGCAACATATTCCCTTAGTCCTTTTGACAAGGAAGTTGGCATTTTTGGTTGCTATATCCTCGGCAAGGAGGGTTTCAGAATTGGCCGCTCTTTCTTGTAAAGAGCCATATTTGATTTTTCATGAGGCCAGAGTGGTGTTACGCCCTCGTCCATTTTTTTTTTTTTTTTTTTTTACCAAAAGTGGTCTAGGTTTTCACCTGAACAAAGATATTGCCCTGCCATAGTTTTTTTCCAAAACCATGTTCCAGGGAAGAAAAGTCACTACATTGTTTTGTCTTGATGTAGTGAGAGCAGTGAAAATCTATTTAATGGCAACTGCTCAGATTCGTAAGACGGATGTCTTTTATTATTCTGCCAGAGGGTCCTAAGAAAGGACAGGCAGCGTCGAAATCCACTGTCGCTGAGTGGATTCGGCAAGTGATAATTTAAACTTATGATTTAAGGGGTAAGATTCCCCCTTTTTCAAGTCAAGGCGCACTCTACTAGGGCGGTTAGTGCTTCTTGGGCAGTGCGTCATCAGGCCTCCATGTCTCGGATCTGTAAGGCCGCAACTTGGTCTTCAGTGCATACATTTACAAAATGTTGTCAGCTGGATGTAAGGAGGTATGAGGATATCGCTTTCGGGCGCAGTGTGCTGCAGGCAGCAGTATAGGTCCTCAAGTCTGGGGGTACCCTCCGGGTTGTGTCTCTCTCCCCTCAAGTAGCATTTCTATGGGACGTCCCATTAAGTAATTACTTAAGACTCTGTGTCCCATGATGTACGATAAAGAAAATAGGATTTTTATTACAGCTTGCATGTAAAATCCTTTTTCTTGGAGTACATCATGGGGCACAGAGGTCCCTCACCTCTTTTTTGGGATTTAAGTATATTGCTTTGCTACAAAAACTGATGTGCTCCTGGAAGGAGGAGGGGTTATATAGGGAGTGAACTTCTTGGATTGGGTATACCCAATCCATAACCTGAAGGGGGCCTATTAAGTAATTACTTAAGGCTCTGTGTCCCATGATGCAATGAAAGAAAAGGATTTTACAGGTAAGCTGTTATAAAAATCCCTATTTTTACCACCTCACGCATTCTTCGCAAAAGATATGGCAGAAGCCAAAACGGCGGAAAAAACGTCAAGTAAGGGAGAACCGATCCTTAAAGCGGTTGTATACCCTTAATTTCAACTTGCGCCTACAGGTTAGCCTAGATTAAGGCTTACCTGTAGGTACAAGAAATATCTCCTAAACCTGCACCGTTTAGAAGATATTTGCAAAGAACGTTTTACAACGTTGTATTTACAGGGTTAATCCCCATTCACAACTACGGCTCACCGCAGTTGAAGTGTCCCGTGCGCGGAGCGACGTCTTCGCTGCTCTAGCCAATCACAGCGCCGCAGCGGCGATACCCGGAAGGGTATCTGTGGAGAGATGGATGTGGCTGGAGGGGGAGAAGAGGACGGCGTCTGGGGCCCCGATCTAAGGTAAGTGATGCATAATGAGCTAGTATGCTAGTCATACTAGCTCATTATGACTTTGTCTTGCAGGTAGTTTAAAAAAAAAAACACGACCAAAAACAGGTATACAACCACTTTAAGGTGTTACCAGTACATTTACCCCTATTGGCAGTGGGACTCTTGTTCCAGGCACACCTGTCTCAGCCTGCTGTAGAACTTGGAATCTAGTAGATTCCACTGCAGAGATCCCCCTGCCACTATTCTATCCCTGGGATATGTATTGGTGATAGAGACGGCACTTGTACTGTCTGTACCATACAGAATGTTGGTTCACCTCCCCGATTCGCATTACATCTGATGCCGCCCTGGTGGTTGATATATATGCTTGCAAAGGCATTTCTGGATTGAACCTACAATTGGCTTGTCCTATAATCCAGAGCAAGGCGTACTGGCCAAAAATTCCAAGTTATTGATGAACACTATTCTCTCCTGTGGAGACCAAGCCCCCTGAACTGTAGCCAGCCTCAAATCAACTTGGAGAGACTGGCATCAGTGGTGGTTATTCTATAAATTCCTGAAAAGCGAATATCAACCACCAATTTTTGTTCTGCAACACCCCGGAAACAGCCTTCCGGCAATTCAATGCCTGGATCTTCAAGTTCCAGACAGAGAATGATCCTCTACCACGACCTGGAGTAGGACTGTATGTAGGGAATGTGCTTTGACCTAAACACTGCTTCCTCCTGTAGAAATATATTGACGGAACACCTGGAATCGACTGCTTCTTGAGCAAAGATTGAGGTAATAAGTATTGTCTTCAGCAAGCCCAGCACTAGGGCTAGACGCTTTGTGAACCCTCTGAAGCTGTGGCCAACCCAAAGGGAAGATTCACAAAAAAAAAAAAAAAAAAAAAAAACGCTTTCCACTGCAAATACAGAAATTCTTGATGAGCCTGCAAACAAACCGCCACATGAAGACGTGTGTTTACAGATGATTATGGACCCCGTAATCTACCTCTTGCAGAGAGGTCATCACTGAACAGATCTAGCCTATCTGAAAATGGGTTGTTCAGCGGCTTGAGGTCTTAAGATAGACCTCATGTCCCTATTTGGTTTTGGACCTGCTACCATTTAATTGTCTCACAATAATGAGCCCATTACCTCTGCTCCAAGAGCAAATGCAAGGCAAAAGGCTGACGACTCTGTGGCAGACCCAGACAGTCCCAAGATGTGCACTTAACCTACCAGGTTTCTGCCAGCTAAAGATGGAACAAACCACCTCAGAGACTGCCCTAATATCTTCTGGCCTGAGATACTCCCAAAACACAGCCACCTCAGATGTCTCCCTCACCCAGGTGGGGAAAAGCTTACAGCATTTGGTATACATGGGCAGTCTCCCATCTATATACTAACCAGGCTTGATCCTGCTTGGGCTGAGATCAGACATGATCAAGGTGATGCGGCCGCAGTCTGACGATAAAGATGAATGCATCAGGAAACACTGCAATCCAAAACACCACAGTGGCTCATATGCACCTGACACCACTGTCCATGTGAGATGTGGACACCGCCAGAACCCTGAACCTGAGAGTGGTGCACCTGCCCTCCCCCAGCTGCCTCTTTTCTGGAACCATTTAACTGGTATAACTGGTAAATAACGCAGCAACTATATTGGCCAACCTAATCTACAGTCCTTCAAGGATGCAGGCCTAAAACAATGTTGGTTTACCTCTATGGAACCCCTTAGGTATGCTGTTTATGTAAGTACCTAGGCATGCAAACATCCAGGTATAAAAGTATTCTTGCCATTCATGCATTTATGTATGCAGTTCAAGACCAATAAGCACACACACATGTACTCCTAGGCAAATATGCACATACATATGTAAAACAAGCACATCTGTATGTAGTCCTAGGCAAATAATTACATATGCATGTAGTCCCAGACAAATAATCACATATGCATGTAGTCCCAGACAAATAAGCACATATGTATGTAGTCCTAAGCAAATAAGCACATATTTATGTAGTCCTAGGCAAATAAGTACATATAGTTGTGCTCATAAGTTTACATACCCTAGCAGAATTTGATTTCTTTGCTATTTTTCAGAGAATATGATTAACAAAAAAAAACTCATGGTTACTGTTTGGCTGAAGCCTTTTATTATCAGTCAACTGTATTTACTCTTTTAAAATCATAATCACAGCAGAAACTACCCAAATGACCCGGATCAAAAGTTTACATACCTTGGTGATTTTGGATTGATAACATGCACACAAGTTGACATAAAGTGGTTTGATTGGCTATTAACCACTTCCAGACCATCTCAAGATGATATACTCGGCACTTTGAAGAGGGATATCCGTTATGGAAGCAGCTAGGTACCATAACCAAAGTATCCTCTTCAGTGAGCAGTGTGGTTTCAGATAAGAGGTCTCTGCGGCGGATTCCCCGCAAGATCACTTTTATCAGTGGCGGGAGAGGCCCTCCACTGCTTACCGGAGGCAATCTGATCCTTCCTGCTTGACATAAAGCTGAGTGAGGGGAAGATGGCCCCCACCCAGCTCTATACCATTGCAGGGCGGAAGCGACGTCAAACCGTCACTTCCGCTAATAGCTCTTAAAGGAACTTTTTTTTTTTTTTTTTTAAATGACTTTTTTAATTAATGCATTTTAGTGTAAAGGAGATCTGACATCTTTTTGACCCCAGATCTCATATTTAAGAGGTCCTGTCATGCTTTTTTTTTTTTTCTATTAAGGGATGTTGCATTCCTTGTAATAGGAATAAAAGTGACAAAACGTTTTTTTTATTTAACGAACAGTGTAAAAATAAACTCGCCCCGCCTAGCTCACGTGCAAAAGCAAACGCATATACGTGAGTTGCGCCCGCATATGCAAACGGTGTTCAAACCAAACGTGATGTATCGCCGCGATCGTTGGGGCGAGAGCAATAATTTTAGCACTAGACCTCCTCTGTAACTCAAAACATGCAACCCGTAGAATTTTTTTTAAACATCGCCTGTGGAGATTTTTAAGGGTAAGTTTGTCGCCATTCCACGAGCAGGTGCAATTTTTGAAGCATTTTATTCTCTAGGGTGTTATAAAAAAATATATAATGTTTGGGGGTTCCAAGTAATTTTCTAGCAAAAAATATGGCCCCTATGCTAGTAAATAGGAGGATTTAGCCAAGTACATATGCATTCAATGCAGCCTCTATGCTCTTTCAGAACAGAGAACCTTACAGAAACTGGCAAAAAAACTGTGCTTCCTGTGTAGGAAGGGTTCTATAGGGGAGGACTTCCTGTTTGATCCACCAGTGTCCATTCACCTATAGGTGGCATATAATCCAAGTAGTTACTAATATATTAACCGACTGTATCCTTTGATGTATGATAAAGAAAAAGTATCGGTACTTGTACTCGGTCCTAAAAAAGTGGTATCGGGACAACCCTACAGACAAGTAAATGAGTTTAGGCTGTATGAATTCTCCTTTCCATGTCTCTGCAGGCAGCGAAATCTTAAACTATCTTTCTATGGTATAAAGGTCATAATATACATTTTATGACTTTGTTCCATAAGTGATGTGTAAAATGTGCTTTTCACACTTGTTAGGATGAACTCTATGTTGTCGGTGGATCAAATGGTCAGTCTGATGATCTAAGCTGTGGAGAGAAATATGACCCTAAAGCAAGTGTATGGACACCTGTTCCGGAGCTGAGAACAAACCGCTGTAATGCAGGTATGAATGCGTTTGTGTTTTTTTTTTTTTTTTTTTTCTTCTGCAGGCTCTAAACCCATTTAAAAGGGTGTAGCCACTGTAGAACATACTGCTGCTAGTTTTTGAGTGCCCCTGTCACAATTGGTCCCTCTCCTGGCACCCAAGAGTCCTGGTCAGCACCAGGGGGTTTCTTATTTAGGGCACATCTGTTTTCACATTTGTTTCTAGGTAAGGTTTTATAGCTGCACTGTCTAGTAGTGTTCTGGAGCAGTTATCTGATATCTGGGCAATTCTGAGACGCAAGGGTTGCAAACATTCCAGGTCCCTGGTCTCCATTTTCTTTTTTTCACCCCATAGGCTTCAGAAGAGGGGTCAATGGAATAAGCAGCATCTTTAGCAGACTCCTCCCAAGAGAATAACCTGTCTTTAGAGCCGCAGTGGGGGTGCTAACGAATGTGGTGGGAGAGAACCTAAAATTACAGCAACCAGAGACACTTGCCTAAGGTCACTGCGCTGGGCTAGTAGAAGGTTCCCAAACCCCTTAAGATATTTCCAATTTACACCCCCACACTAAGGAAGTCTTCTACAAAGGCTGAGCACATCCAGAAAAGGTCTTCTCTTCCCCCTAAAAGGTTTGTCCAGCAATTTCCTATGGAGGAGGACTTTAAAAAAAAAAAAAAAAGCCACCGTCATTATACTGCGGCGGGTTGGCGCGGTTGCGCAAACGCTGTAGGTGTACGTTGGCCACTTTAAGAGCTATAGGGGGTGTGCACAGCGACGGGAGCCTACGTGCGCACCTGCAGTGACCATCGGCGACCCGCGATCGATCAGAGCCAGAATGAGGATCTGTCAATGTAAACAGACCCCCGTTCTGTCAGGGAAGTAGAGGGAGATCTGCTGTTCCTAGTAATCAGGAACAGTGATCTCTCTCTACTCCCAGTCAGTCCCCTCTGCCCACAGTTAGAAATACCTCCGTTGGGAACACTTGTTTGTCTCTGGTGCTCCGTTCCTTTGTTATTGGCATGAGTCACTTCTGACAAGCTCTCTGACACAGAAGATAACATCAGCTCAAAATTTGTGTCCGAGAGGGAGCTTAGAGGTAGATTAGCAGAGAACTGGTCTATTCAGACTACCGCTCTGCATGTTCCTTTGTTCCTCTGCCTATGTAAAGGGGGGTGATGTGTGTGCCTTCCTCTAATCGGCTATCACACAGTGTAAGCCCAGACTCCCCACCCACTGCTGAATGAGGAAGATTTATTTATTTATTTTTGTTTTTATTTGCCATATGCACAAAGCAGATTGCTGAACTTAAATATACAGAATCGGAGAAAACTGCTTTCCCGACACCATATGATTATTCCATAGATCCTTTACAGATCAGCGTACATAAAGCTATTTTTTTTAAGTCAATCCAGAACATCAAAGATTAACATAAAAGAAACAAAAACTTGAGTGTAACTCCCCAATGAATTTGGAGTGAGCTACTACCTTACACCATATAATATTAGAATGTTTTATCTGAGTTCCCAGGTAAAGTTGAGTGGAAGCATACAGCATCCCAGAAACTATGGTCTTCCCCCGGTTAAGGGCTGTCAGCCACTGTTTCCATGGATTCTACCCATCTGGCCCAAGTTCTGGTACATTTTTTTTTTTTTTTTTTTTTTTTGGACACCCATAAGTCATTCTGTGTAAGGTAACATTAGCGTTGACCAAGGATTTTTAAGCCGATAATGTAAAGAAATCCGTCCGTTTTTTTTTTTTTTTTTTTTTATGTCCATAAGTTAGTTGCTATACATTGGATACAATCGTAAAAGGGTTCTTACATTTTTTTTTTTTTTTTTTTTTCCATCGCTCTATTATCCCCAAAAGCCCAACCATTGGACTGCATATGTTCGGGTGATCAAATGTATCCCCTATAAACTGAGTGACCTGGGACCAAAGAGGGCGGACCCTATTGCACTCCCATAGCATATGCAGGAATGATCCTTCAGCTATCAGACATTTATGACATATTGGTTTTCCCTCTTCCCCATTTTAACCACTTCAGCCCCTAAAGATTTGGCTGCTCAATGACCAGGCCATTTTTTGCGATACAGCACTGTGTTGCTTTAACTGACAATTGTGCGGTCGTACGACGTTGTACCCAAACAAAAATTGACACGCTCTTTTGGTGGTATTTGATCATCTCTGCAGCTTTTATTTTTTGCGCTATAAATAAAAGAGGGACAATTTCGGAAAAAAAAAAACTATTTTTTACTTTTTGCTATAATAAATATCCCCAGTTTTAAAAAAAAAAAAGCAAATTTTTTCCTCAGTTTAGGCCGATATGTATTCTACATAATTTTGGTAATAAAAATTGCAACAAGAGTATATTAATTGGTTTGTGCAAAAGTCATAAGGGAAAGATTTATGGTATTATTATTATTATTATTATTATTATTATTATTTTTTTTTACTAGCAATGGCGGTGATCAGCGATTATTATTGGGACTGCAACATCATGGAGGACAGATCGAAAACTTGACACTTTTTTTGGGGCCATTGACATTTATACAGCGATCGGTGCTATAAAAATGCACTGATTACTGTGTAAAGGTCACTGGCAGGGAAGGGGTTAACACTAGGGGGCGATCAAGGGATTAACTGTGTGTGTGTGTGTGTGTTATAACTGTAGGGGATGGGACTGACAAGGATATGACAGATCGTTGTTCCTAGCTAGTAGGGAAACATGATCTGTCTCTCCTCACAGAACAGGGACTTGTGTGTTTTACACACACACACACACACACACACACGTCCCTGTTGTGGCTCTCGCGTCCGCGATCGTGCATGGCACCCCCGCCGTGCAGCTGGCGCGTGCCTGCTATCCCTGCTTAAAGGGCCAACGTACAGCTACGGCCGTTCCCAGAAACATGCCAACCTGTCACAGTATAATGACGGCGGCTGGTCTGCAAGCAGTTAAACCATCTAAGAGGAGTATAATACATTTGGTGTAGATATCTCACCTTGTCTCTGGCAGAGATAACCATGTCCACATAGGACATAAGCACCTTCTCCCACAGTTCATCTGTCAGTTCCGGTATAATGGTGAACCATCTGTCCCTAATCCTCTAAGGTTTTTCTACTCTCAACCCATATTGCAGTGGAATAATAACCTGATATAAGTTTAGAATGTTATTGTCTCAGTAAGAGCTTCTCCAGGGACGTATTCGTAAGTGTGATTGGTCCAACCCAAAACTGACATTGTGCTTCATGTTGTAATCTAGTATATTGAAAACACCAAGTAGCAGGTATCCCCAGCTCTGTTTGCAATTGTGCAAACTATTTTAATCTACCTATATCATGTAGCCATCTTCCAATTTAAGAAATTTCTTCAGACATGGGTTAAACCAAAGTGGGGCATTTAGGAGTCAGCTGCAAGGGTGTGTCAGATATATGTTTGAAACGCATCTCTAAAATTCCACCCTTAAGCTGGCCATACACCATACAATTTTCTTATTCAATTTCCTTTAGATTTACCTTCAACTGTGTAGTACAAGGGCCTGCCTGATTGCATACAAATTGAAAGTGTTTATATTTGACCTCATATTATATGGTTTTGGTAAATCTAAAGGAAATCTATAGACAAAAGTTGTATAATGTATGGCCAGCCTTACCAAAAGGTAGTTGTAAAATATCCAATGAAATCCTCAACGCTTTTTTTAGGAAAGAGTTTAATAAGAGAATTGATTTAGCCAAATCGTTTTTTAGGTATATATACAGGGGCATTAAAAAAAAAATATGGGTGCTCCCTGACGAAAACCACTGCCTGTGGATGGTCTATGAATTAGTTGTTTCTGTCCTGCACTCCAAGCTATATATTTTACAGGCAAGTCAAAATTCCTCTAATAACTTGTGGCTCTTCTGTACGGTCTTTCCACACCACCATGGGTTTTCACCAAGATTCTTGTTCCCTATCCTTATACTCCATTAAGTCCATGGGACCCCAATTGGTTGGCTATTCTCTACTTCAAGAGCAGAAAGAGGAGACCTTAGTGCCAATGAACGGATGATGCAAACTCTACAGATCCTTGGATGGATCCTGGATCTTCAGAAGTCTGTTCTAGGTCCCTCCCATTACCTGGAGTGTTAGGACTTTGTCCTGAACACACACAAGTTTCCCTTTCCCCACAAAAAACTTGTCTGATTGCAACTGGAGAACCTGCGATCCATGGAGCAGCCCTATATTCTGGGCCTACAGTTAGCTTTCTTTTAGCTGTCAATGCCTGGATCGAGGAGAATGGGCTCTCCACCCAGAGGCCGTTCAGGGCTTTTTGTCATAGTTGGGGGATGCAGACATAGACAGATTAGTGGCCAGAGTCGGTGAACCTTACCCTTCATGGTAGAGGTCCTGGTAACTCAGTGGGATTAGTTCAGTTTTGATTTATGCCCATTTCCTCCTCCCTGTTTCGCAGGATAGAGATGGAAGGTATCCTGGTAACTATCATTGTACCGAATTAGCCCAGGAGGGCATGGTACACAGGTAATCAAGCCCCAAACAGGCTCTCGTGGGCTGTTGAGATCGTCTGAATCTGCTGTCTTATTGACGCATCTACCCTCCTGCTTTTCTTTTGGCTTTGATACCTTGGCTGTTGTCTGGGTCCTGAGGGACAGTGGGCTCTTGGACTCATTAATCTCTATACTGCATAAAGCTAGGAAATTTTACATGCAAAAAGGTCTACCATCGCACAGGAAAAGCATACTTGGGTTGATGCAAAGTCAAAGTCATTTAGTCATCGAGAGTTCTCCATGGAACTAGTGCTTCCTTTATCCAGAATGGGTTTGAACCACTCCCTCACCTTGTACTGTTAAGTTCACCTTTTGGAACAGCTGTTTTGTGTAGTCTGTCTCCCTCCCCACTAGGCACACTGCTGGGTTTACACTGAGGTTCTTCCCTCCTACTCAATCCAGGGTTGTGTTCTATCCAATTCCTCCAACAGGTTCCCAGCTTGCACTATGCATCCTCAGCCTTTTCCAGCATGAAAGCCATCCATGCCTGCCATGGCAGTTACAATAAAGATATTTGCCAGCACACCATGGAGCGACACAAATAGCGTCCAAAAGGGTGGTTTATTGCATGATCACAATATGGGGATAGTGCAACGTTTAGGAGCCGCGCAGGGCCCCTTCGTCAGGCATGTGATGTGTGAAGAGTGACAGTGTAAAATATTTAAAGATCCATCAACCAATCAGAAAGGAGAAAAAGAGGTCAAATACAAACAGACAAAAAACTAAGCTCCTCCCACCCCCTTTGAATGGTATGACGTCATAAATCTCACAGAAGACTGGGTGTTACAAATGCCACAACTGCAACATCTGCAACTCCCTCATATGCGGTGAATATTTCTTGCACCTACATAGGGGCAACCGTTACCGCATCGAAGATTACCTGAACTGCAACACAGACTATTGCGTCTACATTCTTAAGTGCCCATGCGCACTTGCGTATGTCGGCAAGACAACCAGTCCTTTTAAAAGGAGATTCCAGAAACACAGAAGCAACATCAGAGTCGCCTTGACTAAGACGGATGAGGGCAAACAAGTTGACTACACCAAACCAGTTGCTATTCATTTTTTGGGGCACAAACATCAGACACATGAACTGAGAGGCATGGTAATTGAACAAGTCCAACAACCCATCAGAGGTGGTGATCGAGACCGCCGACTTCTACAACGCGAAGCCCATTGGACCCATACCTTGGGCACGGTACATCCAAGAGGACTAAACACCAACCTATCGCTCACATGTTTTCTGAATGAGAGATGATGGACCTATGCTGCTCATTGGAACGACTATGGTACTTTTCCCCTTTTTTTTTTTTTTTTTTTCTCTTTTTTCCCTTTTTTGACCATGGTGTTTTCTTCTACTTGTCTTTTCTTTCTCTTTTCTAGAACACCTTGACAGTGTGTAAAGGATGGACCCATGGCATCTTTTTGATGACTATTATATTATTTAAATAAGGGTGACTAGGGCGTGGCCTGGAGAGCAATGGAGTAGGACGCATGTAGGGAGAGCTCCACTTGCCCACACAACTAAGTGTATATCCTGCTGTAATCCTGCTAGATTTCTAGGCATCCACATACCTGCTGACTTGCCCTGTTCCCAGCACAGTCCTCAGAGCCTCTCAGCTAGACGAAGCGCCGCTCGGAGCCGCCGCCGCAGCTTCTCCACCCCATCCAGCATCAGCCAGCAGGAAAGACCGGGGACTCGGCCTAACTCCTGGAGCGGCGGCCATCTTGCTCCACCCGGCGGCCGCTCCCACAGGTTTGCCTGCCCTCCCTGGATGCCCTGAGCACAGTCTTCTCTCTCTGCGGCCACCGGACAGCCTGGGGCTTCTGTTGCTGTGCCCCCTTCTGCTCTGCAGCTGCCTGAGAAGCAGCCCGGCGGCCTCGGCCTGACTCCCGGTACGGCGGCCATCTTGCTCCACCCGGCGGCCGCTCCCACAGGTTTGCCTGCCCTCCCTGGATGCCCTGAGCCCAGTCTTCTTTCTCTACGGCCACCGGACAGCCTGGGGCTTCTGTTGCTGTGCCCCCCTCTGCTCTGCAGCTGCCTGAGAAGCAGCCCGGCGGTCTCGGCCTGACTCCCGGTACGGCGGCCATCTTGCTCCACCCTGTAACGGCCCTGGCAAATAATCAAACGACCCTCTGATCGGCACCAGGCAAGTTTCCTCCTCCTACAGCCACCGAACCTTACAGCTAGCTGACAGCTACCCGCAGCTCCCATTGTATTACTCCCAAACTGCGGCAGGAGGAGAATACTGAGGATCCGGCCTAGTACACGGCGGCCATCTTGGTACACCCGGGGACTCTCCTGCCCACTCCCGAAGTATGTCTCCGCCAAAAAAGTCCTCCGAGGCTGCTGACAAGCTTGCCAAATACCGCAGGCTTGGAGATGACCAACAGGCTAAAGACGGCGCCAGCGCCTCAGCAGACACGGAGCATTCTGAGGCGGCCACTAACAAGGTGCTTGATGCCATAGCCCTGTGCCAGAGTACGCTCACCACCAAAATTGAGGAGGTGAAAATCGGCGTATCTCTTATCCGGCAGGATCTCTCTACCTTGCGGGACCGGAAGACATCCTGCACCCCCTGCAACATACTACTGACGAGGTGCGCCGTCAGCTACAACAACTTAGCGCAAAACAGGACGACATGGATAATCGCCTCCGGAGGTGCAATCTCCGCTTTATCGGCCTTCCCGAGACTGCCGAGGGCAACGACCCGGCGAGCTTTCTTGAAAATTTCCTGATATCCAACTTTGGTAGAGACGCGTTCTCAGTGATGTTTGCAGTGGAGAGAGCCCATCGAATTCCCGCCCGTCCTCCTCCCCAAGGAGCCCCACCGCGTACTCTGATAGCGAAATTCCTAAATTTCAGAGACCGCGACAAGATTCTCTGCCTGACCAGAGAAAAGGGAAATATCCCTCACACCAATACTCATGTGGCCGTATTCCCGGACTTCTCCAATGAGGTGCAGCGGCAGCGATCCAGATTTCAAGATGTTCAGCGGCGCCTCCGCGTTCTACACCTTAAATACGCTATGCTATACCCTGCAAAGCTTCGCGTGGAGTGTGACGGCCGAACCCACTTCTTTGAGGACCCTGACCTGGCATCCACTTGGATCGATCAGAGGGATCATCGGGCCTGAACATGCCATACCACCTATGAGCTGTGAGTACTTTTTCTCCCCCCCCCCCCCTCCTTTGCCCGCACTGCTGCCCGTTTTCATTCTGTTTAGCCCCCCGGTGGGCGCATTGCGGGTGTAAGCTGGTCCGCACAGCATGCCTGTTGTCTTTAGACAATCTTATTGACTCGTCCCTGTCTTCCCCACACCTGAGAGAGACCGGCTGAGGATAACATACAGACCGATGCTGAGACTTCCTGCCCTACTTTACCTATTGCCCCGATGGCAAGTGGGGCTCACCCCCTGCACAGACACAATGGTGCTGCACCTTTGTGGCTCCTGCATCCAATGCACTTCTCAGAGAAGAAGTCGCCCCCCTAGGATCTATGTTAATTTTCTCATTCCCTGTCTACCGGACTGTTTTCTCCTCCCCCTTTTTTTTCATGCTATCATGGGTATCTATGCTTCCTTGAAATTAAGTCCCTTGCCTCTAATGGGTCTCACCCGTTGGATGTCCCCAGTTGATACCTGGTTTTGGGGTACTATGTCCATGCCGAGTTGGGGTGGCAATGGACTGGGTGGGGCGGGAATTGTTGTGGATATTTGTTTCTCTTTACCAACGTATTTACAAATGTTTGTTTATGCTAAAGGTACTATGTTATTGTCATACATGCACTATCAATACTGGTTGTCACTGTGTTCTATGCTAACAGATGTGTCCATGTCTGCTCGGCTGTCCCTGAGCCAGCTGCGGTCTATCATGCAAGCCCTATATCCGCCATGAGTTCCCTGAAGTTCCTCACGTGGAATGTTAGAGGCTTGCGCAATAAGATTAAGCGCACCGCTGTCCTAACATTCCTCAAATCTCAGCGTGCTGATATTATCACGCTAGTTGAGACTCATGTTACGGGCCACCTACAATCCTCTCTTAAAAAGCCGTGGATAGGCTGGGCCTATCACGCTACCCACACCTCATATTCCAGAGGGGTATCGGTCCTGGTTGCAAAAAGGGTTCCGTTTGATTTAGTGTTACTTCAGACAGACCAGCAGGGCAGATATGTGTTTATACATGCCACCATTAATGGATCCCCCTTCCTGATAGGACAGTTCCGGTGGTGTGGGCGGGGTCTGCCGATGTCATCAGTTTCCATGACATCGGCGGCCAAACAGCACGGAGCTCCGTGATCAGTGCCGTTGCATCGCGCATGCGCGATCGGCGGCAACAGCGATAGCCTATGACGCTGTAGCCTCCCGTTGCCGTAGAAACCGGCGCTGCATCACAGGATTGCTGCGCTAGTTCCCCCACTTAAACTGCCCTAGTCATGCAGATGCCAGCCAGCTGATGTTCCACAACACTGTCTATCAGGCACTATGTGACGCTCATCACTCTGAGTTTTTTTAACCCCTGCTTTGACTTTACATTTCTCTCTGGATTTGTGTCCTTATATGGCAAATATTTGAATGTTTTGGCGGGATTTATGACGTCATACCATTCAAAGGGGGTGGGAGGAGCTTAGTTTTTTGTCTGTATTTTTTTACCTCTTTCTCCTTTCTGATTGGTTGATGGATCTTTAAATATTTTACACTGTCACTCTTCACACATCACATGCCTGACGAAGGGACCCTGCGCGGCTCCGAAACGTTGCACTATCCCCATATTGTGATCATGCAATAAACCACCCTTTTGGACGCTATTTGTGTCGCTCCATGGTGTGCTGGCAAATATCTTTATTGTGACCAGTATCCAGCTGGTTGTTGCTACAGCACCCAAAACTGTGAGCATTTCCAGGAACGTGTGCGATGGGAAAATGAAGTACTGCCATGGCAGTTAGTCTCGCTGCTGTGAAATCTTCTTCTTCTTTTTTTTTTTCTCATGATCCCTGTCCATCCCAGACTACAGATATGTGAGTGAACATTATCACTATATTTTTTCACAATTAAACGTTTTTTATGTGCCTTTTGGATCCAGCGCTTCAGTCTATACATTTATAACAAGTTGTAGAAGCGATTATGTGGCTTTGCAGCTAGCTTGATCACTTTTAAATTAACGCCAGAGGTTGCAGGGTCCTTTCTGATAGTATTTGTCCCCAAGATTCTACATTGGACATGACCACCCATGAATTAAGAATTTTTAGTTTTTTTGAATCCTGTAGGAAAACACTGTATGGAAAATATGCCTAAACAGGAGCCAATAGAGACGCCCTTTTGATTTTAGCAAGTTTGTATATGCCTAATTGTATAGACTGGTTTTCATATTTGTATTGTAAAATATTATCTTTCTCTGTGCTTCCCAGTTAAGTAAAGGGGAGGTATCAGATGATTTATTTTCTTCAAAATATTGTGTTAGACGCAGTCTGACTTTTTCGGTAACGGACGGGTCTGTGAGTAAAGACAGGTCTAGTCTCCAGATTCGTGTGCTGTTGGTTATGTTAGGGAGTGAGATAGTAAGTGAGATGGGATGATGGTCAGATAAAAACATAGGGTCAATAGAAGTGCGTAGAAGGAAAGGAAGATCTGGTTGGGTGATAAAGAAGTAATCTATTCTTGAATATTTATTGTGTGGGTGGGAAAAAAATGTGAAGTCTTTGCCAGTAGGGTTTAAGGTTCGCCAGGTGTCGTGGAGAAGAAGGGTGTGGAGTTGGGTTTTGATGGACCGTAGTGCGGCATATGGAAGGGACGAATTGCCATTAGATGTGTCTATAAGAGGATTGAGGGGGACGTTAAAATCCCCCCCTAGGTAACCTGTCCGGAGTTCGGAGCGTAAATGTTTGCTAGCGTGAATTTCTTTCCCATTAGAGACCCTTTAATGAAGAGGAACCTACCCAGTTCATCAGCTAATGTATCGAGTAATTGGAACGGGCATCGTTTAGCAAAGACAATAGAGACGCCTTTTGATTTAGCAAGTTTGTTTGTTGAATGAAACGCGGCGGAAAAATAGTGATTATGCAGCTTCGGTATTGCGTTAGATCGAAAATGCGTTTCTTGTATAAATAGTATATCAGCTTTCTTTTTTTGCATAGTTAAGAGTAGTTGAGAACGCTTTTCAGGTATGTTGAGTCCTTTGACGTTTAGTGATACAAGTTTCAGTTGAAGTGGAGTACTGCAGGAGGACGAGGTAGCCATTGGTATGTTTATATAAAAAAAAAGGCGTAGGTAGTGTCTAAGTTTGTAAGAGTGTTGAGAGCGGTGATGGCCGACAGACAATGAGGTGTAGCTAGTGCGACCTGCGCATATAATGAGGGGTGTAGGGATGAGGGAAGAGAGAAAAAAAAAAAAAAAGAGAGAAAAGAGAAGGGGAGGGAGGAAAAAAAAAAAAATAAAAAATATGTGACCGACTACAGGCGAGGACCTGCTCTCCTGACCAAGGAGAAGATAGATCGAGTCGGGTAGGTTCAGTGGTGTGGGTTCGTGTAGGTAAAATGTAGACGGTGAGTAATGACTTACCACTGTAGGGGTGGAGGGTTATATGAAGAGAAGTAAAGTCATTAACAGACCGTCAGACCACAAGCCCATTGTCTATCTCATGTTGCGGGAGCAGGGGAGAGCTCAAGGAGGTAATTACAAGGACCTCTAGAGTTTAGGTAAGAGAGGCACTATCAGGATATGGGGATGTCCGAGGAACAGGTGTTAAAGTCAAAGTTGTACCTAAGGTAAAGGGTAGAAGTCTACGGATGGGGTCGTATATATGGTTAACAAAATGGAGGTGTTGTGGATACGAATAATATTGTTTCAGTTCATGACCATGTTTTCAAGAAATCCAAAAAAGTCAAACCAAACATGTGGGTACTAGCAGGGACCTATTCAACTAAACAGTGTTTGCATTCTAATCAAGCTAACAGCAACATGTATTTGTGAGGCCTGGCATTAGGTAAATAAGGTAAGTATTTAATAGGGAGGCTTCCAGTTAGCGTATGCGGGATAGAGGGTTATGAGAGGCGTCTCCGAGTGTGGGGGAGATTGCTTGTGTAAGAACTATCAAACAAATTACAACATGCAGTGTAACAGCTAAGAAAACCAATTGAGGTGTAGGAATAATTCTGGTATAGTTAGGGTCCCAGATAGTGAGAAGAGGAAAAAAAAATTCCTGTGGAGAGAGTCTTGGAGCAAAGGCAGCACTGCAGTCTAAGTTTAATAAATCCCTACCTTGTGTGACATTATTTATTTTTTATCTTTTTTATACAGGAGTGTTACTAAGGCAACGAGTGCTGTCTTTGCTTTTCGTCTCCCAAAGTCTTGCAGCTGAAATATCAAAATAAAGTTAGCAGCCGGGACAGTCAGGTCCTGACATTTATACATTTATACAGAGCCCATATACAGATATATGTGTAGGTGAAGCAGTCTCGTAGGTTCAGCAAAATGTGGAAGGAAGGAAGGAGAGAAAAAAAAAAAAATAAAAAAGATGAGAAAAAATGAGAAAAAGCAGCGTCCAGAAAAGGGAGAAATAAAAATCTGCTGACTTCTGCCTGTATAAGAGGACGCTAGACATACTGTATCACGCATTGGTTATCAGAGAACAGTGTGTTCAGACAGCAGGGATAGCGTAAAAGTGATCGGGCTGTAGAATAGGAGCAAAGTGTATGCTAGGAGGGTAGAACGTAAAGGACAGTGTAATATAGGAGCGTCTGCTGGTAGGTACTGCTAGATGAGTGAGGATAAGCCAGGCAATAGGGAGGGTAGCAGGTTCAGCAAAGGGAATCCATCCTTGTCGGGTGGTGCAGCGTGATCAGGGTAGACAGTTCACAATCAGCTTCATGGGAGTAGAAGGTAAGCGGCAGACATAGCAGGAATATCAGCAGAGTGAATGGGAAATTAAAGATCTCTTCCCCGGTCTATGCATGAGGCACCGCGGTGAGGGAGGGAAGGTAGCAAAGGTTGCTGGTAGCGAAGGAGTGAGCGGCAGAGGGAGATCCCCGGAGACTGCAGTTTTTAGGTAACGAGAGCAGAGAGCTGGGAGGGAAAGCCTGGAATGGAGGGTATAGTAAAGAGTCATGTGGAAGAGAGGAGAGTGACTTATCTGAGTATGAGGAGCCGGTGATCCGCTGACTTCTCAATAATCTCGGCGCGGTCTCCGTGGTGAGGGGGCCTCCATGGGGCTCCTGTTGATCTGATGAGGGAAGGCGGGATGATGTCTTCTGGGTGTGGAGGGTGAGCGGCGTCTTCTGAAAAGGGCAGCCTGGGCTTCCATCGGTTCTTCCTCATCTCGGTGTGCGGGTGGTCGGTCCCAGTGGAAATCAGCATACCAGTTGGGAAGTTCCACGTAGGGTATGTCCAGTGTGTGACAAAAGTGATCCAAATCCTCCGGGACCCGCAGAAGGGCAGTGCGGGAGCGGTGTGTAGCCGAAAGTCCAAAGGGAAACTTCCAGCGGTACTGGATGCCTTTGTTCTGGAGGACTTCCAGTAGGGGACGGAGGTCTCTACGGTTCTTCAGGGTGATTGGTGATAGGTCTTGATAGATGTGTAAGGGCCGGTCATCATGGAGAATTTCCCTCTTGAGTCGAGCGTTTCTGAGTATGTCCTCTTTCAGCTTGTAATCTGGCAGGCAGCACACAACATCTCTCGGTGGATCTGTATCAGCGCCCCGTGGTCGTAGGGCTCTGTGTATGCGCTCCATCTCGATTGATGTCTGACTGGGTTTGCCTATGAGGCGATTGAAGATGTCCGTTACCACAGGGATTAGGCGGTCGTTGTCAACGGTTTCAGGGAGTCCTCTCACCCGGATATTGTGGCGCCTTCCTCGGTTGTCCAAATCTTCTACGTGTCTCTGCATATCACGAAGTTGTTTGGTGTGTGTGGTGACTGAGCGGTCGATCTGCTGGATTGCAGTGTCATGGCGCCTTGTAGTTTTCTCCACCTCATGAACTTTTCCCGCTATTGCCGTGAGTTCACGGCGGAGATCAGCCATGGCAGCAGACAGGGTGTCTTTGATGTCGGTTGCCACTGCCCTAAGATCGTGCAGGCTGGGTTGTAAATTTTCCAATGCGCTTGGAGCTCTGGAGGGTTGAGGGGGAGTTGAGACTGCCGGGGACAGGGTTATCTCGTCATGCCTCCGTGAGGGAGCTGAGGCGGGATCGGCCATGTTCTGCCTCTGGGTTCTGAACATCTCGGGGATATTGTGCGATCCATGGCCGTCAGGAGCTCTGGGAGAGCGCGATCTCGACCCCGAGGTTCCACGGGATGAGGTCCCCATTATTGTGAGGTTCGGAAGATGTTTTGGTCCCCAGTAAAAGTTGAATTAGGGCTGCGGTCTGACGGAGCTCAGGGATTAGGCAGCCATCTTCTCTCCAGGCAAACCACGCCCCCCTAGCTTGATCACTTTTAAATTAACGCCAGAGGTTGCAGGGTCCTTTCTGATAGTATTTGTCCCCAAGATTCTACATTGGACATGACCACCCATGAATTAAGAATTTTTAGTTTTTTTGAATCCTGTAGGAAAACACTGTATGGAAAATATGCCTAATTGTATAGACTGGTTTTCATATTTGTATTGTAAAATATTATCTTTCTCCTACTACAGATTTTTATTTTTTATTTTTAGGTGTTTGTGCCCTCAATGGAAAGTTATATATTATTGGAGGGTCAGATCCTTATGGCCAAAAAGGACTTAAAAATTGTGATGTGTTTGAACCTTTGTCAAGGTCATGGACAAGCTGCGCTCAACTTAACATCCGTACGTGTTAAATATTTTATAGTCCCCACCTCCACCCCTTTCTGTCAGTTTTTTCCTCTTTGTAAATAGTTTTGTGTTCATTTTCTTAGAACCAATGGTGTATAAGATCAGCCATATTTTTTACAGTAACCAATGTAGCCTTTATATAGTGTGCTGGTGCTAATTGGCTATAGTTGAATGTGTCCACTGTAAACTGTAGCAGTTTTATATCATAATTCTAAGTGGTAATATTAGAAAGAATAAGCTTATTTTTTTTGTACTCTTCTATTCCAAATACTACAGGAAGGCACCAATCTGCAGTTTGTGAGCTGGACAATCATATGTACATCATTGGAGGTGCAGAATCGTGGAACTGTTTAAATTTAGTAGAGCGGTACAATCCTGAAAATGATACTTGGACCGTGGTAGCGCCTATGAATGTTGCTCGCCGTGGTGCTGGAGTTGCAGTTTATAATGGTAAGACCTTTTTTATAGGTTTAAAAACTAAACTGAAACCAGCTGCGGTTTGGTAGCATTGCCAGTGCAACTGGTGATCAATGTGTAAAGCCTTCGTATGCTATAGGCAAAAAGGGCATGGAATATGGTCAAGCATGTGTAATTTCCATTAAATTAAGCAATGTGGCAATACTCCACCCTACCCAATATCTGCATCTCAACATCCCTACATTCTGACTACTAGTTCCACAATCACTAGCTTCAGACTGTAGCTATAAATAATATTATGCAAGTAAAGAGGTACTAAGATGTAACTGGATGTATGTAAACAAAAGAACTAAAAATAAAAGCACATCAGTTAAATGTTTTTTTACTGCAAACCTCGTAACAATTTTTGTGGTTTAGACAGACAAGGTAAACCTGTCATGTCAATGAGGGAAACATCTGTTTTTTTTTAAATGATTTTTGTTTAGGGCAAGCTTTAGTGATGTTGTATAAACCAGGAATAGCAGTCGTATATAGTAGAAAAACATGGTGGGTCAGCAGGCACCCAAGTTAAAAATGCTTTATTTTTTAAATGGTGTGTTTAAATATATGTACCACGTGTGTCATAGTGGCCACAAAATCCACCTTACACCAAGAAGTAATTTGTTAGAACTAGCATATTGTCTCTAGGTATGCACAAAAATAATAAAAAACAAAAGAAAAATACACTGCACTCCAGAGTGTCACCAGTCATGATCTGTATAAATGACCATTGTCAAATAATATAAAACATACAAGATCAAATATGTTCATTCACAAACTATAATATTAAAGCTAAAATGTTGGCAGCCTATGGGCAGTCCTAGGTAATATACACCCCCCTCTCTGCTATAGGCCTTCAGTTTTTTTTTTCCTGCCTAGTCAGGAGTAAGGACCTAGTTCCCTGCTGGGATCTCTGGTCCTGGCAGTTTTTTTTTTTTTTTTTTCTTCTTTTTAAGCTACTTTTTTTTTTTTTTTTTTTCTCTTTGGATTTTTTTCCTGTGAGATCTACAATCGGCCCTGTGAGTCTCACGAGGTCACATACGACCGGGTCTTGGCCTGTGTCGCAGCGTTCCTCATGGCCGACGGCCCCCACTTCAGTGGCGAGGAGGATCTGTCTGGGAGCGTTACCCACGCACTCGCTGGATCGGTAAGTAAGGGGCCCCCTCCTCTCCTTACCTGAGGTGGTAGGTCCCTCTGGGGTTCTTCTCCACATTCCCCTCCCCCTCCCTTTACCGGGTGAGGCCCAGGCCTCTGGCTTAGGTGCTTTGGACACTGTCCACCCCCCTCTCCTCTAGGGTTGTCACTATGGGGGCGGGGTACACCTTGGCACCTGATGGTTGGGTAGGTGACCAGGCATCCGCGGTGGCCCTCGGGTAATTTAGGCCGCTGGTTTGCGGCCTTCCGAGCACCCGCAGCAGGCGGGCGAAAAATTTAGGCCGTGGCCTACCAGGCCGCCACGAGTGAACAGGTCCGTGGGGGGACCGGACCAAGCTCTGGTCCGGTCCCCCCACGGACCTGTTCACTCGCGGCGGGTGGCCGAAAATTTAGTCCGCACGGCCATGCTGGATGCCTTCTTCCAGAGGGACGGCGCTGTGTGGGCTCTGAGGATGACCCCCTTAAGGGGTGGTTGTTTAAGTGGGCCCTCTGTAGGCACCCCCCTGTGAGGGGCCTCAGTGCATGCCACCTGTGAGGGGCCTCAGTCAGTGCTCCCTGTGAAGGGCCCAGTGGTGTCCCCTGTGCGGGGTCTTGGCCAGTGTCCCAGTGCGGGGTCTTGGCCCGTGCTCCTTGTGAGGAGCCTGGGTCAGCGCCCCCTGTGTGGGGCCTCTGTCGACATCCCCCGTGTGGGACCTCTGTGACGCAGGTTGGGCATTAATCACTTCACCCCCGGAAGATTCGGCTGCTCAATGACCAGGCCATTTTTTGCGATACGGCACTGCGTCGTTTTAACTGACAATTGCGCGGTCGTGCGATGCTGTACCAAAACAAAATTGACGTCCTTTTTTGCCCACAAATGGAGCTTTCTTTTGGTGGTCTTTGATTACCTCTGCGGTTTTTATTTTTTGCGCTATAAACAAAAGACCAATTTTGAAAAAAAATCATTTTTGCTATAATAAATATCCCACATTTAAAATAAATAAATAAAAAAATAATAATTTATTCCTCAGTTTAACCACTTCAATACTGGCCACTTTGACCCCCTTCCTTCCCAGACAAATTTTCAGCTTTTAGCGCTGTCACACTTTGAATGATTGCGCAGTCATGTAACGCTGTACCCAAATGAAATGTTTATTTTATTATTATTTTTTTTTCACACAAATAGAGCTTTTTTTTGGTGGTATTTAATCACCGTTGAGGTTTTATTTTTACGCTACAAATAAAAAAAAATTTCCAAAAAAAAGTTATTTGTCTTGGTTATAAAATTTTGCAAATAAGTCATTTCACTCGATACATTTTGACCAAAAATTATGCTGCTACATTTCTTTGGTAAAAAATAACCCAAATCAGTGTTTATTTTTAGTGTTTTGCATTGATGGGGGGCAGACAGATTTTTTTTTATTGGGACACTGAAGTGTGTATAGGGATCAGTGGTGCTTGGTGTACTTTGTGGGGTGATCTGTAACGGCTCTCTGTAAAATCATCATCGCACAGAGCTGTCAGATTCCTTCCCAGATTGGACACAGCTGTCAGGTGATCGTGAGGGCCAATCACAGCGCCCATATCCAGATCTCTGCTCAGCTGGATCCTGGGATCAGAATGATCCCAGGATCAAGCCGCAGCTCTCCTCGTGGCCGTGCTGCAAGGACTCGTTCTGAGGGACGTTCCTAAACGTCTCCTCAGAACGAGGAAAGGACCACCGGCCGTTTATGTGCAGTGGCCGGGTGGGAAGTAGTTAAGCTGATATGTATTCTTCTACATATCTTTGTTATAAAAAAAATCGTAATACGCGTATATTGATTGGTTTGCGCAAAAGTTATAGCGTCTACAAAATAGGGGATAGATTTATGGCATTTTTATTTATTTATTTTACTAGAAATGGCGGTGATCTGCGTTTTTATAGGGACTGTGATATTGCGACGGACAAATTGGACACTTTTGACACCTTTTTTGGACCATTGACAATTGTGCAACAATCAGTGCTATAACAATGCACTGATTACTGTATAAATGTCACTGGCAGGGAAGGGGTTAACACTAGGGGGGGCGATCAAGGGGTTAAATGTCTTCCTTAGGTGTGTTTTAACTGTAGAGGGGATGGGACTGACTAGGGGAAGAGCGAGATTGCTGTTAATACTTAGTATGAACACACGATCTGTCTCCTCTCCCCTGAGAGAACCGGGATCTGTGTGTTTACACACACAGATCCCGGTTCTCGCGCTGTCACGAGTGATCGCGGTTGCCCAGTGGTCATTGTCCGGGCATTCGCATGGGCTCCGGGCACACGTTGCAGGGTGCGTGCGTGCCCCTAGTGGCCAAAAAGCGAAGCAACGTAAGCTAACGACGATTTTTGTCCAGCCGAGCCAACCTGCTGCAGTAAAACTGCGGCAGCTGGTCCGGAAATAATTTAAGTGGAAGGAAACCCTAAAGCCTTGAATGGGCCACCACAGCAATAACCAATCATTAACCTTCCTGATATGCCCTATAAGCTCAAAATCACATTTTTACCTTTTTTTTTTTTTTAAGCAATGTTGCTCCCCATTACGTGACCACAATCCTGAGGCACTTGCAAGCACAGAGCTGCCGGTGGGTGTGTGCATTCTCTTCTATCCGCCTCATTCATTAGAAGGAAAGTGAGAGGATGGGAAGATAAGAGGCGGGGCGGAACTGGCTGGGAAATTGGGGACCAACAGAGCATGTGACACGCATACATCACGAGAGGAGGCAATGGGAGGGGGTGGCGAGTGAGGGAAAGCAGAGCTAGCTGGCATAGTCTGGACCAACAACTGATCACGGAAGTGACAGTGTGCAGGAATTGTCATCTGAACACATCAAATGTTATCGGTGTAGGACAGGAGGGGTTCTAATTGGCTTGATTAGATGTATCTAATCAACCATTCAAGAAACTAAATACAGATTTGGATGTCAATCTGGGGGAAATTTTCATTTTTGACTGAAATTCCACTTAAAGGATTGCATTCCAAAATATTTTTCTCTTGACGTATTGACATTCTGCTTGACCTTGTGATGAAAAGCTTATTTATTTGTTTACAGGTAAACTTTTTGTAGGAGGAGGTTTTGATGGCTCTCGTGCACTAAGCTGTGTGGAATCGTATGATCCTTTGAAAAATGAGTGGAAGATGGTTGGAAGCATGAATTCTGCAAGAAGCAATGCTGGTTTATTAGCTATAGGAAACAACATATTTGCTGTTGGTGGATTTGATGGAAATGATTTTTTGAATACAATTGAAGTTTATAACACTAGCATAAATGAATGGAGTTCATACACCAAAATGTGCAGATCTAAAGCCTGGTAGACATTTTGTTAAATTTTTTTGTTTTACCTTACGAGGGGTGACCAAAAAGTAAATAGAATGACAAAACCATCATTTTTCTTTTTTTTTTTTTTAAAAGTCCCCTTAATTTTGAATGCATTTGTCCTTGCAGCACCCCAAGGCATGCCGTTTGATTAAACTCATTTTAGTACTCCAGCCAGATGTTGGCAGCAAATATTTAGTCATCAGAAAATATTTACCCTACATAACTATCATCAGATGTTAAAGCATAAAGGGTTCTATATAAAATGGGCCAAAAGTATGATGAACATTCAGTCAGATTTGCTTGTGCTCTGCTAGAATTTTGGGTACCTAGCAAAATTTATTTGCACAGCTCATGGGTCTGTTACAACAATGCACACGTTTCCAAGTGCTGTGATGTATTCAAAATGAATGGGCGCATTGCATGAAAATAAATCACAACGCACATCTTTGTACCATGGAATGTCATTCAAAATTAATGGAACTGCAGCAAAACAATTGTACTTTTGTGTTCCTGTAATGCACATGTGTGAACGAGCCACGTGTGACCAAAAAATGCCAGCCTGTATTGGAATACAGTTTCAAAAAATGGCTTGCGTTACTTGTCTAAACCAAAAAATCACAAGTACCCAGGAGTGATTCTGTGAACTTATTGATCATCCCTCGTACATTTTACTTCAGAGTGTCATGATGTTCTCTTGAGTCATCAGTTTCCATACTGTATATTTTGGTTTGTAAATTAGCTTGTATGCGCATTGAAAAAGGTTCTTTTGAAACTGGTATGTATTAATTGGCATGCGCTGCCTATGCATATATAG
The DNA here is from genome assembly GCA_028564925.1 of Lithobates sylvaticus. NCBI lineage: Eukaryota > Metazoa > Chordata > Amphibia > Anura > Ranidae > Lithobates > Lithobates sylvaticus. Next base: position 140,728,190 of record CM053032.1, read on the forward strand.
TACATCCCAGTGCATGTAGCACCTGTACTGGGGGGCTTATATGTTCCCCTCTGGATCTCGGAGCTTTATACACAGTTCCGTTGGCCCACTGACATCAGGGGCTGAATAGAGCATTTTGTAAGGCAGCTAACTGGAGAACCTCCTTTAAGTACTTTAGTGCTTACTGTAAGATTACATCAACAAGAATTGACAAAATCATTGAGATTTATTTTTCCACAGTCTTCTGCAAATAGATTATGTACTGTAAATATAAAGAGTTGTAGAATTCCATTCAGTAGTTTCTATAAGGTGGACGTTTTTAAATGTATGTGAGTGTTCTGTGTATTCTTCTTAGTACAGAATGTGCTCAAAAGCCTTATTAAAGTTTGAAGATTGATATTTTGATTATCAAGTGCAGGAATGCCAAAACGGTAAATATTTTCAGACTGCCTTTTTATTACTTTTTGTAAGCAAACAATGAGAGGCACAACTAATGTTATTACTGAAGATTTTTTTTTTATCTTTGAAAGTGTTTCTTTTGAAGGCTTTTACAATCACAACATTACATTACTGTATGTTTAAGTATTCAGATTCTCTAATACTTGCTGCAAGTTTCTTTTTCGATCTATCTTTTCCACTGTTTTAGAAGGTAGCAGCATATTTATTCCTTGGTGGTTTTTGTAAGTAAATTTTATGAAATCCAGCAATCTGCCAATAAATTTTTTTTAGTTTTTTTTTTTTTTTGTGTCTTCAGAAGCCAATTTCAGTAATGTCTGTAATATAACTTTTTTCTATCACTGTAATGTTCTTAAATAAATTGGTAAAAAATGTGGTGTCAAAAAATGTCCCCATCTTTTTGTGCTGGTGTTTTTTTTTTTTTTTGTCCAGTGATGCTTCCTGTCCATGTGTAAATGCCTGCCCGTATAAGCAGACAGCTTACACTGACAGTCTGCAAGAGCCCTGCATTGCACCCACGATCTGATAGCAGCTTTGCAGGCTCCTAGTAAAAAAAATAAAATAAAGCACTTTAATCCTTTTTGCAGGAAAAAAAAACAAATGTGCATTTATTTTTTTTACAATGGTGAACTTAACCTTTTAAAACTGGATTCGTAATTGTTACATTTTGATATATTGGAAATAATCCTTAAACTCTCAGAAATGGTCCCATGCTTTGATCCTGCAAAGTACAGCATCTCTCTCCATGACTTTCCAAAATGTCATTGGAAGAAGACTGGCTCGTGCTGCTTAAATCTGTATCCTGCTGTTATGGAAATGAAACGCCTTGCCCTCATTGTCACTGTGGCTTGAAAAGGAAATGCGGGACCTAACCCTTTTTCAGAATAAGGGTTACCCCTTGCACCTCTCCTTATCCAATGCAGCTTACTCCCTGGAGAGACAGTGGCATCTAAATTAAAGTTTGCTCCAGAATGCTGAAATTTGGGCAGATGTAGCAAAAGATTACAGACAATTACAGCGTATTTTCAGATGAACGATATCCCGGGGAGTGACCCGAGCATGGTTTGGGAGGCGCATAAGGCAGTGATCCGTGGGATTCTGATTAAGCATGGGTCCAGGTTAAAGAAGGAGAGAGAAAAACAGATGGCAAGGTTGCTGGAAGAAATCTGGGTTTTGGAGCTCCAGCACAAGAGGCATTTGGCTAACTTGAGGTGGCAGATCACAGCTATTCTTCGTTTTAAAGCCAAAAGCAGCATTACAACAGGGAAGGAAGGTAACATGAATTGGGAGACAAATGTAGTAAATTGCTAGCAGGGAAACTTGGAGAAAGAGACATGACAGCATATATACCCCAAATGTAATATCATTACCAAAAGAAATGGCCCAAACATTTGGAGAATATTACTCTTCTCTATATAACCTGGTACCATCATCTGTACCCCGGCCGTACCTAGAATACCTCTCTTCAGCATGCTTATTCCCAGGTATCATTATACCGTAGAAATTTGGAAGCACCCATTTCCATTGAGGAGCTGAATGTGGTAATAAAAACTGAAACCTGGGTAGGCACAAGGCCCTGATGCATTTACCATACAATATTATAGAAAAAAGTTTTCACAATGCTTGGTGTCCAGATGGCAAAGGTGTTTAATGGGGTAGGCCAGACTGCCACATTGCCCCCAGATGCACTTTTAGAATACATTACAGTAATTCCAAAAAATTGAAAGCATCCGTCGGAATGCGGCCGTTATAGGCCTATTTCATTATCGAACGTGGACTTTAAACTTTTTACGAAGTTATTGGCCTCCCGTCTACAAACACTGTTGCCTCAGTTAGTAGACTTGGACCAAGTAGGATTTATCTTCTCGTGAGGCAAGGGATAATACCATCAAGGTACTTAACTTGGTCCATCATGCAAATAAGACAAACACTCCATGCGTCTTTTTGAGCACTGATGCAGAAAAGGCATTCGATAGGGTAAACTGGCGCTTTTTGTTTGAGGTAATGAGGTATGTGGGTTTGGGAGATCATATGATTAAGTGGATTTTGGGTGTGTACACCACCCCACATGCCTCTGAGAGTGATGGGAGTGTTCCCAAAACCCTTTTAAGATCTCAAATGGCATGTGCTAGGGGTGCCCCCTTTCACTTTTTGTCCTCTCGATAGAGCCATATTGAACAAAATCCGGATATTCAGGGGAAACTATTAGATCGTAATTATAAAGTCTCAGCCTATGCAGACGACCTGTTTTCCATGTCTAATCCACATGTTTCACTACCCAACCTTGAAGGAGTTTGAAATCTATGGCACCCTATCAAATTTGAAAATAAATTTATACTAAATTGGAAGTGATGGGGGGTTGTATTACCTCCTATGTTGCGGAATATTATTCAACCGAACTTTAAATTTAAATGGGTGGCTGATGCACTAAACTACTTGGGCACATATATACCATCAAACGTATGAAATACTTTTAAATTAAATTTCCCATCGCTGTATAATTCAGTAAGGTCCTTACTAGACAAGTGGCACCATGGATTATACTCATGGTTTGGCCAATGTAACATTAACCACTTTCAGACCGGACCATTTCGCTGGCTTAAGACCAGACAACTTTTTGCGATTCAGCACTGCGTCGCTTTAACTGACAATTGCGCGTTCGTGCGACGGGGCTCCCAAACAAAATTGACATCCTTTTTTCCCCACAAATAGAGCTTTCCTTTGGTGGTATTTGATCACCCCTGCGTTTTTTGACAATTTTGAAAGCGCATTATTTTTTGCTATAAATATCCCCCAAAAATGTATAAAACATATTTTTTTTTTTTTCCTCAGTTTAGGCCGATACGTATTCTACATTGTCATTTATACTGCAATCAGTGCTATACAAATGCACTGATTCCTGTGTAAATGACACTGGCAGTGAAGGGGTTAACCACTAGGTGTCATTGTAGGAGTTAAGTGTGTCCTAGGGGCGTGTTGCTAACTGTGGGGGGCGTGGCTGTGTTGTGGACATCACTGTGGCTAGACATGGAGCAATGGGTCGGTACGGTACCTCTGCATACAGTACCATGGTGCAATGAAGTTGTGTCAACTTCTATTAAAACAAATCCTTTTATAGGCCCTACATTGAGTGCAAAGATTTGTCATGATTCTAAATACTCTGAGACAATCTCCCTTGTTTCCCAGTCTGGGAAATCCTAGTTTCCTACCAGGGGTGGAACCAGGAGTATTTAACAACCTCTTGGAAAGAAGTTATTTCCAGGTCTCACACTTTTTTTTTTTTTTCTTGATCTTGGGGTCCTGGCCCACAATTCCCACCCTGATACAACTCAGGGGGCCTTTTGAAATAAAGCTCTGACAGGCACTGCAGTTACACCATTTTTTGAGATCTTTGGGAGCATCCATATACTACCAACGGTAATTAACTGCATTCAAATTATGTTTTGAAGAAAAGGAACCATTCCCTCGGGTGATTTCCAAGATGTATGCGTTTTTAAATACTCCCCCGGAGGACTTTGTAATGCCAAGCATCAATAAGGGGGAGAGGGATCTTGATAAGATTTTTACCCCAGCCCAGCGCAAGAATATCATTCACCTTTCATTGAATTCATCGATTTGTACATGAGTTCAGGAATCTAATTATAAACTTCTGACAGAATGGTACCTTACTCCATCAAGGCTTTGTAAATTTTCTGAAGAGGCTTCGGACCGCTGTTGGCGATGCAGGGGGAACTGGGGACCCTATTCCACAAATTTTGGTCTTGTTCTAAGATTAGAATATATTGGACAGGGGGTCGGAAGATTTCTCAAATTCAGATTTTTCAATACCAGATGATCCTGCATTTTTTTTTTTTCTTTCACTCCTTACAAATCCCAGTGCAGAAGTATAAGAGGTCAGTACTGTGCCATATAATGAATGCGGCCAAAGCCTGTGTCAACTTGTGCTGGAGTGAACCGGAGCCGTCCTCTGTTGCAAGGTGGCTAAATAGGGTACGAAAGAGGGGCTATGGAGGACCTAAGCCTCTCGGTCCAAAATAAGAAAGAACAGTACAATAAAACTTGGGCAAAATGGAACTAATTTATGTATTCGGAAGAAGGAAAGAGTATCATGGTAGAGGTCTCTGAGGAGTAAATTCCGCCCGCCTAGGTATGCTATAAAAAGTGAACCCTTTCGTCTCTGTGCGTGAGGGGTTTTCGCTAGGTTCCCCTTTTTTTGGAGGGGGGGGGGGGTTAGGATAAAATAAAGGAGCGAGTTGGAGAATCTAGGACCACATGAGACATTGGTGATAGAAATTCTAAGTATTAGGACCATGGTGTGGGGATAAGATGGAGGTACATATTGTGGAATATTATGTTAGTTTGAATATCATTACATCTATGTAATTGATGGTATGTGAAGTATTGTAATCTTTACCATTCTTTTGGCTAAATAAATGTGGAAAAGAAGGGTGACCAAGATGGGTCAATATCTTACAGCGTCTCCCAATCACACTGGTGTGGCTAGCAAAGTGTCAGTAAAGCCAGTGCAGCCAGCAACAGTGTACCTGATTTGCTAATGACAGTAGTCACACTGTCACCAGATCAGTGCCACCAGCCAGTTTCCCTGCTGATTCCAGTCATACCCTCAGCAGTGACACCAGACCAGTATGTGCCAGAAACGGTGTTCCTGATCACTGTTATGCCATTGTCAACAGAGCCATTGTAACCACCAAATACTGTTCTGATTGCTAGTCACAATCGTGTCAGTAGAGCCAGTTAAGTCAGCAATAGTTTTCTGATCACCCCCACAGCAGTACAGTATCCCCAGAATCAGTGTCTTAAATGCCATGTCCAAAAAAGCGATTTGATTCTGATGAGAGTAGCAAGGAGGAACTCTTGATTATACGATTTGGATTCAGAATATGAACTTAGGGAGAGCAGCGGTTCAATCGGTCAATAAAAATGGACTGCGCTTACCCCTATATATATCAAGTACTATAAGAAGTGTTAATCATCAATTCTCAAAGTGCCTAGACATAAACCACACAATCCTATACATGTGCTATCATAAAGTGCATATAAGAAAGTCCGTCCAGATGTTCCAAGTGTTTCTGTGTATAAAAAGTATATCAGTGACTGCCCCCTTTTTTTTTTTTTTTTTTTTATTTAAATAAGATTTCAGAATAAAGTGCCTTGTGTATTCAATAAGTCACCACCACAATCCACCTTCTGTGCCTCCACCAGTATGCATTCACCCGCAGATGTTGACCCCAAGCTTAGGTGGGTCATGAAAGCTTTTTCACAGGGTATTTCCCATACACTGTTCCGCTGTCCTCTGTTCATTCACCCATATAATCAAGAGAGAACCATAACTCTGCCATATGCCTGCCTGGCACCAAGGATAATGTGCCAATGCTCATACTGCAGCACCTCCACTCTGATTCAATCTGGAGATGGCGTGCGCTCCAAATCACAGAAGTGACGTGCATGCTGGAAGTCTCTGCCCGTATGCGTTTCATCATTAACTAGACGTCCTCAGGACCAATAAGGACCTTTGAATCAGAGGATGAAAGAATCTCTATATAGAGTCGGGTGTACTGAGGCATGTAATTTGCCCAGCAGGACACTGGTAATCTTAAATCCGTTTCAGTGAAAGCCAATCACAGGAATATAACATTTTTTTTGACCTTACCCTTAATATGGGACCCCAAAAATAAAAAAATTAACTGCAGATCTATCCCTCAGTTATGTTCAAGGCAAGCTATAAAATAATTTGAGATTCCTGCGTTTTGATTAAAATCTCCAGTGCCTTCTGTGTAGTCACACAGAATACTACAGGCCTTAAAAAAAATAGAGGACTTAATTAATTTTCCCAAAAAATGTCTGACATTTATTCTCCCAATACAAATATCTGCATTGATGAGTCCCTCATACATTTTATATGCAGACTTTACATCACACGGTATATTCTTAGTTAAAATGCCAGATACTGGGTGAAGTACTATAAACTTTGTGAGAGGGCTACAGAGTACACCTATGACCTCTGTTTATGAAGGGAAAGATGGGACCCCCTGGATGCCCAACTTTGGGTAACCGTGAAAAAAAATTATGTGGGACCTTGCATTACCCTAGTTCATCAAAGATACTATCTCCATGTGGACAATTTCTATGCCAGGGTGCCATTTTTCCAGCACCTTTTTCTGCAGTAAAATGTAGCTTGTGGTACAGTGTGACCAAATCACAAGAGCTTTTCCAGAAAGACTGGTCACCACCATGAAGCTGAAAAGGGGGGAGTCAGCAAGTTTTCGAAAAGAACCCTTGGACCTTAAATGGAAGTATAAGAGGGATGTCTTATGTCCTTTCTTCCATCCACCAAGACACCTCAGTTGAAATCCAGGGAAGGTAGTCTGGTCCAAAAACTTCAGTGCATTCATGAATACAGTCAATTCATTGGAGTTGTAGATATAAGTGATCTAATGATGAAGCCCTACCTGGCCACTATAAGATCTGTTCACTAGTATAAAACAGTGTCCATCTACCTATTCCAGTTGGCCATTTACAACACTATTGTCAACTACAAAGCCACGGGAAGACATGGCTCCTTATTAAACTACCAAGAAGCCGTTGTAATGGCAAACTTTCATTCTGATGCAGTCAGCAAGCTGTATGAGAGACATTTCCTGATATTGTCCCCCCTATTGAAACAGGCTTCCACCCCACCCCCAAAAAAATTAATGTATGCACTAAAGATGGAAAAATTATGTCACTTGTTACTATTATCCTGACTGTCCCCACAACCTGGCCTCTCCATAAAGGACTGCTTCCATTGCTACCATACCTCACTACATTATTAGTAAAGGTATGGTATAGATATTTTCCCTTATGTCTGATAACCTGCATTTTGTTTATATCTGATGATCTGTGTACTGACCATTTGCCTGTTTTCTCAACCACATTCTGCCTGGACTTGCCATTTGTCTGCAAACTTACCCTGCCTCTCCCTGCCACATGAACTGACCCTGGCCTGTTCTCCATGTTTCTGCCTGCTGCCTGGACTGATTCTTTATCTGCATGCTGATTTATATGTCTGCCTTCCACATGAACTGACCCCGGTCTGTTTATTGACTGTATTTCTGCTTGCCATATAGACCAATGCTTTCCCTGCATAATGAGCAGGTCTGCTTGCCACCTGAGCTGACCCTGGCCTGTTCATGGACTGTTTTTGCCTCCTGCCTGGACCTATCCTTTGGCTATTTGCTGACCACATCGCTGCCTGTACTGATCTGTTTATCAACCATTTTTCTGCATGGACCAATCCTTTGCCCGTATGCTGACCACACCACTGCCTGCCATCAGTTATGACAGCATGTGCCACTCACTACATTCTTGCAAGATACATGTCCCACCCATCCTCTGCAGGCAACTGCACTACTAGAACCACAGGTACTCTTTTGTCACCCCCCCCCCTTTCCTTTCAGCCTCCTGTACTTACTGACCAGTGAACATAGCATTGTGCTATGCGGAAAGCCACATGCCAGTAAGTTAGGCCTGCTTGGCTTTTTGGAGCAAAGACTACTGTAGGTATAGCTACACTAAGCTGTTTCTCTGACCACTTATACAAGAGGTGACCATTACAGTTCAATGTTTTCTATACAGTGTTGGTTGTTTTTGTGATACAAAAAATTGAAGGTTGGGTACATAATCTGTCCAAACACTGAAAAAATCTTACACGTAGTATCCCCATAAATTGACAATTTAGTGTTTTTAAAAAAAAAAAAATCAATTCCCTTCCCAAAAAATTTAATTTCCAAGACTCAATATGCCCTTTATAAAATAACTTGGCATGTTTGCTTTCGAAAAAATGTGGTAATTTTCCACTGTCTTGGGCCTCCACAAATGTGATGGGCAGTCAGCAAATTTTATATACATAATTTATACCCCTAGAAGACCCAAATGAGCGCCTTGGGTTTTAGCCCTCTCTATGCAGCTAAACAAAATCTCACGCGTGGTATCGCCATACTATGGTAGAGTAGCATAATGTGTTTTGGGGTGTAATTCTAAGTACGCCTACATATTAGGATATATTGTATTAGAAATAGAAAAATATCCTATTAACTGACAACCTTGTTTGTTTAAAAAATATATATAAAATATTTTTTTCTGCAGTTTCCAAAAACTTGTAGCAAAAATACATTTTTTTTAAAAGGCTTCTTATGCTTTTAGAAACTACATTGGAGTGTTTGCTTTCCAAAATGTGGTCCTTCTGTGGGAATTTCCACTGTCCTGGTGCTCCAGGACTTCAAAAAAATGTGATAGTCATATTAGATGTGTATTTTCTTGCCCTTAGAAAGCCTTGGGCTCTGTTCACACTTGTGTGATGCGTGAACCCTGTGAATCCACTGCAGGTTCCTGCATCTCACAGACTCACACAGCAGTTTACACTGCCATATGCGAACTGCTGGGAGTGTCAATACAATGTTGGTGACACCTCCATTTCAGCTCGCAAAGCGCACTGTGAACTGACATTTCAGACATGAATCGGATCGCATGGGTGTGAACACCCATGCAATCTGATTCTGGTGTGGACCAAAAAAAGGGTCCTGTGCGAGTTTGGTCCAAATACAATGTGATATCACCCATACTATCTGTATGGCTGAAATTGCATTGCATGCGATTTGATTGCAGTACGGTGCGAATTACATGCGATCTTGCAGAGAGCAGAAGTGTGAACCGGAACTGTAGGTGCTACTTGGATTTTTAGCTTTATGTGGTTAGGTTGTGAAAAGTGTAGATATTTGTCAGCACACCACGGATCTTCATGTTAAGTTCAAATGCTTTTTTTTCTTGTAGTTTAAACACATCACAAACACTCTTGTATAATAAAAATAAACAAAAAGCGTTTGGACTTATTTTGAAGATCCGTGGTGTGCTGACAAATATCGACACACTGTTCTTGCATGATCCAGCACGCAGTATCCTGAAGCGTCTTTCAAGAGCATGTGTGATGGGACTATGGATGTTGGTTAGACTGAAAAAGTCTTGTGCATATGGTATCACTTGGGGCGGGTAGCGGAATGTGTTTTGAGGTTTAATTCTCAGTATGCCCATGCTGTGTGTGAGATTTAACTTGTAAAATTACATTTTGAAAGAATACATTTCATAAGGTTTGTTTGTACTGGGAACGAGGGGAGGGTTATTTATACTGTCCTGGCATTTTAGGTCCTCAAGAAATGAGATGGGCTATCAAAGCATAAGGATTGATCAATTTTCAAATATATACTAATTATATTAGAAGTATTGGGATGCCTGCCTTTACACGCACATAAACTTTAACCACTTAAGGACCTTTTTGGTGTTTTTCTTGCTAGAAAATTACTTGGAACCCCCTGTTGCAATATTTTGTCACACCGAATTTGCGCAGGGGTCTTACAAACGCAATTTATTTTGTGGAAAAATTACACTTTTTTTAATAAAAAAATAAGAACACAGTAAAGTTAGCCCAAATTTTTTCTATATTGTGAAAGATAATACCTTGAGTAAATTGATACCCAACGTGTTATGCTTCAAAATTGCGCCTGCTCGTGGAAAGGCAACAAACTTTGGCATGAAAAAGTCTCCATAGACAACGTTTAAACCTTACTACAAGTTACCGGTTTTGAGTTAGAGGAGGTCTTGTGCTAGAATTATTGCTCTTACGATTGTGGCGATAACTCACATGTGGTTTGAACACAGTTTTCATATGTGGGTGCGACTTTAGTATGCGTTCACTTCTGCACGTGAGCTCGGAGGGACGGGACGCTTTAAATTAAAATTAAACACATCACAAACACTCTTGTATAATAAAAATAAACAAAAAGCGTTTGGACTTATTTTGAAGATCCGTGGTGTGCTGACAAATATCGACACACTGTTCTTGCATGATCCAGCACGCAGTATCCTGAAGTGTCTTTCAAGAGCATGTGTGATGGGACTATGGATGTTGGTTAGACTGAAAAAGTCTTGTGCATATGGTATCACTGGGGGCGGGTAGCGGAATGTGTTTTGAGGTTTAATTCTCAGTATGCCCATGCTGTGTGTGAGATTTAACTTGTAAAATTACATTTTGAAAGAATACATTTCATAAGGTTTGTTTGTACTGGGAACGAGGGGAGGGTTATTTATACTGTCCTGGCATTTTAGGTCCTCAAGAAATGAGATGGGCTATCAAAGCATAAGGATTGATCAATTTTCAAATATATACTAATTATATTAGAAGTATTGGGATGCCTGCCTTTACACGCACATAAACTTTAACCACTTAAGGACCTTTTTGGTGTTTTTCTTGCTAGAAAATTACTTGGAACCCCCTGTTGCAATACTTTGTCACACCGAATTTGCGCAGGGGTCTTACAAACGCAATTTATTTTGTGGAAAAATTACACTTTTTTTAATAAAAAAATAAGAACACAGTAAAGTTAGCCCAAATTTTTTCTATATTGTGAAAGATAATACCTTGAGTAAATTGATACCCAACGTGTTATGCTTCAAAATTGCGCCTGCTCGTGGAAAGGCAACAAACTTTGGCACGAAAAAGTCTCCATAGACAACGTTTAAACCTTACTACAAGTTACCGGTTTTGAGTTAGAGGAGGTCCTGTGCTAGAATTATTGCTCTTACGATTGTGGCGATAACTCACATGTGGTTTGAACACAGTTTTCATATGTGGGTGCGACTTTAGTATGCGTTCACTTCTGCACGTGAGCTCGGAGGGACGGGACGCTTTAAATTAAAATTTTTCCTTCCTTATTTTAGTTATTTTTAATTTTTGCACTGTCCTTTTAAAAAATTTTTTTTTTTTTAAATTTGGATCACTTTTATTCCTATTACAAAGAATGTAAACATCCCTTGTAATAGAAAAAAAAGCATGTCAGGACCTCTTTAATGTGGGGTCATTTACCACTTCAAAGGAATAAACTGAATTTTTTTTTTCAATCCAAAAATTGTCCCTATTTAAGACCGTTGGTCGGAAGCGTCATTTCACGTCGCTGCCATCATCCAATGGCATTGTATCGCGTGGGGGCCATCGTTCCCTCACTCAATTTAGTGCCAAGCTGGGTAAAGGATTGGATCGTCTCCGCCGCTACAGACGGATCCGGTAAGTGGCGGAGACCTCCGGGACTGGGTGAGGGGGGGGCACCTCTTAAAAGTGATCCTTCAGCGAATACACCGCGGAGACCACTTTTATCCTAAAGCGGATCACCTGCCGTTGAAGAAAATACTGGGGTTACGGCAGCTGTCTGCTGCCATAACAACAGTATTGTCAGATGTTTATACTGAAATATTAACAGTATTATATTTATGGAACTATGCAAATATTGATGGTTTAGGAGATTTTCACATCTTTCCACAAATCAAACAAATGCATTCAAATTAGTTTATGCTAGTTTGAAGACTAGAATAAATACAACAATGTGCTAAAATATATATATTAACAAAAAAAATTCAGTGTAAAATAATATCAATTATAATTGGTGATAATACAAAAAGATATAACCTCAAATATATGGGTGATACAGATGTTGAGAAATTTTACCACAAGCTCTTACAAAATACCATGTCTACATTTCATGATGGCTTATTCCATGGCTTTACAGATTTATGAAAACAAACTAGGTGTTGAATGTAACACGTGATTTCTTCTCAAAATAAAGACCTTCAGAGCCGGTTCACACAGGGGCAACACGGCTTCCAGCGCGACTTTTGGAGGTAACTTGGACACGACTTGAGTATGAATAACAGTGAAACTTGGTGCGACTTCAACACGACTTGGGGCACCTTACACCACGACTTTAAGTCGCCCCCAGGCCAGGCGACTAGCTGTGGCCAATCACAAAATAATCAGCTCTCGAGGGGGAACTCCATGGCAAATTTTAAATAAAAAAACGGCATGGATTCCCCTCCAGGAGCATACCAGGCCCTTAGGTCTGGTATGGATTTTAAGGGGGACGCCGAAAAAACAGCATGGGGGATCCCCCCAAAATCCATACCAGACCCTTATCCGAGCACACAGCCTGGCTGGTCAGGAAAGGGGGTGGGGACGAGCGAGCGCCCCCCCTCCTGAACCGTACCAGGTGGCATGCCCTCAACATAGGGGCCCCCCACCCCAAAGCACCTTGTCCCCATGTTGATGAGGACAAGGGCCTCTTCCCAACAACCCTGGGCGTTGGTTGTCAGGGCCTGCGGGCGGGGGGCTTATCGGAATCTGGCCCCCCACCCTATGTGAATGAGTATGGGGTACATCATACCCCTACCCATTCACCTGGGGAAAAAAGTGTCAATAAAAAAACACAATAGACAGGTTTTTAAAGAAATTTATTAGGCAGCTCCGGGGGTCTTCCAGCTCTTTCATGCTCTCCGGCATCTTCTCCGCTCTCTCCAGTTCTTCTCCACGCTCTCCGGCCTCTTCTAACGCTCTCTGGTTCTTCTGCCGGGCTCCTCCATCTTCTTCCAGCTCTTTTACTAGCGTTGGCCCGGGCATCTCTGTCCTTTCCTCTTCTCTCTTTTTCCGATGTTGACACAACGCTCTCTCCTGCTGTAATACCGTGTGTGAGATGTGCGCAGAGTCGCCGTCCTCCGCCGTTAGCCATTTCCTGGCAACCACCATTTGGCCTGCCAAATAATATTTTTGCCAGTCCGGCAGTGCTAGGCCCCCTTGTCCCCATGGTTCCTGCAGTGACTTTATACTTATACGAGGTGACTGTGGTGCCCAGATAAATGACCCTATGATGCTATCAAGTGACTTGAAGAAGCTTCTTGGTACCCATACAGGAGAATGACGAAGAAAATATAAAATCACTGATAAAAATTTCATTTTGATAAGACTAACCCGTCCTATCAGAGAGAGCGGGAGATTCTTCCAGGTCACTGTCATCTGTTTTAGTCTATTAATCAGTGGAAGAAGGTTGATGGTCATATAGTCCTGTATGTTGGCCGTAATTTTTACCCCCAGGTATGTAATGGTGGAGACCCATCTAAGTGGAAGGGTATCGTCTCTGTGCGCCTCTGCCTTCGAGCCTAGGGGTAGAATTGACGACTTGCTCCAGTTCGCCCGGAGTCCTGAGAATAGGGCAAATTTATCTAGTACCTCTAGAGCTGCTTTTAGTGATGGCCCAGGGTCTCTCAGGAACAGAAGCATGTCGTCAGCATATAATGCAACACATTCGGCTATACTGCCCACCCGGATTGCTCCCACCTCTCTCGATTGTCTGAGGGCTCTGGCTATAGGTTCCATCATTAGCGAGAAGAGGAAGGGGGAGAGGGGACAACCTTGTCTCGTTCCCCTCCCAATCTCGAAGTAGTCTGAGACCATGTTACCCAGCCTGATCGCCGTCCTTGGGGCGCTATAAAGTAGCGCTATCCACTGACGGAAACCCGGGCCGAAATCCCATGATCCCTAGGACCGCGTGCATATATTGCCAATCTACCGAATCAAAGGCTTTCTCTATATCTATAGAAACCACAATCTTTTCTGGGAACTCTGAGTCTCCTAGTTGTATGTGCGTGAAAAGTCTTCTAAGGTTCGTATCTGTCGACATACCTGGCATAAATCCAGTTTGGTCAATGTCAACCAGAGTCGAAATGACCCCAGCCAACCTTGAGGCCAGTACCTTGGCCAGAATCTTTAGGTCAGTGTTGAGCAGTGCTATAGGACGATACGAGGAGCACTCCAAGGGGTCCTTGCCCGGCTTCAAGAGAAGGACCATGTAAGCCTCCATCATTGAGGCCGGCAAAGCTCCCTGTTCACTGCAATGCAAGTACAGTAGGTTTAGTCTGACAGCTAGTTGCGACTTAAAAGTTTGATAGAAGTCTGCGGGGAATCCGTCTGGACCCGGGGTTTTATGGGGCGGAAATGCGGCTATAGCTGCCTCGATTTCCATCACCGAGATGGCCTGATCTAACAAGGCCCTGTCAGTGTCAGACAGTTGCGGAATGGAAAGGCTCGCCAGCAGCCCCTCCAGTTCCAATTGGTCATACGGGGCTATCGGGGTATATAATGATCGGTAAAAAAGGGTGAATTCTGCCATGATACCTTCCGGTTCTGTAACCCTCTCCCCCCTTCTGCCATTAATTGCTGGAATGCTAACAGGTATCCTATGCTCAGCTGCCAGGTTGGCCAGTAACTTGCCGTTTTTATCCCCTTCAGCGAAGATTGTTTCTGCTTTCTGCCTAAGTTCAGTGTGTGCCAAATTATCAAAGTGTAGAGCCACCGATCTCCTAACTGTTAGTAGATCCCTATAGCTGGCCTCCGAGGGGGAGTCCGCGTACTGTTGAGCAGACTCCCTCTCTTTGGCCAGCAAAAGTTCACCTTCTGCGGAGCGGTCTTTCTTAGCGGCTTTTATAGCTGAAATACACTCGCCCCTAGAGACAGCCTTAAAGGCGTCCCAAACAATGTGCGGGTCTGCCGACTGTTCATTAGTTACCCAAAAGGTGTCCATTGCAGAGTGCATCTGTGCTACCACCTGATCTTCTTGCAGCCAGCCGGAGGCCAGTCTCCAGCCCCCTCCCCTACCACTCGTGGGGAGTGTCAATGTGATTTGTAGTGGGTTATGATCCGAGGTGCCCCCAGCCAAGTATTCAGCGGCATAGACATGTTTAAGAATAAGAGAATTTCCAAAGGCCAGATCTATTCTGGCCGAAGATTTATGTGTAGAGGAAAGATGCGAGTACGCCACCTCCTCTGAATGTTTCCACCTCCATACCTCCGTTAAGTTGGCCATGGACACCCAGGAGCACAAATCCATTGAAACCGGCCTGGACACATTAGAGGAGTCCAGTGCCGAGTCTAAAATGGCATTGTAGTCACCTAAGATCAGCAAGGGGAGGTCCAAATATGGTGCTAGGACCACCCACAAATCATAGAGAGAGAATTTTACTCCCCTCCAAGTGCGTTTCTTGAAGGAGAACGATATGTGGCCTTGCCTGCTTAAGGTACTGGAAAACAGCTGCACGTTTGAATTTACTATTTAACCCCCTCACATTCCAAGAGAGTATTTTCAACCTGTTATCCATAGTCTCTAATCAGAAATTGAACATCACGGATATCCCATAAAGACGGTCTCAGTTTTGCATGGCATGTATACTGCGTAGGGTTGTACTTAGTAGGTACACTCAACCAATTAGCATTACATAACATAAGGCACAAAATCACCCCCTCACCCCTCCCCTCCCCCCCTGCTGTTATACTGGAAACTGAGAGCCAGAAAAAAAGGCTCAAACCAAAAAAGGTCCAGCATGCAGCCTTTACCCCAAAACTAAACAGCCAAAAAGAGTTCAACCGGTCGCTTCGATAGTTCGGCATTGAAAGATGGGAAAAAAAATGTTCATACCACCTACACAAGCCTCCAGGCTTATCTCTTAACAGAGAAGCGAACCGGCTGGATAGACCGTTGCTGGTAGCATGAGGCCATAAACAGTTACTTATACCTCCATAGCGAGACAGTTTAGTGCATGCTTCAGGAAAGTAGCAGCCCCTTCATCTTCCCCATAGACTGTGTCATTCGGCTCCGTATTGCAAGTAATAGGGGAGCAAATGTAAAAACAAAGAAAAAGGAGGTGAACAAACAAAAAATAAAAAGAGGCACCTCCAATTCAATCTGTGCAAATTAATCGCCAGGAGAGTGGCTTCCGTTTTCAGGAGTATAGTAATCAGGCGTAAGTCTGAGAGGTTGGTCTCCTGCCAGCGCAGATCTCTGGTACTCAGGGAATCCGAGACATAACTCCTTTATAGCCAGGGAAGGGCCTAGAGGTTCCACGGACCTCAGTAATAGTCAGGGCATAAAAAAAAAATAGCAGGGAATGCAAAAAAAACGTTACCTGGGTTCGGTGGCTGCAGAAATAATAAACTTCCAGTGTGGCCTGAGGCTCAGGCGTTGCGGTCCAACCAATCACTAGCATCTTGAGGGTGATCAAAAAATTTTACAGTACCTTTGTATTGGATGCGTAGACGGCTCGGATACAACATGCTGTACTTTAACTCCTTCTCCCGCAGCCTCTTCTTCACCTCTATGAAGGATCTGCGTCTCCTTTGGGTTTCCTCCGCGTCTCTGCTCGGTGTTGTAGTGCACCAAAATATTTTTAAAAAACTGTTCAGCAAAAGTAGTAGTGGCGGACCCCTCGGCACCCTCTGGCAGCCCCACCACCCTTACATTATTTCTCCTCTGGCGGTCCTCCGCGTCGTCTGCTCGGTGTTGTAGTGCACCAACCATCTCTCTTAGTTCAGCCAATTGTGAGCCATGTACATGAGAGGCGTCCTCCACTTCTGAAATACGGTCCTCTGCAGTTGTGAGTCTGCCTCTAATCTTGTCAAGGTCATGGCGAATTAGGTTACATTCAGAAGCCAAATGATCCATGCGGCCCACCAGCTCCGTTTTTGAGGCAGCTATGGCTTCCAGGATAGGGCCTGTAATTGCGGCCGTGTCCACCTCCACCTCTTGTGGGCCAGGGCTTGTGTCTGCAGGTGCCTCCGGGCTTGCTGCGCCCTGTAGTTCCATCTTCTTCCAGCTCTTTTACTAGCGTTGGCCCGCTGTGCGTCCCTTTCCTCTTCTCTCTTTTTCCGATGTTGACACAACGCTCTCTCCTGCTGTAATACCGTGTGTGAGATGTGCGCGTCAGCATGCCCCGGGACTTGACGTCATGAGGTGCGGGGTCCCCTTGTGACATCACCTGGTGACCACACCCCATGCTTATATAAGTCGCCATGCACCTCGCACATGTATTACAGCAGGAGAGAGCGTTGTGTCAACATCGGAAGGGGGAAGAAGGACGGAGAAGCCTGGGCCAACTCTAGTAAAACAGCTGGAAGAAAATAACGGAGGAGCCCGGCAGAAGAGTGGGAGAAGAGGCCGGAGAGCGCGGAGAAGATGCTGGAGAGCACGAAAGAGTCGGAAGAAGATCCTCGGAGCTGCCTAATAAATTACTTTAAAAACCTGTCTAGTGTGTTTTTTTTATTGACACTTTTTTTTCCCTCAAGTGAATGGGTAGGGTTACAATGTACCCCATACTCATTCACATAGGGTGGGGGCCGGGATCTTGGGGCTCTCGGATTACGATAAGCTCGCAGACCCCGACAACCAACGGCCAGAGTTGTCGGGAAGAGGCCTTGTCCTCATCAACATGGGGACAAGGTGCTTTGGGGTGGTGGGCCGCAGGGTGCCCCTTCCCCAAAGCACCCACCCCCCATGTTGAGGGCATGCGGTCTGGTATGGTTCAGGAGGGGGGCGCTTGCTCGCCCCCACCCCCTTTCCTGACCGGCAGGCTGCGTGCTCGGATAAGGGTCTGGTATGGATCTTGGGGGGACCCCCACAACGTTTTTTCGGCATATGGGTTCCCCTTAAAAACCTAAGGGCCTGGTTTGCCCTTGGAGGGGGAACCCATGCCGGTTTTTATTATTAGAGAGGCGACATTGTCGCTTCAATATAGATGGAGATCCGACTTGGAGGCGACTTCCATTAAAATCAATGGGTACAAGTCGCCTAGAAGTCGTACAGGAACCTTTTTTGAAGTTGGAGCGACCGCTGTAGTGTACATTAAGACGGCTCCATTCAGTACCATTGATTTTCTCAACTGCGCGACCTGTGTGAACCAGCTCTCAAGCTTAAATTTTTTTTTACAGTATATGGACAATTTTGTTAACCATATACAAACTTGGTAATTTACGTCTGTCAGCTCATTTGAAATATGAGTCTCTAGTCTAGTCATAGTCTAGTCTAGTCATGGGCCGCCTTCTTATCTCTTCTGGCTGACAAATAGAATTTTACGATCTGAGAGAACTTAATAAGACACTTAAAACCTTGTGAGGGTTTCCTAGTTTTAAAGACTATGAACTTAAGTTAACCTCTTTAGAAAAAAATAGAGGAACAAGATGGCTTCTGAGTTCATAAAATATATATGAAAAATATACGATATGTAGAGGCCTTAGGAATTAATTTTTTTTAACCCCAATAGTTCTGAAAGTAATGTCAAAGGACCGACTTATATTGATGGCAGGCCGTCCGGAAGTCGTTAATGGCATCCCAGTCCTAATCTGTAGGGTTCAATACTGAGTTGGCCCACCCAGTTATAACAGCTTCAACTCTTCTGGGAAGGCTGTCCACAAGGTTTAGGAGTGTGTCTAGGGGAATGTTTAACCATTCTTCCAGAAGAGCATTTGTGAGGTCAGGCACTGATGTGGCTGAGAAGGCCTGGATCGCAGTCTCCGCTCTGTTCTATCGAGTTGAAACATTCCCATAGACACATTTCCATACCTTGTGGACAGCCTGCACTGAAGAGTTGAATCTGGTATTGCTGCAAAGTGTGGGACAATTTAGAATTTAACCCTACAGACTAAGACTGGGATGGTATTAACCACTTGCCGACCGCCGCACAACGATGTACGTCGACAGAATGGCACGGGCAGGCATATGGGCGTACAGGTACGTCCCTACCTGCCCGCGGGTGGGGGGCCTGATGCCCCCGGTACCTGCGGCAGTCGGCATCATTGCGGGAGCGATCGGAGATGAGGGGGAGGCCACTCATTCGTGGCCACCCCCTCACAATCGCTCCCAGCCAATGAAACACTTCCTCTGGCTCTGTAATGTAAACGCAGCTAGAGGAAGTGATGTAATCTCTCCTCGTGTCTGTCTTTTCGTTCCGGCTAGGGAGAGAGATGACCACAAGGGGAACTCTGGACAGCCGCACACACCAGACGAAGATGAAAAATTAAATGGATTTATTTAAAAACAGGAATCACATCAAAGTCCAAAAACACAGCAAAACAGGGAAGGGGGGGCACACAGCTGACGCTTTTTAACCCCCTGATTGCCCCCTAGTTAACCCTTTCACCAGTGATCACCATATAACTGTTACGGGTGACGCTGGTCAGTTAGTTTATTTTTTATAGTTTCAGGGCACCCGGCGTTTATTACCTAATAAAGGTTTAACCCCCTGATCGCCCGGCGGGTGATATAAGTAAGGTTTTAGAGTCAAATAGGGTCTGCATCGCGTCAGGCAGCATCGGGTTAGTGCCAGTACCGCTAACACCCACGCACGCAGCATACACCTCCCTTAGTGGTATAGTATCTAAACAGATCGATATCTCATCTGATCAGATCTATACTAGCATCCCCAGCAGTTTAGGGTTCCCAAAAACGCAGTGTTAGCGGGATTATCACAGATACCTGCTAGCACCTGCGTTTAGCCCCTCAACCCAGCCCAGCCCACCCAAGTGCAGTATCGATCGATCACTGTCACTTAAAAAACACTAAACACACATAACTGCAGCTACGCAGAGTCAGGCCTGATCCCTGCGATCACTAACAGTTTTGATAGTCGCTTTGGTAGCGTTTTGATAGTCGCTAACAGCCTAGGAGCTTTTTTACCTGTGAGTCTCACTAGTGTACCACTAAATTTAGAGCCCAAAATGGCTAATCGAAAGTACACTAGTAAACAGGCCTACACGTTTCTGAGCCAGACAGATAGTGAAGAGGAGGTCACTCATCTGTCAGAATCAGGCTCAGAATACGATCCTGTAGACCAGTGGTCATCAACCCTGTCCTCAGGGCCCACTAACAGTATTTCAGTTATCTTGCAAACCTGGTCTGTTAGTGGGCCCTGAGGACAGAGTTGATGACCACTGCTGTAGACGACAGCGGCTCCATGACAGATAGCACTGACGGAGGAGTTGTGGTCCCTGCCAAGGTCAGTCGTACCCGATCCCGAACCTCTTCTGTTGCTGAGGTGCAAGAACCGCAGGTCCCTCGTATGGAGCAGAGAAGTACTAGCGCCGCTATTCCTTCTGGTGAACTGGCAAGCACCAGCCGCCTAGTACACCCTGGACGTACATCCAGCACTGCAGTATCACGTGGTGACGTGGCGAGTCCCATAAGTGCAGTTCAAGCTGGCGAGGTGGCAAGCACAAGTAGTGTCCTGCTGCCACCATGAAGAAGACAAAGACAGGCCCGTCGTGCCCATAGTGCCCTTCCTGCTGCATTCGCCAATCCTGATTGGGAACCCACCACTTCTGCAGAACCCGTACTTCCCCCATTCACTGGCCAACCCGGCATTCAGGTGGAAACAGTTGATTTTACGTCACTTGATTTTTATTCGCTGTTTTTCACCGAAGATCTCTATAGATCTATTGTGGACCAAAGCAATTTGTATGCTGGTCAATACATCGCCGCTAATCTCCAATCCTCCCTTGCCAGAGATTGAAGACCAATTACGGTCCCCGAATTTAAGCTCTTTCTGGGCCTTTCCCTTGACATGTGCATAGTTAAAATAGGTAGGTTGCGTTCATATTGGTCCACTGAGCCAATGTACCATATGCCTGTGTTCTCTGCTTCCATGTCCAGGGCACGATACAAGCAGATTTTGCGGTTCATGCACTTCAACAACGATGAACACTGTCATCCTCGTGGAGACCCTGTATACGAACGGCTCTACAAAATTCGGCCCTTCATGAACCACTTCAACCAACGTTTTGCAGAGTTGTTTACTCCCCATCAAGTTGTCTGCTTTGATGAGTCCCTGATTACGTTTTCTGACCGCTTGTCATTCAAACAGTACCTTCCCAGCAAGCGTGCCAGATACGGGGTCAAGATGTATAAGCTCTGTGACAGGACCACAGGCTATACATGTAGTTTTATGGTTTATGAGGGCAAAGATAGTCACGTAGAGCCGACAAACTGCCCTGACTACATAGGGAGCGCTGGCAAGATTGTGTGGGACTTGGTGTCACCCTTATTCGGAAAAGGGGTACCACTTGTACGTGGACAATTATTACACGAGCGTGCCACTGTTTAGTCATTTGTTTAATCAGCAGATTGAAGCATGTGGCACTGTGCGACCTTCATGCAGACACGCCGGTCCAAATTACTATGGCGACTGGTGTTGTGGAGAAACCCCCTCTGTGTCCACGAATATAACCAAAATATGGGAGGGGTGGACCTCAACGACCTGTTGTTGGCACCGTACCTAATTGCCCGTAAGGCTAGACGCTGGTACAAAAAAGTGTCTATTTATTTCAATTGGCTTTGCTGAACGCTCATGTGCTATACAGAGCTTCAGGATGGACTGGATCCTTCCTTAAATTCCAGGAAGAGATCATCGGAGCCCTTCTGCATCCAGTCGGTGCTCCACCTCCCCTTCCCCAACCAAATGCAGTAAGCCGGCTGCATGAGCGGTATTATCCTTATGCCCTTCCGCGTACCCCTACCCAATGAGCCCCCCAAAGAAAGTGTTGTGTCTGCAGAAAGCGCGGATATAGGCGTGACACCCGCTATTATTGTCCCCGCTGTCATTACAATCCTGGTCTTTGCATTGGTGAATGTTTTTAACACTACCATTCACTAGTTGAGTTTTAGCGTAGGGTACAGCATTGCACAGACTAGGCACACGTTCACAGGGTCTCCCAAGATGCCATCGCATTTTGAGACCAAAACCGCTGGAACCGTTACAACAGTAGAACTGTTACAGTTACAAAAAAAAAGTGTAAAAAAAAAAAAGTAAAAAAAATAAAAAACAAAAAATTGTCGTTTTATTGTTCTCTTTCTCTCTAATTCTCTCTCTATTGTTCTGCTCTTTTTTACTGTATTCTATTCTGCGATGTTTTATTGTGTTTTATTATTTATCTGTTTGAAGAGTTTTTCACATTCTGTGTAAACGTATTAAACTTGGTGCTAAAATGTAATTGCTTGGGCTCAGGTGGATGACCGAGTGTTGCATCATACCACAAGTCATGCGCTCTATCGCCATTCTGCCTACATTCATTATAAAAGTAAGGTATGTAATCACAGAACCATTGCTAAGGTGAGGCAGTGTGGAGGTGGATGCTTGAGAACGTCTCCTCTGGGCTCCCATGCAGTCTCCATTTTGCAGTCTTCTAAGCTGAGACTGCTGCTAACACTGCCTAGATAGCTTGCTTTGCTGCCGAATTCAATAATCAGCCCCCCTTGCTCTGATTGCTCTCCCGGCCTGGAGCGGCCTTATACCAGGGTAATACTATCTGGCATCTCCATGCCATCTATTGCTACCAGATACATTGGATCCTTTGGAGCTGATATCGATATCATCTGGCATCTCTCGCTATTATCAGATCCATAAACTCTTTGTATTCGCCCGGTATCATCTCTGCCAGACTCCTTGGAGACCTGGAATCCTATCCTCTCCGACTTCTGAGAGCCGTTCAGCACTACCCGGAGCAGCTGGTGTGTCTGGTGGACTTACCCATCGGAGCCATTTGGCATTTCCCGGAGTGTTTGCTACTGCCGGAACTTACCTGGAGCCGTCCAGCATTACTCGGACCTAGCAGTCCTTGGAGCGGTATCAGAGATGGGGAATATATGAGGAATATACAGAGCAGCTGCTCTCGGGTACACTCGCTCCTGCTGTTGGATCCCTTAGGTCCACAGCTGAACTTCATGCTGCATCTGTTTTACATTTGTGGGAGCTTTTGCTGCCATTTTGGTCTGTCCACCCCATAGCAACAAACATTTAGTATTGTTTATATAAAGCAATAAGCTATACAAAGCTGCTGAGCGCTGTGATTTGGATGCCTCATTTTATGCTGATCAAACATGAGTAAAATCACTAAGAGGAAACCCGTTAAACCTGTAGTGTCAGACCTGCCAGATGAGAGGACAGATATAGGGTCTGATTTTCATAGTACTCGCTCTCGTGAGCATAGTACCGCCAATAGGTCTTCCAATATGGTGGCGGGCAGAGCAGTCGGAGTGGCCATGTAGCATTGCATTTACAATGCTCTTCCCATAGTCCAAGCAATGCTCTCCAGGCACAGGACTGATTCAGTACAGAATCAGGAAGTGAAGATGGACATTCAGCCATTGATGCCCACTTAGAGAAATATTTAGGTTTGTTGCCTACTAAGAGAGTAATTGGGTCCATGTTTCAACAGATGGAGGACAGCCATAAAAGGGATATGGCTGAACTTAAAAAGAGCCTCCAGAGTTTCCATGAACGAGTGGATGCAGTGGAGCAAATTATCCCCTCTGACTGGATACTCAGAGGTGCAAACAACTATTACTAATCATCACACTTTATTGCAAGCCCTCTGGTCTCATATGGATGACATGGAGGACTGCCAGAGACAAAACAATATTCGCCTTAGGGGTGTCCCAGAGGCAATAGGCCAAGAAGCATTTTACCTTTGGTCAAAGAGGTTTTTAACTCTCTCTTAGGTAAACCAGCTATGAAACATATCGAAATCAACAGGGTCCATCGCATACCAGGCTCATTAAATCCTGCTATTGCCCAACCTAGAGATGTGTTATGTAGGGTGCACTTTAATAAATGCAAGGAGGAACTTTTAAATAAAGCACAAAGTCATGGTCCCATAGACTCAAATGGTGCCCAAATCACGCTTTACTCAGATCTTTTTCGCCAAACTCTTGCTAAACGGAAATCTTTACGTCCCCTAACTAAAGCTCTTGTTGAGGTTGACACAACCTAGTTGGAGGTACCCATTTCATCTTTTGGCTTGTAAAAATGGCCTTGCCTATATATTCTGATCACCAACAGACCTTCCCGTTTTTTCCAAAAATGTTGGCATCCCGCAAGTGGATTTGGATCCTTGGCCTGATCCCTCTATGCCACATTTCTCCAAGCTACCATTGTGGGAGCCGTGGATTTCAGCAAGATCTCCAAAACAACAGCAAAACAAATTAATTAGCTACACAATCATTAGAGTGAAGAAATGGCTTTATCCACCAGTCATCTATGAGTGCATCCCTTTTTGGGGGGGGGGGTCTCATTGCTTCTAGATCCATTTTGATTATTACTTTTTGTGTTATGTAAATAATATGAGAGATTTTCTGCTGAATATTAGCCTTACCGGGCCCATGGTGTCTAGGTGCTATGAAAGACTTTTATGTGGGTAGGAGAGAAGGGAAGAGTCAGAATAAGATGAATATTATGTGTCTTTTTTTTTTCTCCCTCTCCTTTTCTCCCCCTCTATCTTGCTTTACACTCTAGGTTTTGGTTTGTGTATGTGTGTGTGTATATATATATATATATATATATATATATGTGTATATGAATGTATATGTATGTGTGTGTATGTATATATATATATATATATAATAAGGCACATTATATCTATATGTAGATGCCCTCCCCCCCACACCCTTCCCATTTTTTTGTAATTTATTAAAAAAAATTGGCTAGTTTCGTACCTATGCGAATTGGAGGTGGGTTATCCCGCCCCGGCTCGCATGATAGGAGAGAATGACTGGCACATAGTGGAACAACTTTGCATATCTCCGGGGGTGGCGGCAGAGGGTGCGGTGGGGGTGTGTGTCTCTGGTTCCACTCCGGGCCAGAGTTCAGGTAAATTGGGCTTGACTCATCCCTATATGGTGGATGGGAGCAAACTGAGCCCCACGCTGCCAGGCACTTGGCAAATAATGGGAACCCAGCCTTAAATGGATTAAAAAATTTAGAATTTATGGCCTTGGGTAAAATTCATTTTTCAGAGGCTGAATAGGACTGGGGACAATGGGAGCCCAGACAGGTGGGGGTGTGGAATATATATATATATATATATATATATATATATATATATATATATATATAAATTATCTTACCCAATGAATTTGGTACTATATTGCAGAGCTACAGATCCTCCTGGATACACCATGACACATGGGTCTGCGATGATATCCATTGTACCTCTACTTCTGATGGGAGGGTTATTTTCTTTTTCTTTTTAAAGTTTTTTTTGTATATATATTATATAGTTTTTTGTTGTGTCTGGGAAGCCACCTCCGTGACCAGATATCATACGCCAGGTTTATAGGGGGGGGGGGTAAGGGCAGGGGTGGGGGTAAGGGCAGGGGTGGAGGTAGACTTCTTAATACAGTCTGGCTGTCACTCTGGCTCGTGCTGGGCCCAGCCACCTCCTGGCTCTCGCTGGTCATGTCCTCCTCCTCCATACCACTTGTCCCGGCATCATCCTGGGTCAGCTCATCCTGTGTGCAAATAAAAACAAAAATCAAACACCTGTTTTTTGGTTTATGGCCTCCTCAATCATCCAATTGTAAACTTATGAAGGAGCAGATAAATTTTTAAAAAGATCCAAAAGGCTATCATTTGGACCCCTGCATTTTCCAAGCAGATCACCAATGTTGTATAAGGCATTTTTTGCCACTACTGGATGTATGTATACACTATATATGTATCGATATGTTGCACCAACACTTTTTCGAAGTGTGCGCAATTTTTGGCAGCTTTTTTCACAATTCTGAGTTCAGGGTGTTAATTGTTTCACATTTTAACGTTTACACCATTAATATTCACACAATCACAATTTAGGCTACTAAATATATACCTGGCTCCAGCTGGGCGCATCAGCCTGCTCCAAGGTGGAGGGGTCTTCTCCTTCCGTGGAAGCCTCAGCTGGGGTGGAGGGAAGAGTGGAGGGAAGGGTGGAGGGAAGAGTGGACAGTGATTGCCTGGGTTCCATCTGGTCACCTAGAAAAGCCAGTTGGTTGTAGTACCACAGCTTCGGTACATAAACCATCTCTGCTGCTGCTCCTGATCTGACTGATTCCTCAATCTTCTTGCGCTTCCCGCTTGTACATGTGCCTTAAACTTGAAATTCTGGCTTCAACAAACTTGGTGTCTGCGTTGGGGACTTGAGTCTTCACAAAATCCACAAGTGGCCCCAGTGTTGCCTTCCGGACATCCCTATTGCCATATAAAGGGTTCTTGAGCTGCCACAGGTTGGTATTTTTTCTGTACAGCGCAATGAATTCGGACATGAACTGCTGGTCCTTGAATGGATTCAACTGGGCTGCTGACATGTTTGTTTCTGTTTTGTTAGTAATGGCAATACAAAAGACCAAAAACACAAATGTTACTAAAAACGCACATCCAGTTTTTCAAACCAAACATTACAAACACACCCACACACAGGCAGCAACACACCCACACAGGCAGCAACCCCTACACACAGGCAGCAACACACACATATCCTTAAAAAATGCAGGCCCAAAACCCAATAAACCACAGTATTGCATCCTAGAAAACACTTACCTTCGTACAGAGCGCTCGCTACTTCCGTTCGGGAACACGTGGGGCCCTCAAACAGCCTTATATACACTGCGCACGCGTCGAAGTCCGCCTGCGTCCTCCGCGTCGCCCGCCCATGACGTTCCTCCTGACGAGTATTCCCCGCCCCGCTTCCCCTCGTTGCATTGTGGGTGAATAAATTCATGAAGATGGCGGACACATTCTCAGCCAGTAGCGCGGAGGAAAGCCCAGAAGCGAACACATCTGCATCCAGCAGCAGATATAAGGCCACCAATATGGCCTTTGAAGAGATGGTGGAGATTGGTGGACATCCTCCAAAGGGAAGATTACGACGGGGAAAATGGCCCCTACCCTCGACCCAACTTGCGCAAGGACAAGATTCTCACTACAATCGTCAGCACCCTGGAGCAGAAATTCGGCGTCTAAGTCTTATCTCCACCCACCATGAGGACTCTCAGATTTGGATCCTTGAATGTCAGAGGCCTGAATACGTCCCAAAAAAGATCGCAAATAATATATGATATGCATAAACAAAAGGTAAACTTTTTTTTTGCAGGAAACTCACTTCATAGCACATGTTGACATTACCCATTTTCCTGTTAAATTAGTGTGCATATTCTAAATTTGGCTTCTACTGTTCATGGGTTACCTGTTGAACTTTGTAAGTTCTGGACTTTTACATTGTGTAAATATTTTCAAATGCTAACCCTAAATTTTTTAGCATTTTAAAACATGTTTTTATGTTTGTTTAAAAAAATCAATCACAAAAAAAAAAAAAATATGTTGTGAGAAAAAGACCAAAAAAATTTAAAAAATATAACATAAAAAAAACAAAAAAAATGTTGTTGAAAAAAATAAAAAAAAAATAAATATTAACCAAAAATACCAAAAAAAAAAAAAAAAACAAAACATAAAAAAGGTTTGGATGTGCACTAGAATAAAAAAAAAATGTTTGCACAAATTAAACAATGTGTGGCTTCTTCTTTTTTAAATACTACCAGTTTGACCAAAACATGTTGTGGTTCATTGACAAAGGGGCTTATTTACTAAACGCAAAACAAGTTTGCCACTATTAAGATGTGCACTAGGACAACATATAAAACAGGCAAAATTAAAAGCAAAACAATACGAAAATACCAATATTTCAAACATAAATAACTGTATTTATTCTTTGTAAAACAAAACGATGGTTTAAGGGTCTGCTGCCATTGCAATGGCCCCCCCTACCATTAAAATAATGTAAATAACGGTCCCGCACTTGCTGGGCTGATTGTGGGGCCAAACCAAGACGGCCATTATCCAGCCCTGTCATGTCGCCTTCCACTCCGGCCTCAGGCCCGATTGGTAATGAGTAGGTTCCCGAATGTTTGCGTAAATAATTGTGCATGACACAGCATGCAAGAATAATAGTATTCAGTTTGTACTCTGCCAGATGTATGGATGTAAGGAGCAATCTGAAACGGTTGGCCATAATACCAAAGGCATTTTCCACAACCCTTCTTGCTCTGGCCAACCGATAATTAAAAATCCTCCTCTCAGGGGTGAGGGATCGTTGGGGAAATGGCCTCATCAGGTGGTCACCCAGACCGAACGCCTCGTCGGCAATGAAAACGAACGGGAGTCCCTCCACATTATCTTCATCTGGTGGCAGCTCCAGGCCACCAGTCTGGAGACGATGACCGAACTCCGTGTGGTTGAAGACTCCTCCGTCCGACATCCGGCCGTTTTTCCCCACATCCACATAAAGAAAGTCATATTGTGCCGACACCACCGCCATCAACACTATACTATGGAACCCCTTATAATTCCAATAGTAAGACCCCGAATGGGGTGGGGGCACAATTCGCACATGTTTCCCGTCAATCGCCCCTCCGCAGTTGGGAAAGTCCCAACGGGCAGCAAACTGGGAAGCCACAGTCTGCCATTCCTGTGGCGTGGAAGGACACTGTGAAGTCAAACAGAAATATACAAATCGAATTAAAAACCAGGCAAAACACCTAACTAAATGCAACAAATTAACAAACAATTTGGAAGAACATATGTATTTATTTTGTAAGTCCTTGAAATAAAGCCAAAAGATTAAGGATAAGGGACAAATCTCTGATTGATGACCCCTCTGATGGCCCAGAGAAGATAATAATGGGGATGTGGGTGTGGAGTAATTAATTGTAAGGTCACACAATATACACATGCAATTAATTAAAGGGGTGTGTGTGGGGGGTGGGTTAATTACAAGCTGACCAAAACCACATGCAATTAATTAACGGGGTGTGTGGGGGGGGGGTGGGTTAATTACAAGCTGACCAAAACCACATGCAATTAATTAACGGGGTGTGTGGGGCGGGGGGGGGGGGGGGGGGTGGGTTAATTACAAGCTGACCAAAACCACATGCAATTAATTAACGGGGTGTGTGGGGGGGTGGGGTTAATTACAAGCTGACCAAAACCACATGCAATTAATTAACGGGGTGTGTGTGGGGGGGGTGGGTTAATTACAAGCTGACCAAAACCACATGCAATTAATTAACGGGGTGTGTGGGGGGGGGTGGGTTAATTACAAGCTGACCAAAACCACATGCAATTAATTAACGGGGTGTGTGGGGGGGGGGGTGGGTTAATTACAAGCTGACCAAAACCACATGCAATTAATTAACGGGGGGTGTGTGGGGGGGTGGGTTAATTACAAGCTGACCAAAACCACATGCAATTAATTAAAGGGGTGTGTGGGGGGGGTGGGTTAATTACAAGCTGACCAAATCCACATGCAATCAATTTAAAAATGAGGGTCAAGGGGGTGAAAGGGGTGAGGGTCAAGGGGGGTGAAAGGGGGGGGTGAGTAAAGCAGTACAATGGAGCTGGTAATATACATTTTTAACCAAAGAAAGTGACTAGGCTAGGGGTGTTTAGGGGGCCAAGATTCCATGCTGGGGAGGTTGGTGCAAGGAAATATGCATGTGACCCACTAAATAATACATTCTTAAAGCTATTTTGATAAGTCAACCATAAAATACTAGACAAAAAACAAAAAAAAAAAGGAATAGGGGACATTCATAGAATAGTCCTATCATGGTAATTAGCTAATGATGACATTGATGCACTACATTAGCAAACATACAAGACATAGGTAATTTTAAAAGAGAAGACTTACCTTAATGTATTCCTCCTGCAGGACGTGGATAATGGCAGAACAGGTCTCTGGAATAATGAGCCCCAGAGCCTGGGGGGAGATGCCTGTCGTGAACTTGAGGTCCTGCAAGCTTCTCCCCGTCGCCAAGTAACGCAACGTGGCGACTAGCCTCTGCTCCGCACTGATGGCTTGCCGCATGCAGGTATTCTGCCTGGTAATATAAGGGGACAGCGAAGCCAACAGACGGTGAAAAATGGGGTCCGTCATCCGGAGATAATTCCTGAAATCATCAGGATTATTCTCACGGATCTCACGGAGCAAAGGCATATGCGAGAATTGGTCACGCTGGCGCAACCAATTCTTGGTCCATGAACTCCTCCTCACCCTGTTCATGGACTGGGCTCGTGCCAAGGTGTTAACCGCAACACCGAGCCCCTGCACAGCACGAACTCGTTCCCGAGTACGTCCACACTCCATGGCTTCAAAACGGTCGGCTGATCAAACAAACAACTTAACCGAACGCACTGAAGAACAGCAAGGCCTATGAAGAACGACCTGAAAAACAGGAACGAGCGGACCAGAACGGCCTGAGAACAGGTAGGAACTGATCCACACGCACTGAAAGCCAGATACAAACCTCACAAGCACAAACTGAACGGCAGAAGCGAACGAATTAAGCAGAAGTCTGAGAAGCGCGAATCGTCTCTAACCAAACGTCAACTAACACGCGATACACACGAGATCAGCTGACGGTGCCCAAAGGGTGTCGTTTGGGATCTCGAGCTTCCTTTTTCTAGTCCCGTCGTACGTGCTGTACGTCATCGCGTGAACCACCGGACTTTTTGCGTGATCGTGTGTGGTCAAGTCGTTCGCTTTTTAGTCCAGCGTACCCAGCTGGAGAGTCCAGCGGATTGTCCGCTGGACTTAGGTCCGCCGGGAAAAGTCCGTACGTGTGTACGCGGCATAAGTCTTATCTCCACCCACCATGAGGACTCTCAGATTTGGATTCTTGAATGTCAGAGGCCTGAATACGTCTCAAAAAAGATCGCAAATAATATATGATATGCATAAACAAAAGGTAAACTTTTTTTTTGGTATTATTCCTCATGGTTTATGAGCCACAATCTAAGGGGTAAATAAAAAGGCATGACGATTGGTATACACTCCTCTATCCCAGTCTCGGATGTGCAAACGCTGATTGACCCTAAGGGTAGAGACTTGTTTGTTAAATGTAACATTTTTGATCAGCTATTTACACTAGCTAATATATATGCGCCAAATCAAGGACAAGCTATTATGTTGACCTCGGTCTTAGGGAGACTTTCAGGAGGAAGTTCTAGTTTTGGGAGGTGATTTAAATTAAATTTTAGACCCTGCTGTGGACACCTCAACGGTTAAACCACATATCTCTTATGTTCGTTTAAATAGGTTGAAGCTGATGTTTCATTCTTCCCAGTTAGTAGATGTTTGGTGTGTTTTACACCCTCTGGATAAAGATTTTACATGCTACTCTGCTACCCATAATACCTACGGCAGGATAGATTATTTCTTGGTCTCCCATCGCCTTTTGGATTGGAAACCGCGGTCCGAGATAGGTATACAAAAGTGGTCAGATCATTTTCCACTATACTTCTCAGTGAAGGCTCCTACTACTATGAAACCTAAATTTACGTGGAGATTAAACAAGAATATTGTTAGGTCATCTGCTTCAGCCCCTCTTTCCCTCAGCTGGACTTTGACGGTCAATGGAAAAAACTCTCTCTCTGTCCGGACAGGTAGTCTATACACCATACACAGTATATGGTTGATCAAGAATACAGTTTATTTCCAGCTCTACAGAGTATATGCAATAATCAAAAAAGGGGTTGCATAGGGGGAATGCCCCATGATCAACCAATAACATTCAAGCATTTTGTTATACAATCAATATTGATCTGCAAGATATTCATAATATTTCTGCCTTTCAGACTCAATGTCACAATTCTAATTCTAAGAATGTTCCACGCAATATATGTCCTTGACAAGGTTCTCAGCAATTTTTTGGTAAACTTTCACACGCCAGTGTGAGAAAGGAAAAGCGTGAGAGAAACATCTTCTACAGAGAAACATCTTTGTACAATATTATTAAATCTTAAAGGGTAACTCTACACTCCTTGCAATAACCTTAAAGAGTGATCCCACATACATTTCCTTACAAATATATTAAATGACTCTTTGACAGTGGGGGCCATAGTGGAGACAAATTCAGCTTTTTTCAATGATCATAAAGATGATACAACAGCTCTGCCCATAGAGTGGGAGGCATTAAAGTGCGTGCTGAGGGGAATATTAATTTCAAATAGTACAAGACTGAAGAGCAAAAAAGGCCTCTGGTTCCCCTACCCCTCCCCCTCCATCCCCCCTCTCTTCTTATCTGAATTAATCCTTTCTTTTCTATTTTTCCGTCTAAATAGCGACCTCTCGATCTACTTTAATACAACTTGTCTTGAAAGTTTATGTTTGTTCCCATGAATACGAGACCAGAAGACAATTATACATACCATTGGTGGATGATCTCTAGATATACACTAGTTGTTATAATATATATATGGTATAATATGTGCTGTCAAAGACTAGGACATGATATCGGGAGGCTGCGACCTCTACTGTGAATTTATGGTTGTATGTTTGTTGGGCTTCTGCCCATTTTCTTTTTGAAAATGTAATAAAATATATATTTGAAAAATAAAAATAAAAGAGCGAAAAAGGCCTCTACTATGGCCTCCTTGCTAGAGGAGATTCATAACTATAATTGAAACATAAATAAAACTTAAGAGGCCTTTCCCTTTCAATCTCTTCAACAAAAGAGATCTGAATTGTATTCACTACTTGATCAGGCCTTTTTGAAACATAAGGAATGCATGTAACATGTTCTTAATGAATATGGAAATAAGTGTAGTAAAGCTCTTGTACCCTCAATTGCTAAGAAACAGTTCAGATGTTACATTTCTAAGGTGCGTTGCCCTTGTATGTACTACTGAATGGCTTCCACTTTTCATGATTACTATTCTTCATTATATCATTTAAAGGATTCAATCGTATCAACACCAGATAGATCCAGTTACCCCCAACTTTCTGATTACATTTATAGCACCGGCTTATCCAGTGTGCCGGAGGAGAAGGCAAAGAGCCTTCTGACTCCTTTCTAATTGGCACAAGTTACTCAGGTCATCAAATCCTTACAACCAGGTAAAAGTCCAGGGCCTGATGGATTTTCAGGTATTTTTTATAAGCAATTTCCTTAAAAGGAAGGCATGTTAAAGCTCCTTTTGCTCTTTCCATGAGGACTTCGGTACATGACAGTCTGCAACCGTGTTATACTACCTTTCCAGACATGCTTACTGTGTATTTCAAACCCTGCTTCATGAGCACCCCATAAGAAAGTACCCTGACTTGTAGCATTTGGCAGAAGCTAAGAATAAGGGAACAACGGCAAAAGCTAAAGCTAACGGATGCTTTGGCAGGGCCTTACGTGCCACTCCACCTCAGTGCTGGAACTTTCCTAACACTGTAGAAGGAACAAAAAAATATATTAGACCCCATACACACTATTACATTTACCAAAACCATGTAGTGCAATGTGTGCTGTCTATAGAACATTGGTGTGTTTCAAAAAAGAAATTGCTTAAAACAACCCATGCATGTAAAAAATCTATAAATTAAATCAATAGTAATAATAAAGTGCAGAAGTCCATCTATTAAGTGCATGAATGGAAATTAAAATCTGATTAAAGTGCAAAAATAGTGCCAAGTTTTTAATCCTCCACACTCTTTTCTCCTTATGTGAAAAATGTTAAATCAAATCACACCACCGCAAAGAAAAAAAAAGCTACCAGATTTTCAGATCTCCTTTTATACCTTTATAGTACCTACTTCAAGAAAAGTGGGCACGTGGTCTCTTTAGTTCCAAAGTGCAATTGTGCATACAATAGAACTACAACCATATTATTATCTTATAAGGAAAGAATGATAGTGTAAACTCAATATATGCAATAACCTAAAAAAAATATAAAAATTGAAAAACAAATATAAAACAAATAAAATGCCCCACAAAAATGTAATTTACTCATATCTTGTATGACCATATATAGAATTTTCCAAATGTCTCATATGTACATTACAAACACAAATAAAATGCCCCACAAAAATGTAATTTACTCATATCTTTTATGACATTTATATAATTTTCCTCACTATTGTATCATTATGCCTCATCTAAATAGCTTTTCTTCCTCTTATTTGGGTTTCCCCTCATTTAAGCTCTCCTTGCCGCCTCTCTCTTGGTGGGGCGGTCCATCTGACATGTCTCCCCAGCAAGGGGAGGAGGAGCCATTGTCCATCGCATGGCTCCTCCGTATGCATTTCTGTGTGGGCAGATGGGCGGGTAGCACTGCCGGCACTGAGAGCAATCCCCTCCTTGTCGGCGGCGTCCCTGGACATTCCCGGACACCGTACTTCACGGCGCATGTGCGGGGCCCCGCGGGTGCGCCATGACATATGTATGTCACGTCTTTTCGACGGGAATGACGCAATTGTGGGGCCGTTCTACGGCCTTCCGGGATGCCGGGGAGGCCACACGAGGCTAGCCATCAGGCAGCCAGTGAGCAGTGCACGCGCGCCCACCAATGTCCTCAAGGGGCGCGCGGGCGCACATACTTGGCACGGCTCGGTCCACACAATGCCGATCATCAAGTGCGCCGCAAAAAACAGATAATGCGGCGCATGCGCACCAGCAAGCAGATCGCACCACAGCAGAGACTTCTGCACTAAGTCCCCGCACATGCGCAGGGACCGAAAAAAGGGTGTTGCGCAAACGCGCATGCGCCAGCGTGATATCGTTAATCAGGTGCGCCGGCAATAGCAGAAGTACCCCACACTCCATGCATAATGAGATTTTAAGAGCATTAGTAGACAAAAACTCATCTTTTCAAGAAATGGAGAATCCTCAAATCATGACACACTTCACAATCGCAACCCAAACAGACTCCACCAAGAAAATGGCAAAAGGAGCGTAGGTCCCGCACAGCGCTACCACCGCAACGCCACCACCAAGGGAATGGGGGACAGTGTCCTCCTACCCGATGCTATCCAAGCCGAGGGGGACCAGCCCGCCACTCACCAAATTGACATCATATCCCATGAGTCACGTACATTTATTGTCAATTATCAATAATAACAATAGTTGTTCCTTAGGATCTGTGCTGGACAAGTATCTCCCTCCTTAATATCTTCATACTTTGTAGAGCCTGTATATATATTTTTGACAACAATTAGTTAACATAGAACAAAACAAAACAAAAATACATATATTATATTACATAATTACATTTTTACATTGGCAGTAAGATACCCAAAGTCAAGCGGAGCATTTAGATAGCGGGCATCTATCTGATAACTATCCTTGTCAATTCAGAAGAGGATTCTTCTCAATACTATAAAGTTGCTTGTTATTATAGGGATAAATGGCAATGATTAGAGAAAGGATCTATAACTAAGAGAGTCATTCAAGCCTGGTGCTCTAGTCGCATTTAGCTTAAATATCCATTTAGCTTCCCGTTGGAGTAGCTTCTCTATGTTTGTTGGGCCCTCTCACCCCTCTTGGGTCCTCCTTTACCCTCTCCAATGCTGTAAAACATACCATTGAGGTATCGTGTTTATGCTGTAAGGCTACGTGTCTGCCTATGGGAGTATGCAATAAGTTTTTCCTCATATAATAGATATGATCATATATCCATCTCCAGAAATTTCTAAAAGTCTTGCCCACATAGAACGAACCACATTTGCAGAACGCTATGTAGACAATGCCCTTTGTTTGTCAGTTAGCAGAAAATCTTATATTGTGAATCTCTCCATTGGGGAGTGTATAGAAGGAACCCTCCAAGATCCAGCCACAGTATTCACATCCGTGGCATTTTAACATCCCCGTGGTTCACTATCATCTCCTGAGGTATCTTGGAAATGAGTGTGAACCAAATCGGTCTTTTAGAGACTGGCATTTTTTATACGTGATTTGGGGGACCGCACCAACATACTTGTTAATGATCCGATCACCCGTTAAAAGATGCCAATGTTTAGTAATCACTTCACGTATACTTTCATGGTTACTGGAATATGTGGTGATGACACGTGTAACGTCTCCTTATTTAGTCTTGTTTTCTTTCTCAAATAGTAATTTGATCCTATCCCTTCCAATAGCCTTTTTGAAGGCCTTTTTGAGAATGGTCTTACTATAGCCTCGTTTACTGAGGCGATCCCTCAAGGAATTTGCCTCCAACCTAAAGTCCTCTTCACTTGAACAGTTTCATCTTAATCGCAAATATTGCGAATATGGGATGCTTCTTTTTTTTTTTTTAACAAAATGTATGGGATGCTTCTTATTAAGGACATTGGGTGTGAACTTTCCGCATGAAGGATGGTGTTCCCTGCAGTTTTTTTCCTAAAAAGTGATGTATCAATAGTACCATCGTTTTGCTTACATATAGTTAAATCCAGAAATGGCAACGATCTCGCATTATGTTCCATAGTGAACTTAAGACTGTAGTCATTGATGGATATTCGTTCCATAAATTTCAATAGATTGTCGAGGCTAGCATCCCATACCATAAAAAGATCATCGATGTACCTGTACCAGCATTGAATGCTGGCCAGGTACATCGATAAATCAGCATTGGAAAAAAGTGACCGCTCCCACCCCCCCAGGTACAGGTTGGCGTACGATGGGGCACAACATGTCCCAATCGCCACCCCCTGCACCTGGAGGTAGTGGGAGCCGTCAAAGGAAAATACGTTTTTAGTCAAAACGTGTTTCAAAAGTTGTATTATAAGCGCATTATAGGGTCTATACGTTGAATCACTTTCATTATGAAAGTTCTCCACCTCCGATATCCCCGAAGAATGTGGAATGCTGCAATAAAGTGCCTCGACGTCAATGGATACTAAGATAGTTGATGCAGAGAATTTCTTATTATGCAATACCCTTAGAAGCGCTAGACTGTCCTGGAGATAGGAGGGGAGCCTAATTACGTAAGGACGTAAAAATGCATTCACCAAATGACTTCCCTTCTCACCTTTGGCTCCAATGCCAGATATAATCGGGCAACCAGGGGGCTTCTTTATATTCTTATGGGTCTTTGGTAATGAATAGAATGATGGTACTCTAGGGTAGACTATTCTAAGTGCTTCAAAGATCTCTTTGTCTATTATTCCCTTGTTGTAGGCCTCAGTGATGATAATTTCATAATCACTATTATACGTTATTATATCTTCCAAGGAGATAAGACAATACCAGCCTTTATTGGATAAAAGATCCAAGCACATCTGTCGATACCTCTCAGTATCCATCACTACAACATTTCCCCCCTTGTCCGCCATTTTGATAGTAATTTCCTTATTATTCTGCAATTGGATAATGGCTTGATGCTGTTCAAAGGTAATGTTATTTTGTCTATCGGATTTAAAGTCTAGTTTTTTTACATCATTAGTTACTTGCTGCAAAAAGGTCCATATACTGGGATTTGTTTTAAGGGAGGGAAAGTTGGTAGACTTTTTAAGAAATTTGGGTATCTCCCTGGGTGGAATTGCTGGAGGGGGGTCCCCCGTTAATAACGGGGGAGCCTCTTCCGCAAGACCACCCATGGATACTTCACTCTCATCCAGTAAGTCCATCAAATCCTTAAGGGCTAAAAAATCTCTAACCGTGAATCCCTTCCATTTGTCTCGTTCTATTAACTCCTGTTTTTTCTTTTTTCTTTCATCATCTAACATATATTTATATGTGAGACGTCTGGCGAATAGATTAAGATCTTTGACTATTTCAAAACTATCTGTATGCATGGAGGGACAAAAACTAAGACCCAGACCCAAAATGTCCAATTCAACCTGGGACAGAGTTTTGGAGGATAAATTGATGACCTGTAGTTGATTGTCTATCAGAGTTTGTACGCAAATCTCTCCAGACCTTGCGAGTCGACCTGTGTGTTGGGGGGATCTTGAGTAGGTGGAAAAAGCTGAAAATCATTGTCATTGCTACTTTTAGATATAGCACCCCCATTACGTGAGGTATTGGTGGTATTGACAGATATTGAGGAAGATTGAAGGGATTATAGTGTAGTCCTATTAGCACCTGTTAATATATCCGAGTCCAATGCTCCCCCTACTACATGTTCATATCGGGGGTCAATTCTCACTAGGGTATCAACCATTTTATCTGAATTAGGGGGTCCTTCATTAGAATACTCTTTACTTCTTTTTTTTTTTTAACAAAGGGAACTCTTTACTTCTTTTATCCTTCCCTCCCTTATTGTAATTTTCTCCTGTTGTCTGTCTTTTTCTAGACCCCTTCTGTCTACCTCTTCCTCTTGGAGGCTGTGAAAATTGGGCGGGGCGAGCAGAATATGAAAAGTTTGATGAGTCGGAATCCGTTCCGTCTCTCATGTCTCCCTCGCTCGGTGGTTGAGCTCTGTCTTGATTCCTCCTATTTCGCCTCTGATCATTTCCATATTTTCTACCTCCTCGTTGCGGCCATCTATATGCGTACTTGCCACTAAAGGCCATTTTATCTCTGATAAATGTAATGTCTTTTTTGTAAATTAGATCTTTATTATATCTCTCCAAATGTTCCTTCAATAATTTATCCTTTTCAAGAAACTTGGGGTGAGCACATAGGGAGACGTTTTGTTTCTGTAATTCAATAATTTCAGTATCAAGGTCTCTATTATCCTTATTATAGTGTTCAATCAAAGCCAACATAATTCTGGAGGTACTTTCCTGCAGATTAAGTTCCCATTGTTGCTTAAACTCTATATTGGTTTCCCAAAGATTCGGGAATACCTGGATTCTAAGACCTTGCGGGTTTAATCCCTCCGTTCCATATCTTTCCAGAAATGTAACTTGCCAAAACAGATTAGACTTACATACCAGTGCTTGTTTCAGTTTTGTTATCAATACCTCAATTTCCAATTCAATCCCATGATCATCACCACACTCTTTATGGAACGGACCTAAAGTTCACGCAAACGTTAGAACCCTATTAGTTACAATGGACGCAAACGTTTGAAATCTAAAGTGCTAATTATAATGGCCAATATGCATGTTATTGTCATAAAACGGGTTTGGGGACCCGGGTCCTGCCCCAGGGGACATGTATCAATGCAAAAAGAAGTTTTAAAAACGGAAAGTTTTATATTTTTATATAAGTTAAATATTCCTTTAAATATGGTATCTGGGGGGGTGTCTAAAGTATGCCTGTGAAGTGGCATGTGTTTCCCGTGTTTAGAAAAATGACAATTGTAAGGGAAAAAAAGAAGCCATTTAAAACTGCTTGCGGCTTTAATGTCATGTCGCAGATGGCTGGATTAGATGACAACAGGGCAGAAGGGCAGATACAGGGTAAGGTGGTTTTAGTGTGCTGTGCTATATTCACACAGCACACACACACTAAATCCTGCAGATGGCTGCCTTAGATGACAACAGGGCAGAAGGGCAGATACAGGGTGAGGTGGTTTAGTGTGCTGTGCTATACTCACACAGCACACACACACTAACTCCTGCAGATGGCTGCCTTAGATGACAACAGGGCAGAAGGGCAGATACAGGGTAAGGTGGTTTAGTGTGCTACTGCTGTGTTATACTCACACAGCACGCACACACACTAACTCCTGCAGATGGCTGGATTGGTAGAGATTAGAGAACAGCACTGAGAAGAATAAACTATCCCTGCCTATTTTTCCTCTTTCCCTACACTATTCCCCACACAGAAATGAATCACAAGCTCATATAGTGTGTACACTGTACAGTACAGTCTGTCACTGTTCCTAACGCCGGAACACACTACACTAGAACGCTTGTCTGGTTTCGACAAGCGGAGGAACGGCCGATGTTCGATTCGAACATGGGTTCGAATCGAACACCGGGCCCATCCCTACCTACTACCAAAAAAGTAAAATAATATATGGTTAAATCAAAATCAAGTTTTGTGTTTTAAAAAATTGGCTTATAGCAATATATCAATTTATAATTAATAGTGTTCTTGCCCACCAAATGTCAAAACATCTGGTGGATTAACCTGTAGCTCAGAAATGGGCCTCTTCAGCCCGGTAAGATATAAGAAAAAAATGGTATATAGAAACGCTATGGGCATTACCTCATCCTGTAACATTAGAAAAAAATAGGAAAAAAGGAAGACCCGATTTTTGGACTATACCGTTACCTGAACACAATGTGCAAACCAAAAAATATATATATAAAATAGTTTATTGAATACAAGTACAGTAAATAGGAAAATCTACAATCTCATTAATCACATATAAATAAATATAGAAAACAAAAAAAATTGTTTCTGAATGTCATATGCTATGTTATAGATGCTAGTTGACGCGTTTTGCCCGGAGCACAGATCCTAAGGAACAACTACTGTTATTATTAATAATTGACAATAAATGTCCGTGACTCATGGGATCTGATGTCAATTTGGTGAGTGGCGGGCTGGTCCCCCTCAGGTTGGATAGCATCGGGTAGGAGGACAGTGTACACTGTCCCCCATTTCCTTGGTGGTGGCGTTGCGGTGGTGGCGCCGGGCGGGACCTAACCTCCTTTTGCCATTTTCTTGGTGGAGTCTGTTTGGGTTGCTATTGTGAAGTGTGTCATGATTTGAGGATTCTCCATTTCTTGAAAAGATTAGTTTTTGGCTACTAATGCTTTTAAAATCTCATTATGCATGGAGTGTGGGGTACTTCCGCTATTGCCAGCGCACCTGATTACCGATATCACGCTGGCGCATGCGCATTTGCGCAACACCCTTTTTTTCGGTCCCTGCGCATGTGCGGGGATTTAGTGCAGAAGTCTCTGCTGTGGCGCGCTCTGCGTGCTGGTGCACATGCGCCACATCATCTGTTTTTTGCGGCGCACTTGATGATCGGCATTGTGTGGGCTGAGTCGTGCCAAATATGCGCGCCCGCGCTCCCCTTGAGGACATTGATGTGCGCACTGCTCACAGCTGTTTTCACTAGCAAGTGTTTCCTATTAAATTATTTTGCTTTGGCGCCAAAATACTCCTATATAAGGAGTTAGCCTAAACACAATCAGTGTGAGTGGCGTACCTTGGAGATGATAGAGGTGGAAGGTAAAATACCATATAGCACCTGGCATTGTGTTATTGGTGGCTGTTATTGGTAGCTATTTGCTTGCTATTAACCAGGATATTATACTACAATATTTTTCCCCTCTTTTTTCCTAGTGACTGGCAGTGTTCTGCTCTCTCTGCATATTTAACTAGATCTATGGGTTATTCCAATTACCCATTTCTACTATTGGCTTGAGGTGGGCTAATGGGCCAATCCCTGAAATATTGAAACTCAGGTATTTCTTTGTCACTATATTAACTAAACCTGATATTTAGCCATGGCCACATAAGGTGGATCAGTGTTTTATACTGATATATTGGTTATTGTCTATAGGATTGGTAATGCTTGCATCTCTTCTGAAAATTTGGTTCCAGTCTACTGACTCAGGCTATATTTAAGATCTTAAGATTACATAGCAGCTACACATGTATGTAGGTTTGAGCTTTTCATCTTGATAGTCCATCTATTTGTTTTTCTATGTTTTATCCTTTACATTGTTACCTGAATATAGTTTATTTAAGGTGGTAATATTATTACTCCTCTCTGCTTCCGCCTACAGATTCACCACAGGCTTTGACTTAGGTCCCCTGTTTGAATAGACATCATCTCCTTATACCTTCATTTATGGGTATAACGCCGCCTCCATATATACACATTTATAAAAAAAAGATTGTCTCCCTGAGCCTCCTATTATGGTGGCCATGTTAGACTTTCATATAATTTGAAGGTAGGCTGCTTAAAATTACCTATAATGATTGATTTCATTGGTATCTATCTAGACATAATATTAATATTGCTGTGCTTTGTATGGACTTGACCTCTATGCCTTATATCTTCCAGACTTTCGTGATCCTTTAACCAGTTGCCGACCGCCCACTGTCTATTGACGGAGGGGCGGTGCGGCTCTCCTGGCGGGACGCCGTCATATGACGTCCTCTAAGAAAACACGGCCGCGCGCGCGATCGCGGGCGCGCAGCCGTGCTCTGTCGGTGTCGGCGTGTCCCGGAGACACGCCGCGTCACCGACAGGGGTGAACAGCCATTGGGCATGGCTGTTCACCATGTGATCAGCCGCGATTACGTCACGGCTGATCACATTGTGAAGTCCCGGCTTTAGACCGCGCATGCGCGCGATCGGGAGCGCGCAGCGCGGTCATGTCGGTGGCGGCGTGTTCCCAGGAACACTGCTCGTCACCGACAAGGGTAAACAGCCAATGCCTGTCGGCTGTTTACCACGTGATCGGCTGTGATCCATTCACA
Organism: Lithobates sylvaticus; assembly: GCA_028564925.1. Lineage (NCBI taxonomy): Eukaryota > Metazoa > Chordata > Amphibia > Anura > Ranidae > Lithobates > Lithobates sylvaticus. Next base: position 140,770,210 of record CM053032.1, read on the forward strand.
GCCGACCACTAAATGTAAACAAAGACCGGTTACTAGCTGTTACCGGCTATTCTCTCCTCACACACCGTTACCAGTGTGAGGAGAGAACAGCCAGGACCAGTGAGTTACCGATCTTTGTCTGTTCTGTATTGTACTGCACCAAACACCTAAAGAGAACCTGTCACATCGCCCCCCCCCCCCCCCAATTACAGCTGTCACCCAACAGTCACCACATCAGTGTCCAAAAGTGCACCTGTCACCCATCAGTGTCCAAAAGTGCACCTGTCACCCATCAGTGTCCAAAAGTGCACCTGTCACCCATCAGTGACCATCGCCAGTGACCGTCATAAGTGACCGCCATCTGTGACCGTCATAAGTGACCGCCATCTGTGACCGTCATAAGTGACCGCCATCAGTGACCCAGATCTGTCACCTATCAGTGCCCAAAAAGTGCACCTGTCACTCACCTGTCACTGTCAGAGACTGCCGTCAGTGGTTCACCTGTTACCCATCGCCAGTGACCCATCCGTGACCCTCATCTGTCACCTATCAGTCACCATCAGAGACTGCCATCAGTGACCGTCACACGTCACCCACCAGTGACCGTCACCCGTCACCCACCAGTGACCGTCACCCGTCACCCACCAGTGACCGTCACCCACCAGTGACACCATTCGTCACCTGTCACCTGTCGCCCATCACTGACCGTCACCCACCAGTGACACCATTCGTCACCTGTCACCTGTCGCCCATCACTGACCGTCATTTGTCACCAGTCGCACAGCCCATCAGAAAGAATGTCCAAAAGATTATATTCAAGTGAGGAGGCGTTCCAGATCCTCGCCATGACTGATGAGAGCAGCGGGGAGTTCTCATCAGATTCAAATGCCAATTCCAATCGTTCAAATTCAGCATTTGAACCGATCGAAAGCAGTATATCGGCAAATGAATCGGAGGAAGAATGGATCCCTCCTAAACGAGCACGGCGTTCTGGAAACCAGGCAGCCACCAGCAATACATCCCAGGATCAAATTCCCAGGCCCAGTACCAGCGCTGCCGCCAGCGAAAGGCCACAAGAAATGCCCAGCCCCAGTACCAGCACTGCCGCATCATCACGCCCAAATGCCAGCACAGGAACAAATCCCCCAACTACCAGCACTGGAGTGCCACGTCCCCCAAGAGCCAGGGCCGCTACATACCTCCCAGATGGTCTTGCCAATCCAACATGGCTGCCTTCCAACTCAGGATCAGCAAGAATCCCCCCTTTCACCGCACAGCCAGGTGTGCAGGCCAATACCCAAAATTTTTCCCCAATTGATTGTTTTCATTTATTTTTGCCCGACACTTTTCTACAAGTCATCGTGGACCAGACCAATTTATATGCCCAGCAGTATATTGCCAACAACCCCCAATCATCTTACGCCCGTCCATTTGAGTGGAGAAGCTTGACTCTGGAGGAGTTCAAAGTGTTTATGGGCCTCACCATAAACATGGGGCTTACCAAAAAAAATTAAGGACATGCCTATTGGTCCACCGACCCCATCCACCACATGCCCATTTATTCTTTCGTTATGTCCCGGTCCCGATACAGGATGATAATGCGTTTTTTCCATTTCAGGGACAACAGCCAGTGCCCTCCCCGCAATCATCCAGATCATGACAAATTATATAAAATTCGCCCACTCATTGATTTCTTTTCCCAACGATTTGCAGAACTCTATGTCCCCGAAAAGCACATATGTGTAGACGAGTCCCTGGTACCCTTTTCAGGCCGGCTAGGAATAAGACAATACATTCCTAGCAAAAGGGCCAAATACGGAGTGAAGTTTTATAAGCTTTGCGAGAGAGCCACGGGATATCTGTATGCGTTCCGCATATACGAAGGAAGAGATTCCCAGCTCCAGCCCCCTGAGTGCCCGGCCTACATGGGCACAACTGGTAAAATTGTATGGGACCTGGCATACCCACTGCTGAGGAAAGGTTACCACATTTACCTGGATAACTTCTACACCAGCCTGCCCCTTTTCAGACACCTATACCTCGCAGAAACCCTGGCCTGTGGAACCTCCAGAAAGAATAGGAAGGGCTTCCCACAATCCATAGTTAACAAGAAATTGCGAAGGGGAGAAAGAGCAACCTTGCGATGCGACGAAGTGCTGGCTTTGAGGTGGAAGGATACCAGGAATGTGTTCATGATGTCCACCATCCATGATGACACTACGGTGGAAATTCAGAGACGACAAGGTCCCATCGTAAAGCCAAAATGTGTACACGATTACAATCTGTACATGGGGGGGCTGGATTTCAACGACCAAATGCTTCAGCCCTATTTAGCAATAAGGAGGTCCCGTTTTTGGTACAAGAAGGTAGCACTCTATTTAATTCATTTGGCCATTTATAATGCCTACATAGTTCACACCAAGTCCACAGAAAGCCCTTCCCACTTCCTAAAATTTATAGAAAATGTTGTCCGGTCCCTCATCTACGGTCAAAGACCCCCCCCAGAAAACCTTCGATCCGATGCCGTTAGCCGACTTCACGAACGCCACTTCCCAGACCACATTCCACCAACTGAAGCAGGCCGAAGACGCCAAAAAAGATGTCGAGTATGCACCAAAAATGGATTTAGAAAAGATACCAGCTACCATTGTGTCGACTGTCCCTCCGAACCCGGCCTTTGCATTGGTATATGCTTCAGACAATATCACACATCCCTAAATTATTAGCTCATATTCCTAACCGTTTCCCCATTTTCAACATCTGTGCTGACCATTCCCCATGCTTCCTCAAATATCCACTGCCTTCCACGTGAACTGACCCTGGCCTGTTTTTTGACTATGCCTCTGCCAACCGTTTGGACTGCTTCCATGTGAAATGACCCTGGCCTGTTTTATCAACTACGCTTCTGCCTACTGCTTGGACTGCTTACATGTGAACTGACCCTGGCCTGTTTTATCAACTACGCTTCTGCCTACCGCTTGGACTGCTTGAACGTGAACTGACCCTGGCCTGTTTTATGGACTATGCTTTTGCCTACCGCTTGGACTGATCTGTTGCCCTGCTACTGTAGTACACAGGGGTCTCACATGTGAGGGGCTCCAGAAATGTTTTTCCGGATGGAGAAAACAATATTTTTGTTGTCTCCGGGTTTCTTAATTTCCGGATTAGGGTCTGGAGTCCGGAGGCTTCATAGAGATTTGGGTGGGTCGAAGCCTCTACCCCTGTGGCCCTGTGCACAGGTCTTACCTGATTGCGGCCCTCAGCCTGCTGCTGACTTACTGCCACTATCTCCCTGCCTGCAGCATAAACTGACCACACCTGGACACATTTTCTATGGACAAATGCTTTGGCTGTGCCGACGATATCCTGGTGCTGACTATAGACAATATTCCTACCTGCTGCCTGGATAATTACTATTGTTGCTAAGCACATCCCTGCCTGCTGTCTGCTGCCTGCTGTCTGCTGCCTGCTGCCTGCTGCCTGGACCAAATCCCTCCTCTGGGGACACTACAAAAACCACAGGTAATACTTTTTTTTTACCCTTTGCTCAATAGAATTTATTTTGGAGTGTATTTTTTGGTATGTAAATGCTATGTGTTAGAAATATAAGGGCCTTCAAAAATAATAGGTTGTCAGGAAATTAGAAGTGCAATTTATGCTTGTAGAACGCCTGAAGGTGCTACTTCAATGGTGGGCCTCTGTATATGGCCAGGCTGTGTAAAAGTCTCACACATGTGGTATCGCCATACTCAGGAGGAGTAGCAGAATGTATTTTGGGGTGTCATTTTTGCTATGTACATGCTATGTGTTGGAAATATCTTAAAAATGGACAACTTTGTGGGAAAAAAAATGCGTTTTCATTTTTTTTCCACATATTCCAAAAACTTCTGGAAAAAAATGAACAGTTCAAAAGACTCACAATGCCTCATAGATTATACGTTGGGGTGTTAGCTTTCCAAAATGGGGTCATTTTATGGGCGTTTCCATTGTCCTGGGGCTCCAGGGCATTCAAAACTGTAATAGGTGATTGAGAAATGAGATGTGTAATTTATGCTTGTAGAACGCCTGAAGGTGCTACTTCACTGGCGGGCCTCTGTAAGTGGCCAGGCTGTGTAAAAGTCTCATACATGTGGTATCGCCATACTCAGGAGGAGTAGCAGAATGTATTTTGGGGTGTCATTTTTGCTATGCACATGCTATGTGTTGGAAATATCTTAAAAATGGACAACTTTGTGGAAAAAAAAAAAAATGCGTTTTCATTTTTTTTCCACATATTCCAAAAACTTCTGGAAAAAAATGAACAGTTCAAAAGACTCATAATGCCTCATAGATTATACGTTGGGGTGTTAGCTTTCCAAAATGGGGTCATTTTATGGGCGTTTCCATTGTCCTGGGGCTCCAGGGCCTTCAAAACTGTAATAGGTGATTGAGAAATGAGATGTGTAATTTATGCTTGTAGAACGCCTGAAGGTGCTACTTCACTGGCGGGCCTCTGTAAGTGGCCAGGCTGTGTAAAAGTCTCACACATGTGGTATCGCCATACTCAGGAGGAGTAGCAGAATGTATTTTGGCGTGTCATTTTTGCTATGCACATGCTATGTGTTGGAAATATCTTAAAAATGGACAACTTTGTGGAAAAAAAAATGCGTTTTCATTTTTTTTCCACATATTCCAAAAACTTCTGGAAAAAAATGAACAGTTCAAAAGACTCATAATGCCTCATAGATTATACGTTGGGGTGTTAGCTTTCCAAAATGGGGTCATTTTATGGGCGTTTCCATTGTCCTGGGGCTTCAGGGCCTTCAAAACTGTAATAGGTGATTGAGAAATGAGATGTGTAATTTATGCTTGTAGAACGCCTGAAGGTGCTACTTCACTGGCGGGCCTCTGTAAGTGGCCAGGCTGTGTAAAAGTCTCACACATGTGGTATCGCCATACTCAGGAGGAGTAGCAGAATGTATTTTGGGGTGTCATTTTTGCTATGCACATGCTATGTGTTGGAAATATCTTAAAAATGGACAACTTTGTGGAAAAAAAATGCGTTTTCATTTTTTTTCCACATATTCCAAAAACTTCTGGAAAAAAATGAACAGTTCAAAAGACTCATAATGCCTCATAGATTATACGTTGGGGTGTTAGCTTTCCAAAATGGGGTCATTTTATGGGCGTTTCCATTGTCCTGGGGCTTCAGGGCCTTCAAAACTGTAATAGGTGATTGAGAAATGAGATGTGCAATTTATGCTTGTAGAACGCCTGAAGGTGCTACTTCACTGGCGGGCCTCTGTAAGTGGCCAGGCTGTGTAAAAGTCTCACACATGTGGTATCGCCATACTCAGGAGGAGTAGCAGAATGTATTTTGGGGTGTCATTTTTGCTATGCACATGCTATGTGTTGGAAATATCTTAAAAATTGACAACTTTGTTGAAAAAAATTGCGTTTTCATTTTTTTTCCACATATTCCAAAAAACTTCTGGAAAAAAATGAACAGTTCAAAAGACTCATAATGCCTCATAGATTATACGTTGGGGTGTCTGCTTTCCAAAATAGGGTCATTTTGTGGGTATTTGTACTTTCCTGGCTTGTTAGTGTCTCAAGAACTGAGAGAGGTCTTCAGTACATCAGGTGTGATCAGGTGTGATCAATTTTCAATGATTTGCACCATAGCTTGTAGACTCTATAACTTTCACAAAAACTAAATAATATACACTAATTAGGGTTATTTTTACCAAAGATATGTAGCCATATACATTTTGGCCAAAATTTATGAAGAAATATTACTAATTTGTAAAATTTTATGACAGAAACAAAGAAAAAGGCATTTTTTCACCAAATTTTCTGTCTTTTTTAATTTATAGCACAAAAAATAAAAAAACCCACTAGTGATTAAATACCACCAAAAGAAAGCTCTATTTGTGTGAAAAAAAGGACGCAAATTTCATTTGGGTACAGTGTTGCATGACTGAGTAATTGTCATTCAAAGTGTGAGAGTGCTGAAAGCTGAAAATTGGTCTGGTCAGGAAGGGGGTGAAAGTGCACTGTAGGCAAGTGGTTAAAACATTATGATTATGTCTACCTGGTTCTGAAGAAGCCTCCGGGCGAAACGCGTCAACTAGCATCTATGACATATCATATGACATTCACAAACAATTTTTTTGTTTTCTATATTTATTTATATGTGATTAATGAGTATAGATTTTCCTATATACTTGTATTCAATAAACTATTTTATATATATATATTTTTTGGTTTGCACATTGTGTTCAGGTACCGGTACAGTCCAAAAATCGGTTCTTCTTTTTTTTCTTTTTTTTTCTAATGTTACAGGATGAGGTACCGCCCATAGCGTTTCTATATACCATTTTTTTCTTATAAAACACAAATAAAATTGTGCCGTATGGTTAAAGTCAAAAGCACTCAAACATTAAAGCATGTGTAATACAACACCATACTGCAAGTTTGCTCGATTCCCCCATCAGCACAGACAGTGTTGATGCAGGAATCCCTCTTGCCGCCCATTGTCTTCTCCTGGGGGGGTCTGGGGGAGGCTGTCCCCGCCGAGAGAAGACAGTGATTATCGCAAGAAAATCCAGTGTTCTGTCAGAATCAGCGACCCGTCAGATTAGGCAACCAAAGTGACGTTCCGTCAGCTGCACATGCGTTCCACCGCTACCAGGTTTGCTCATATTATTATTATTATACAGGATTTATATAGCGCCGACAGTTTACGCAGCGCTTTACAACATATGACAGAACACCTGCAGTCAGAAGAAGGCTGTGGACATCTTAGTACACCCAGCTACGTCTTAAATTTCAAAGTAATTTTACCAATAAAGTGAGCGTATATAAATAAATATAGTATATTGACATCTGTAATGCTGTTTAATTTTGAAAGCCTAAAGGTTTAGTGCTGAGCAGTGCGGGGTGTACCAATATGGCCTCCGCCACCTACCCACTGCTGGCATACAAACAGAATCACATATGTCAACATACTATATTTATTTATATACGCTCACTTTTGCTAAAATTGCTAAAATTCTAATAATAATATTTGACACAGTTTTTGATAAATTAACGCATCAGTATCTGGTTCGATGGATGTAGTAACAATTCTCAAGATGCTCCTCGGATATTTTGGTTCTAATTTTGCCCTTTGTGTACTTCATCCTTGAAAATAGTTGCTCACAAATATAGGTGCTTCTGAAAATTCATGACGTGTAACGCACCCCACATAAGTGCCACTGGTGAATAGGGATCCCCCACCCTGCACAGCCAGGTACACAACATTTTCACAGGCACACTTAGAGTCAGTGAACAGTCCTGTTTTTTGTATTTATTAAAGGGAATAAAACTTGAAAGGGGTTTTAGGGAAATTATTGGATGCCCCCTCGACTTTAAAGAACTCTTCAGGGACAATTCTTCCTATGTACAGCTGCAAACACTCCTCTTCCTCCACAACTCGCTTGCAGAAAACACAGACTCCGCTGGGACGCTTTACTAAATCTGGCAAAAAAGCATATTAGCAAAAGCCCTTACAAGCAGGGTCTGCGGGCCCCTTTGGTGTGTAGAGAAACGTCCAGTGTCCAGCTACATCCTTGTGGCTACTGATCCCAGCACCACCTCTTCAGACCCTGTCTGGCTGCAGCTTCCCCTCTCACTAGCCCTCCTGGCTACTTCTCCACACACACACCCCAAAAAAGGACATCCTGTCCCTGTGGCTGGGAAAAAAAAGCTAGGGCATTCGATAAAAGCACAGTTTTGGGAGGGGAAAAGGGAAACAACTTGGATGGGGCTACAGTCCAAATAAGTTAGCATGTATAAAAAAAAAAATAGACATTTACATAATCCACAGTATATCCTAGCTACAGGTCCCTGCAGCTGGCTCTACTATTGCATAAAGCAAGCTGGAAAATGTCCAGCACACAGCAGGGTGAACAGCCATTCACAATGATACCTGCTCATCAGAAGAAGGAAAATAAACACATTCCTTTTGCTAACTTACTATCTAACCTGCACGGTCTGTCAGCAGGAGGTTATGAGCCTGCATGACAGAAACAATAAAGAAATACAACACAGAAACTTCTCTTTTTTCTTTTTCAAGAGTCTCCGGCAGGAGGAGCCCCTCCAAATTTTGCAAACAGCACTAGGCCTCACCCAACATTCTTTAGTTGGGAATGGAACATCTATCTGGAACAGGTAGGGTGCTTGGCTGGCCTAGTCCGCGAAAAACAAAAAGACACAGGCAGCAATCATCATAGTTGTCCATGTGAAGTTTTACCTGCAAGCTGAACTCTCCCATCAGTGCTTCACAGGTAATAATGAGGATTAGGCAGTCTCTTCAATTTGCCTTTAGCTCATTTAACAGCAACAGAGTGGCTCTTGGTGGGCTGTCCTGCTTTCACAACCAACACCCTGTCTCTGTAAATAGCTCTCCCCAGCTTCCATTCTTGCTGAATGTCGTGAAATCGGTCCAGGCTTGGTCACAGTCTGACACCCGCAAGGGCTTGGGGACATGCATATACTCCCACACCAGGTCATCCTCCCACTCCCCCTGGGAGTACTCAATAATGTCAGGAGAGACATAGGGATAGTCCAGACCCCACTCCAGAGCGGTTCTTCACTGCACCTCCCACTGGAATCTGTAAAGCCTGGGCAGTTCTCTTGGCTTTCCCTTCCCTGGGAGGACACTGGCATTGGGTGATCTCAGTACCCAATGCCTGTACTCAGCTGTTCTGGGTAGTAGAGGGTCTGTTGAAGAAAGTCCATCTAATGCGGCATACACACGATCGGATTTTCCAGCGGAGGTCCGACTTACCCACACACGCCCGGACTTTTCCGGCGGACTTTTCCGGCGGACAATCCTCCTGAGTTTTGGCCAAAGTCCGCGGGACTTTTGAAATGAACGGACTTGCCCACACACGGAGGAAAGTTCGTTCATTTAGAACATGACTCCAGGTAGACGGGACTAGCGAAGGAAGTCAATGCCGCCGCCTCGATTGGCGACATTGACACTTCGCTAGCCCCGTCATCTGTTATGGATTTAAAGTGGAATCCCTATGCCAAAAACACGGTGTGGGGGTCCCCCCCAAATCCATATCAGACCCTTATCCGAGCACGCAGCCCGGCCGGTCAGGAAAGGGGGTGGGGACAAGTGAGCGCCCCCCCTCCTGAGCCATACCAGGCCGCGTGCCCTTAACATGGGGGGTGCCCTGGGGAAAGGGGGGCCCTGCGCCCCCCTCACCCCAAAGCACCTTGTCCCCATGTTGATGAGGACAAGGGCCTCTTCCCGACAACCCTGGCAGTTGGTTGTCGGGGTCTGCGGGCAGGGGGCTTATTGGAATCCGGGAGCCCCCTTTAATAAGGGGGCCCCCAGATACCGGCCCCCCACCCTATGTGAATGAGTATGGGGTACGATGTAAAAGTGTAAATAAAAAAAGACACAATTTTTAAAAATACTTTATTGCACAGCTCCGGGGGTCTTCTTCCGTCTTGGGGGGTCTTCTCGCCGGACTCCTCCGCTATCTTCTGCTCTTTTACTAGCTCTTTCACTAGCGGAGGAGCCCGGCTTTCTCCTTCGTCGCCGCCGCCGTCTGGGGGTCTTGTTCCAACTTCAGGGGTCTTGTCCCGCTCTTCTGTTCTTCTTGCCGGGCCTCCGCTTTCTTCTTCCAGCTCTTTTACGAGCGGTGGCCTGGGCTTCTGTCGCCGTTTTTAAAAATACTTTATTGCACAGCTCCGGGGGTCTTCTTCCGTCTTGGGGGGTCTTCTCGCCGGACTCCTCCGCTATCTTCTGCTCTTTTACTAGCTCTTTCACTAGCGGAGGAGCCCGGCTTTCTCCTTCGTCGCCGCCGCCGTCTGGGGGTCTTGTTCCAACTTCAGGGGTCTTGTCCCGCTCTTCTGTTCTTCTTGCCGGGCCTCCGCTTTCTTCTTCCAGCTCTTTTACGAGCGGTGGCCTGGGCTTCTGTCGCCGTCGCTGTCACCGTCACTGTCGCTGTCGTCGCCACCACCTTCTGCTTCTTCTTCTGCTTCTTGTTCTTGTTTCTTCTTCCGATGTTGACTCTGCGCTGTCTCCTCTTCTAATGGCTCAGATGTGTTGCGCTGCCAGTTATATAGGGACAAGGGGCAGGGCCACCGGCTTGTGTCACATGGTGACCCCGCCCCCATTTGATGTCACAGTCCCAGCATCCTCTGGGACTGTGACATCATAAGGGGTGGGGTCACCATGTGACATGAGCCTGTGGCCCCACCCCTTGCCCCTTGTTGGCGTAGGGATTCCCCTTTAAATCCATACCAGGTGTCGGGGCTAGCACAGCGGCATTGACTTCCTTCGCTAGTCCCGTCTACCTGGAGTAACGTTCTAAATGAACTAGGGTCTACGAGTCTCCTCCAGTCCCTTTAAATTACTCTGACTCCTTCCTCACCTCGGACAGTACTTCCTCCTGCTGTTGAGTGGGTCCCCACTCCCATTTCTCTGAGCTGCTGTGAGATGACCAGTCTGTGAACTCATCATCCATGGACCCAAAGTTTGCCTTCAGTCCTGGTGACCCCCAGTCTATGCATCCACCACTACCACTCCCCACTGGCTCACCTGAAGACTGACTGTCTTCCAACACTGGCTCCTTCGAGGTGGGGATGGCAGGGTTAACGGGTGCAGCCGGCACTTTTGGGATGTCATCTGGCTTCTGCTGGGCAGTACTTATAGGCGCCAGGTCCCCGAATGGGCTCCAGACCGTGGCAGACTTCCAATTTTCTTCCCCGATCTCACTTGTCTTCGCAGGGGAGTCACCAGCCTTCCACGGCTGCCCTGTGCAGAGGCCAGGTCCAAGTTGTAGATAAGTGGCTTCTGTTCACTGGTTGTGAGCGACATATGGCAGTGCCCATCACTGGATCCAAGCAATGACCACCGTGGGTGGTATTCTGCAGCCAGGAAATAGTAGACACAGTCGCTCCATCCCTGTGATCATCCCGAGGGTGAATTCCCCTCGATGCTCCAGCCTGACACCAGTGTCAGCTTCTACAAATCAGGCAACCATGTCAGCGCTGGATACATGCATGCACCTTCTGCCATGTTGCTTCTCTCGCTCACTGTTAGCAGGGCATGCTGGGTCTCCTCTAGGGTGTGGCTCCACCCCCAAGCTTCCAGACTGGCTGGCGCCTGCAGGTCTGTCAAGCAGACCTTTTCCTGCATGATCTGCTGTAACACATGCAGAATTTGTCAGGACATGCCGCTCTGCGCCAATTGTGCCCAAGCAACTGAGAGCAGGTGGCAGCAAGCATTTACTGTGGTTGACAGGAGAAACAGCAAAGTTTGTAACACAGGTCACATTGTAAGTAGCAGATTTAGGACAGTTCTTAACATCAGTCAAGGTTGGGCAACTGATAGACCCCTTCCTGCAGACACCCACTGGCTTACCCCGATCACCATGGGCAACAATAGACATTTTGGTGTACACTTTACTGTTTTCAGCAGGACATTTCAGCACACAGTCACTTTCTCCAGCTTCTAGCAGACTGCTGGACATTTTGTAATCCATGGGAGTGGTACCCCGCCACGCCCCACCCCGCCACGGGTGACAGCACATAGCACACACTTTGTAATCCATAGGCGTGATCGCCCGCCATGGTTGCCATGGATGACAGCACATTTCACAGTCATTACTGAATAGCAGGTTATTTGTACAAGTGTCCTTTCTAGCGCAGTTGGGGCAACTGGGTCAGCAGTAGTTTTGTCAGCAGCTCCTGCTGATTGCTATGGGAAAGTTTTTTTTAACACGAACAGACTGTTCTTTTATTGAGAAAAGGAAATGCGATACATTTTATAAGTACAATATGTAAATAATTAAAATTACATGTAGGGTGTCGTACATAGATGGAGCATCATATATTCAAAGTAGTAGGCAGTCAACATAATTTGCAGGTGCAAGCTTCCTGCAAGAGGTGATGACACTGACTTGGGGGGCACAGTTAAACTCTGAGTAAACCCTCTACCAGCTTGAGTCTGTGCCCGTTATGCTGTCCAGGATTGCCAAACCCTCTCGTACTTTCCGAGGCAGTTCCTGCTTATGTAGGTTAGTTTGTACATGGGAAGAGCTGAGGTAATAGCCTGAGGTAATAGCCTGTTCCCAAGAACCCACGGAGGGGGGGATCGGGAATTCCACTTCAGTATAATTTCTCTTCTAGCGTAGTACAGTAGAGGCAGTTGACTTTAAGCACAAAGTCACTAATAGGCACAGAGTCTTTCTCCCTGGCTTTAACCCTCTGTGGTCTTTAAACAAAGCACAGTTTCTGGGCTTGATGAATCTTCAGATGCTAGGAGCAGGTTACCGTGAGCTATATCCAGGACGAGCTCCCAAATGTAGCGCACCCTATGTAGCCTCTGGTGAATAGGGATTCTCCACCCTGCACAGCCAGGCACACTTAGAGTCCGTGAACAGTCCAGCACTTTGTATTTATGTTTTTGTATTTATTGAGGGGCTAAAACTTGAATAGAGATTAGGGAAATTATGGGATGCCCATTCAACTTTAAAGAACTCTTCAGGGTCAATTCTTCCTATGTACAGCTATATATACTCCTCTTCCTCCAGCACTCACTTACTCACAGAAAACACACGTTAGTAAATCTGGCAAAAAGCAATCAACCAGATTAGCAAAAGCCCTTCACAGGCAAGGACCACCATCTCCTTTGGTGTGTAGAGAAAAGTCTAGTGTCCAGCTACATCCTTGTGGCTACTGATCCCGGCACTACCTCTTCAGGCACTGCCAGCCCGCCTGGCTGCAGCTGTCCCTCTCACTAGCATTCTTGGCTACTTCTCCACAGTCCTCCCAGACTGCACAATCACCACCCACCCGGCTATCTTCTCCCTGGAGATCTGGATGTGCTGATTCTCTCCCGCTGTCCTCATACCTGCTCCCGTGCATGCAGGACAGGACTCCTCTGTGTATTGTAAGAGGATCCCTCCAGCACCTGAGCCCCAGGGCCGAGTTCACCCCCCCAGAACAAGGGGGCACTGACACCCTCCTCAGCACTCCAGCTCCCACCCGACTGCCCCCTGCTGGCATGAGTATTTAAGAGGTGCCCTCCCCCACCAGCCCACTTGTTGCAGATTGTCTGAGGCCCTCCTCTATACTCCAGGCATCTCCTCCTAACCTCCCACCCATTCTTCTGGAAGATTTTCCAAGGTTCCAGCAAGTAGAGGGAGGTACCAGAGGTGCTGCCTGATGAGTCATCCAGCCTCCCTGAGTCAAACAGCCTTGCTCTCAGCCAGGCTAAATTTTCCTACACTACAAACTAACTATGTACACCTAGCACTCTACACTAGAGGGTGCTACACACGAACAAGGCGTAAATTGTGAAGAGTGGGATATTTTTCTTTGGGAAGATAAACTTAAAATTCCAGTAAAGGGGGGCGTGGCCTGGACATGGCTGGATAGAGACGTGTTTCTCAGAGCTCCCGGCCGTCTCTCGTTTACCCCAGCTTCAACACAAATCATCGGAGCACTATGCACTCTGCTAAAAAGCGCAACCTCAAGAAAAATAACAAAGCACCCAAGCCGGCAACACAGACACCGTCATCGGGTGAGATAAAACGACTTTTTCTGCTCTCCCAGCTCGGCACCCCGGAGGCCAAGATGGCGACGCCACGTGCGGAAGAGATGGAAGACGGACTGTCGCCGGCACCACCGTCCCCGGCCTCAGCATCGCAATGCTCGGACTCGTTCGCCAACTTCCCTACAGACCCACGGATGGAGGAAGGGGAACCCTCTCAAGCCCCCCACCGATTAAGCGGGGTAGATCCGGAGCTACGGGCACTACTACAGGCACTGCCTACCAAAGCGGACATCACCACGCTAATAGGCACAGTAGAAGCCGCACACAGGAAAGAACTAAAGGCAATTAGAACGGACATCTCCGCACTGACAACCAGGCTGGAAACAGGCGAATCCTCCCTAGCAGCAATGGAGAGAAGAGTCACAGCGGTGGAGCGTTCACAAGTCACACACATAGAGGCCCTGACGGAACAACAGCTCCGCATAGAAGAAATGGAGGACCGGAGCCGCAGGAACAACCTGCGGATCCGGGGCCTCCCGGAGGCGACAGGGACAGAAGACCTAGCTGACACAGCCACAGCTATATTCCGATCCATCGAAGGCATAGACCTACCGGAAAGAGTGGGAATCGACAGGATACACAGAGCATTGGGCCCGAAATCGTCAGATCCACTGCGACCACGAGATGTCATCTGCCGCTTACACCAGTATGTACACAAGGAACAGGTACTCCGCAAGGCCTGGGAAGCTGGGGACCTGGAGTTTGACGGAGCGCCTCTTAAAATCCTGCCGGACATTTCCAGAGCCACGCTACAGAGGAGGGCAATGCTGAAGCCCCTACTAGACATAGCCCGCAGGCGCCAGATCACCTACCGGTGGGGATATCCATTATCGGTAACATTCCGACGAGACCAGAGGTTCTACACACTCCGCAAACCTGATGCCCTGCCCGAGCTGTTTAACTTCATGGGAACGGAGCCGATTGACATCCCGGATTGGCTGGCCTTCCTCCCTGGAGGGCAAGGACGATCGTCTTCCACCAGACAGAGAGATGACTTCCCGCCAAGGCAACAACTGAACCGCCGGAGGCCGAGGAGCGCATCACAAGACCCGACTCGGGAATCATGAGGTACTGTTTCTACCCCTGCACTGTCACTTAACACAGATTAGATGTGGTCATTGAGATCCTTAATGCCAGCCAGTACACTACCCCACAGACCTTGTCATGCTCTACCTCTCTGTGGATGAACTCGCTCTGTAGCCCTGTCCCCTGAGATAACGGTGCCATCTCCCCTCCCCCCCCCCCTTTTTTTTTCTTTTGGCTGTTTTTTTATTCGCCTATTATTTTTTATTATATGCTTTTCCCCTTTACCACTCGTCCTGCAAAGATGGCGAGCAATATGTCGACCCTGCAAGAGATACACCTGTGGACAGCAGACGGGGAACATGTGATACGCGGGCCTAGAGGGGTGGCACACAGAAAGGCCTATAGACAACCTGTGGGATAGGCCCCCCGGGATAGACGCTCTCGGCCCATTCTCCTGCCATAAAGCCTGGCACATACCTTTACTTGGTAATGACATTCGAGAGCACCCGCAGAACTGCAAATGGACCTCCCTTTACCCGAAAGACTAGGACCCACAGCTAGCACCTACCCGTCTACCCTACAGGAGACCACGAAAGGTACACATGGGAAAAGTTAAGCTGCATAAACCGAGCTAGTAGAGACCTGAGGCCCCCTAGGACCATCACTTGCCCCCAGAAACATGGAGAAAGGGGCTCCAACCACAGGGAAGTCACACATGAACACTGCTGGATGAATACTCAAGAGAAGGGGAATCCGAGACACTTTGTTTTAAGGGACCGGCCTACTGAGGGCACTTACTTGAGAGGGTTAAAGCTCCCCCTAAATGTAATATGTCCATGTGTACTTTGTATGCCTACTGAGCTCTACTTTATAAGCACAGATGAGGAATCCCACCGAGGGATCCAGAGGAACAGGAGCCAGACCCACGACAGCTGGATTCGCCAGGGGTAATGTGATGCACTGTAAGGGGAAATGTTGCGGTATACTGCCTGTCTTTTTGAGGTACTTTTCTCACTATATCCGATATGGAGAATATACGACCTTTAGAACTAAGTCAGAAAGCAGGAACGGTAATATATGCCAAACCAGCAGGAAGGGGGGTCACGAGTGGGACACTGGGAGGCGAATTTGTAGGCCAGGGAACGTATGTACCCAGGTTAGACGGAGAGGAGGGGAGATACTTAGAAACGCTCCCACATGGGAGATAAAATAGAGATGGTTGAGTCTTTTATCTATGTACAGGGGGGGAGGAGATGGGGGAAACCTGAGGCCGGAACATCAGGTGGGTCCCAGCAAATAACAGGACATACGAGAGTCGCTCATCGTGACAGGTACTGAGCCACGGCACAAAATACGGCTATAGGATGGTTTTGACTGCACTAATGACATGTTATTAAGACTGCAGGAGGTTGTTCTTAGTTACATTATCAGGGAAACGAACATGCATAGTTATACATTTCAATTAACCTTCTGGGGAGAGATGGCGGGGGGCTCGATATGAAGAGCCTTGACCTACCACTTCTCCACATAGGCCAGCGCATCTCGCTAGGGGACGTTTACAGCTCCCCGACCGACACGCGCAGATTCAAGTATTTTCACTGGGCCTAGGTATTAGACCTAGACCCAACTTGGTAGTTAGATACCAACTTCTCTCTCTTTTTCTACTCTAACTACACTTATTTGTTACCTTTCCTGCTCTGATACTAGACCACCCCCCCCCTCCCCTAACTACCCGACCCTTCGCACCCCATCCCCACCGTTAAGGACAGCATGGCGGCACAGAATATAAAAGTAATGTCACTCAATGTTAAGGGACTAAACACACCAGAGAAGAGGCGTATGTTGTTGAATGACCTTAGAAGTTCACGAGTAGACGTGGCCTTCCTGCAGGAAACTCACTTTAAAGATACTAAACTGCCATATCTCAGGAACAAACAATACCCAGTTGCGTACCATTCGACCAACCCATCGACAAAATCCAAGGGAGTTACCATATTGGTGTCCAGTAAGCTTCCATGGCAATGTAGAGGATGTCAACTTGACCCCAATGGCAGATACGTATTTGTCAAAGGACTGGTAGGAACCACACTAATGACCCTAGCAGCATTATACGCCCCTAATGAGCGTCAAGCGACGCTCCTAGAAGAAACGCTGGAGCTGCTACAGCAGTTTAAGGAGGGGAATTTAATATTAGGGGGCGACTTTAACGCCCCCTTAATCCCTACAGTCGACACATCACAGGGCAAGACGTCCGTACCGGTATCCCAACTTAAACGCATGGCTAAAGCCCTGCACAAACTACAGGTGATAGATATCTGGCGACTGCAACATCCGAGAGATAGAGACTACACATACTACTCCCCCCTACACCGGACCTACACGAGGATAGATTATTTCCTGATCCCCCACGGCCAACTTCACGCAGTACAGAGCTCAGACATAGGAACTAGGACATGGTCCGATCATGCACCCATACTATTGACATACACGATCTCAGACTCTTCCCCCCCCCAAACAGCAATTCTGGAGACTCAACGAGAGTCTTCTCCAAACCCCGGAGATACTCGCGGAGGTCACTAGGGAATTAAATTTTTACTTCCTAGAGAACGACCAAGTAGACTGTGACCCTGGGATTCTGTGGGAGGCCCACAAGACGGTGATAAGGGGGATCCTTATTAGACATGGAGCACGCATTAAACGGGAAAGGAATCAGAAACTTACCCAACTATTACAGGATCTTAAAGCTAAGGAAGCCAGACATAAACATGCCCCAACCCAGACACCGACAATAGAATTAGAGACAATAAGGAAACAGATAAACGACATCCTCCAGTACAGAACCAAAGCAGCCATACAGATATGCCGTAGAATGACCTACGAATCCGGTGACAAATGCGGGAAACTCCTGGCTCAGTCTGTCAAAGATCTTAGACTATCCACCTACATCCCCCATATCACTAGACAGGACGGAGAAAGGGTGACTCTCCCTAAACAAATTACCCAGGAATTCAAAGCCTTCTACGCAACACTGTATAACTTGCCACCAACGACAGCGTCGCAACATGAATTAGACGAGTACGTACACACTGCCCAACTACCGACCCTCTCCACAGACGCCCAGACTGAACTAGAAGCCCCCATAACTCTATCAGAATTACAGCAGGCTGTTAAACAAATGAAGCCGGGGAAGGCACCGGGACCAGACGGATACACACTGCAGTACTATAGAACGTTACTACCAATTCTGGGACCCCACCTTCTGAAGGTCTTTAATGCAATTGGGGAAGGAGGAACTTTCGCCAGGGATACGCTAAGCGCCCACATTTCTGTAATCCGAAAGGAGGGTAAAGACCCTGCTATATGTGGTAGCTACAGACCCATATCGCTACTAAACATTGATCTCAAATTATACACTAAAATAATAGCGACCCGACTGGCATTACATCTACAACATCTCATCCATTTAGACCAGGTGGGTTTTATTCCCACTAGAGAGGCCAGAGATAGTACAACGAAGGTACTGAACCTTCTTCACATAGCTCAGAGCAAAAAATACCCGTGTGTACTCCTAAATACGGACGCCGAAAAGGCGTTCGATAGGGTCAATTGGACATACATGTTCACCGTCTTGCGTGGAATAGTACTAGGAGAAAAAATGTTGAACAGAATAGCTGGCATATACAGAAATCCAACAGCACAAGTGAAGGCGAACGGACTGCTGTCGGAACCCTTTGCTATAAAGAATGGAACGCGCCAGGGGTGTCCACTGTCCCCTTTACTATACGCCATCTCCTTAGAGCCATTTTTATCCAAGGTGAGACTTAATACAGACATCCATGGGATATCGGACGGGCGACAGCAACATAAAATATCGGCATATGCCGACGATATGCTTTTCTCATTGACTGACCCAGTGACGTCGCTGCCCAACCTTCTTAGGGAGCTAGAGAAATTTGGGAAGGTATCTAATCTTAAAATTAATTATAGCAAATCTGAGGCCATGGGAATCGCAATGCCGACCCAAGACCTATTGAACGCACAAGCGAACTTTAAATTTCGATGGACCACATCCACACTGTCCTACTTAGGCACCAATATCCCCTCAGACCTATCCCAGGTATACGAAACCAACTTCCCTCCGATGCTCTTAAAGGCAAAGACATTACTAGACAAGTGGCACAAAGGGATACACTCCTGGTTTGGGAGGTGTAATCTGATAAAAATGAGCATCCTGCCCAAGTTCTTGTACCTCTTCCAGGCCCTACCAATCAGAATACCTCCCAAATACTTCCGGCAAGTGCAGAACCTGTTTACCTGCTTCGTGTGGGCACATAAAAAACCACGATTATAACGCAATTTACTGACAGCACCGAAACAACATGGGGGACTAGCACTACCGGACGTAAGAAGATATTACCAAGCCATTCACCTGGGGAGAGTAGTAGACTGGAAGCGTCACCAAGAATTGAAACTATGGGCACAGATAGAGCAAAGTCAGACAGACACACCATTGGGAACGGCAGTTTGGTGCTACGACTCCCTACCCCCAAACATAAAGACACATCCCCTAATTGGAAATTCCCTGAGACAATCCAGACAAGCGACTCTCCAAAACGCACAGACGACCAAGACATCACCCATGACACTGATTCTAGGAAACCCTGGCTTCCCCCCAGGGAACCCCCCGACGAAATACCAGACCCTTAGCAATAATGACAAAACATTAGCCAGTCACTTTGTCACACGGGATAGGTGGCCTAATATTGAGGAACTGATGGACCCGAGGGGCGGATACCAACTGCCATTCTGGCAAGCGGCTCGGATACACCACTTCTTACACAGCATCCCAAACCCACATCTATACGCAAGACCAAAGACCTCATTCGAAGAATTCCTAACGGACAGGGAACCCCTAAGACAGGTCCTTTCAAATATGTACACATTGCTAAACACACCCTCCCAACAACCTGACTTGCCTTGCTTTGAGAAATGGGAGATCGAACTACAGCGGACATTTACGACAGCCCAGAGACAGAATATGATCGACTTTGCCCTTAAATCATCCATCTGTACGAAAATACAAGAGACTAATTTTAAGATTATGACCAGGTGGTACTATACACCTAGCAGACTGCACAAGATATTCCCTGATTCTTCAGAACTATGTTGGAGGTGCCAGAGAGAGAGGGGAACGTTACTACATACGTTCTGGTCCTGTCCGCTCCTGACACCCTTCTGGTCCGTGGTCCGCACCACGTCCCAGAAATTTACAGAATTCCAGATACCGGAAGACCCAGCATTCTTCTTGCTGCATGTTTCCTCTCTACCCACCAAAAGATACAAAAAATCAATATTAAGACATCTCACGAATGCAGCTAAATCCTGCATACCATTACTATGGAAGCAACAGTGCCCACCGACCGCAGCAATGTGGCTGAGGAAGGTAGAAGACATTAATAGGATGGAGGACCTTATAATGACCTCACAAGACAAACTGGAAGCCTATAGTAAGACATGGGCGCTCTGGAACACATTTATATATTCAGATGAAGGGCAGGCCCTATTAGGATCCTGAGATAATCAGAGTAACAAAAGATGGAGCCCAGATTATAGAGACCCGCAGAACCTCCCCCCCCCCCCCCATCCACCCACTCCTTACCCCACCCCCTCTCACCCCCCTCTCTTCATCCTATCTACGCTTATTCTTACTGCCCTCTCTCTCCTTTTTCCTTCTTACACGGCAATCCTGTCGCCCATAGACTAGTCTCCCAGCCGAGATCAATAAAGTTGAAACCCAAATGACATTACAGTCCAACGATGACGCAATGTACATCAGCGTCATATAGGAGATCTACGGGTTATGTTACTGTACGGTTGATAAAAGTATTAAGAAGCTGGGAGGCTGCGACCTCCACTGTTATTATGTGATTGCATGTCCTGTTGAGGCCTTGGCCTCTTTCTCTGTTCCTGTTTTCAAAAATGTAATAAAACTTTATATTTGAAAAAAAAAAAATTCCAGTAAAGAGGACAGTCAAATTGTTCTTCGGCCATATGTGTTTGCTAGGTGTAAACACATTTTTACTACCCCCCCCCCCCCCAAAAAAACAAACAAAATGTTAAATAAGTTTACAATTTTATGTTGGGCCACAGGTTGGACACCCCTGATGTAGAGTTTTCACCTCTGCCTCCTTATTTTTCTGTTTCCTCTGCCAAGACAGTCAGAATTGCAGAACACAATGCTCCAGTTATAGGAATTAGTTCCTAATGCACCAGTTACAAAATATCCTCCTATATAGACTCAAGAAAACTACGCCTTAGTCTTTCCCCACGGGGATCAAGTCCAATGAACTATTCCCTATATCTAGAGGAACCTCTAGAGTCCTACAATCTTCTTGACTCTTCTAAAAGCTCAAACAAGTTTTTTGATGCAGGTAGAATTCTCTACCTACAACCTCTACCCTTCCCACAGCCCAAAAAAGACATTGTGTTTGCTAAGAAACACATCTGGAAATGTTTTGAGTTTATCTACACTCCCCGCTAACACCACCAAGTGTGGAAGGGAGTTCCACATCTTTAATGTTCTAATATTAAAAAAAAACATATACAGTTAAGATTGAACTGTTTCTCATCCAAATTCATTGTGTGGCATGTATTTTTAGTGATCTTGGATTAAATAGTCATTATTTAACCCTTTCACTGCCAGGGCCATTTTTTGTACACGTTTAAAAAATAATTTTAGGCCTGAAGATTACACAAAAGCCACAAATATTATATAAATTACCCACATTTTTTGTAAAATATAAAAGACAAGGTTGTACTGAGTAAAAAAATACCCAACATGCCAAACCTTAAATTTTTGTGTGCCTGTGAAATAGGTCAAAATTCAGTAGGCAAAGTTTCAAAAGCCCCCTATAGGTATCAGTTTAGTGTTACGGAGGCGGTCTTGTGTTAGAATTATTGCTCTCACTCTGATGTGCATGGCGATATGTAACGTGTATGGCAATCAACGTTTTCACACGTAGGCGCCCCGGCACATTCCATTACGTTCGTTCGTGCTGGTGTGTGTGTATATGTGGGGGTGGGGGAGGCTCAAATTTTATTTGGGGGGGGGGGGGATTTTATGTGCTTGTTTGTAACTTGATTTTTTTGCAAAAATAATATTTCATTTTTTACTTAGCTTTTGTTTTTATCACATAGGAGACAAAAAGTCAATCAGTTTTTTTGGTGGCAGGTCCTCTTTATTGAGATATGCAGGATCTAAAAGACCCTGAATGTCTTCCCTGTGCTCCACTAAATGTTTTGCAATGCAGATCGCATTGCAAAACATTATTTCCCGGCTGAGTTAGCTGGGGACACTGAGAGCTTGACCCAGAAGTAATGTCAGAGATGTCGCTTTCCAGGTCACAAGAATAAAGGGGAGGAGAGCGAACGTGTGTCCACTCTTCTCCTTCCCCTCCAGCCGCCAGCAACCGCCATGGAGCTCCTGAGCCTGCGATGGGCAAGTGGAGCCCGGTAAGCATGGCGGGGCACGGCATCGGGGGGTGGTGCCGGTACCAGGGGGTGTGTGAGAGCAATCAGGCAGCAGTGCCCCCACACAAATGCTCTCACCTGACAGGCAGTTTCACACACAATCCCGGTGGCTGCAGCCACCGGATTGTGTGTAATACCCCCTGCTGTCTGGTCCGTATGAAGTATGGACCCAGTGGTGAAAGGGTTAAAGATTTGTGTATTGCGATCATATCCCCTCTTAATCGCCCTTTCTCCAGGAAAAATACATTCGTTTGTAGTCGTTTCTCATAACTGAGGTCCTCCAGCCCCCTTAGTAGCTTTGTTGCCCTTCTCTGGATTCTCTCCAGTTCAAGCGCATCTTTCCTGAGGATTGGTGACCAAGACTGGATGGTATACTCAAAATGTGTGTCACAATCTGAGGACTGGAACACCTGGGACTTTAAAACTCCAGGTCTAGCGGAGCAGGAGGGACGACTAAATGGGTGTGCCAGGGTATAAAGGAGCAGTGTGACAGCACGCAAATGGGGGGGAGGGGGTGTCAGAGTCGCAAGATCTAGAGCCACTGGAGTCTTCACCAGAGCCACTGGAGGTGTGGATGTTGCGCTGCAAGGCAGCCCCCAGGTTGTGGTTCTCTAACACAACAGTGCAGGTACAGTGTCAGCAGATAGCACACAGGATGGACTTTGGGTACACACAGAATACAAGGAATAAGGGAAGACTACGACAGCTAGCAATAAGAGACACTAGGGGGAGGACAATGTGAACAAACGTGTAGCACAGAAGAGTGGTGGAAGCTGAGTAATAGCACAGAAAGAGATAGATACAACAAGCAAAAATGAGGGGCAAAGTCAAACGACAAGAAACAATGCTGTGGAGAGCACCCACAGCAGCAGAAAACGAAGGGATACATGGACAGAAACCAAAGGAAATACAAGAGTAGAGCAAGAGGGAAAACACTGAGAACAACGACAAGACCAAACAAACACACCGAATACAAGTGTACTGAAGGAACAGCAAAACGTCAAAGGAACAGCTTCAGCATGCAGACACGTTGCTTAAATACCAACCCACAGGGGCAAACGCTTAATAATACCTAGGTTAAGGGCAGATTGGAACCCGAGCAGCTCGAACAGGTAAAACCCGGAACCGGATCAATGTACATGTAACCTACTAGAGTTTTGTAAACTGGTAGAATCAGTGTTTTCTCTCTTTAATAAATACCCTTTTTAATGCATGCTAATAGTCTCATAGCCATGCTTATTTTAGATATGTTTATTGAGTTTTTAAGACATACATACAAAAAGCAACAACACAGTACATGGTACAAAAAAATAAAAATAAAACCCTTGTACAAAATCAAGCTACAAGTAATAAACATAAAATAAACAATTATTGACCGTCAAAAAAATATAGTCTCACAAATAATTGTCAGGGCTGGGCTCAGCCCTTCCTTCTCAGAGCTGGCTGCTCAGCTGTCGGCTAATGGCCAGCTCCTATCTCTCCACAGTTACTCAGCTGTTGATGATATCCTGCTCATTAGTCCTGCCTACTTAAGCTGTTCAGCCCAGTGGATCTCTGCCTTCACCTTGGTCAACATCACAGAGACATTCTCCTGTGTTCCTGTTTAAAAAATTGCTTTGCTGACATCCCTTCTGGCTCCAGATCCTGCTTGCTGTTCCACTACATTGATCCCTGACTTCTGGCTTGGCTGACTATTCGTTCTGGTTACTGAACTTTGGCTATGTTTTGACTATGTTTGTTCTTTGCCTACTGCGCATGCGCGAGTCGGATTTGTGAATGGGGAACGCGATGTGTTGTGGGACACCGTTCCCATAACACACCGCGCCCCATTCACTAGAAGACGGAAGGAGAGAAGATCACCGCGGCGTTGGAGGAGGCAGATTAGGACAATCTGCCTAGCAACAGCCATTTCTGGTAAGTAAAAAAAAAAAATTTTTATTTTTTTTTTCATTTGAAATTGTTACTAACATTTTTTAAAGTTTTTGTTTTCAGGGTGTCCCACCACTTTAAGAGATCATTTGGATCTGACCAGTATTTCCCTTCTAGTCCCAATATAACATTTTTGGGACCGTGTAATACAGGGTCTTATGTTTGTCATGCATACAATGCAATTCTATGAGCAGAGGGAAATCCATATCACATCCTCATAAAGGTTTTGAAATCCCAATTAAAAGGACACTATATATGCCAGTCCTCTTTTTGTAATCTATGCCATAAAGTGCCCTTTCAGGTTACTTTATATTGGTGAAACAACACAAAAGGTTAAAGACTGTATAGCTAGGCATAAGTATTCGATTAGGGACAAATTAACACAACTACCATTAGCTAGACATTTTATAAATAAAGGTCATTCTATTTCCAAACTAAAGTATATGGAATTGGAAGGGATTAATAAAAATAGGAGAGGAGGTGATCGAGAATTAATTCTCAGAAAATGTGAGGTATACTGGATAGATTTTCTCAATACTATTACCCCAAAAGGATTAAATACTGATTTGTATTTATTTATTTAAAATATAAATTCAATATGTGGTGATATCAATATGTATGTATTTTGACAGACTGACTAAGCAAAGGATCCCGATTGAAGTATGAGGAGAATGCCTGTCCTGGTTAACCATTTCTATGATAGTGGAGGAAAAAAAAAAAAAAAAAAAAAATATATATATATATATATATATATATATATATATATATATATATATATATATATATATATATATATATATATATATATATATATATATATTATATATATATATATATTCACTATAGTTGAGGAAAGCAGCACCCGGTCTTTATCCAGTGCAATGCAATCTAGTCTTCCCACTGACAGAATATAGAAAAAGTCCAACGGATTGCTGCACTTGAAATATGTATTAATCATATTTAGAAATTACATAATCAAATGTTTGAAGATTTCCGTTACCCCTGTCATTAGATCAAAAACACTTCTAACATTTCAGATAAATTCATGAGGTTTTAAACTCTTTTACAAAGAAATGACATATGGAATCAATCCTGTGGTTAATGACTAATCAGTGTAATTACCGTATATACTCGAGTATAAGCCGAGTTTTTCAGCACATTTTTTTGTGCTGAAAGTGCCCCCCTCGGCTTATACTTGAGTCAAGCACTTTTCTGCAACAAAAAAAAAAACATTCCGACCCGACTTAGCGGCCCCGTATCTCGGGGCCATGTAGTGCTAGGAACCCCAAATTTGGGATACGGGGCCCCAAAGTCGGTTCGGAAAATGTCATTCTCTGCTGCAGAAAAGTGCTTGACATTTTCTGACCCGACTTTGGGGCCTTGTATCTCGGGGCCACTAGGAACCCCAAATCTGGTTTGCAAATCCAGTGGAACCAACATTACAACATATCCAAATTTGGAGTTCCTAGCACCAAGTGGCCTTGAGATACAGGGCCCCAAATTCGGTCAACTGTGTCCATCTGCAGCAATGTCATTTCGGGACCCTTTGGGTCCAGAAACCCCAAATTTTGACTGCAGCTAGGGGGCATCTAGGAACCCTTAACTACCAAGTTTGAAGTTCAGGGGACCTATGACTTCAAATGGGCACAGTGAGGCATGCAAATTGGTACAGTGAGGCTGCAAATGGGCATTGTTGACCCTCTTTTCCACTTACAGTAGCTGCGCATTTCTCACCCTAGGCTTATACTCCAGTCAATATGTTTTCCCATTTTTTTGTGGTAAAATTAGGTGCCTCGGCTTATATTCGGGTCGGCTTATACTCGAGTATATACGGTAGATTCCTGATTTTATATATATATATATATATATATTAAGGGCGTGACCCACGCGTTACCGGAAGTGACGCGTGCGTTCCACTGCTGCTGGATCCGGAACAAGGAAGTGGTTTGGCGTTTCCTTGTGTATGCAGACGTAGAAACCGGACGGCTTAGATGGTGAAATACATGTATGATTGCACTTTCAAAAGCTTCATTTGACTGTTATCTTTGTACGTAGACATTTATTAGGGGATATTTGATGTGAGGGGCTCTTTTTTTACCAATAAACGGAATTGCGCTATGTTCTCTATGTTTTTATGGTTTATGGCTTGTGTTGGAATACTTTTCACACATTGATCTCCTGGGACGGTGGTGACTGCAGGATATGGTACAGAAAGTGCCGATCCTGACCTCCCTGGGGCCCTAAGCAAAATTCTGCTATGGGGCCCTCTACTTGACCCGTGATGCCGTGAGCTATGTAAACCATTTGCCATTGCCACACAGTCACACCTGACACTTCAGTGCTCCCAAAACAATCCTCCCTCCTTTAAACAAAACAGTCAAAGAATAAGTACAACAAAATAGAACAGAATGAGGTCCTCAGAGAGTCCCCCTTACATCAGGGTCCTCAGAGAGTCCCCCTTACATCAGGGTCCTCAGAGAGCCCCCCTTACATCAGGGTCCTCAGAGAGCCCCCCTTACATCAGGGTCCCCAGACAGCCCCCCTTAAATCAGTGTCCTCAGAGAGTCTCCCCCTACATCAGGGTCCCCAGAGAGCCTCCCCTTACATCAGGGTCCCTAGAGAGCCTCCCCTTACATCAGGGTCCCTAGAGAGCCTCCCCCTACATTGGGGTCCCCAGAGAGCCCCCCCTTACATCAGGGTCCGCAGAGAGCCTCCCCTTACATCAGGGTCCCTAGAGAGCCTCCCTTACATCAGGGTCCCTAGAGAGCCCCCCCTTACATTAGGGTCCCCAGAGAGCCCCCCTTACATTAGGGTCCCCAGAGAGCCCCCCTTACATCAGGGTCCCTAGAGAGCCTCCCCTTACATCAGGGTCCCCAGAGAGCCTCCCCTTACATCAGGGTCCCCAGAGAGCCTCCCCTTACATCAGGGTCCCCAGAGAGCCTCCCCTTACATCAGGGTCCCCAGAGAGCCCCCCCCTTACATCAGGGTCCCCAGAGAGCCCCCCCCTTACATCAGGGTCCCCAGAGAGCCCCCCCTTACATAAGGGTCCCCAGAGAGCCCCCCTTACATAAGGGTCCCCAGAGAGCCTCCCCCAACATTAGGATCCCCAGAACCTCCCCTTACATCAGGATCCCCAGAGAGCCTCCCCTTACATCAGGATCCCCAGAGAGCCTTCCCTTACATCAGGATCCCCAGAGAGCCTCCCCTTACATCAGGATCCCCAGAGAGCCTCCCCTTACATAAGGGTCCCCAGAGAGCCCCCCTTACATAAGGGTCCCCAGAGAGCCTCCCCCAACATTAGGATCCCCAGAACCTCCCCTTACATCAGGATCCCCAGAGAGCCTCCCCTTACATCAGGATCCCCAGAGAGCCTTCCCTTACATCAGGATCCCCAGAGAGCCTCCCCTTACATCAGGATCCCCAGAGAGCCTCCCCTTACATCAGGGTCCCCAGAGAGCCCCCCTTAAATCAGTGCCCTCAGAGAGCCTCCCCCTACATTAGGTTTCCCAGAGAGCCTACCCTTGCATCAGAGTCCCCAGAGAGCCTCCCCTTACATCAGGGTCCCCAGAGAGCCCCCCTTACATCAGTGTCCTCAGAGAGCCCCTCCTTACATCAGGATCCCCAGAGAGCCCCCCCTTACATCAGGATCCCCAGAGAGCCCCTCCTTACATCAGGATCCCCAGAGAGCCTCCCCTTACATCAGGATCCCCAGAGAGCCTCCCCTTACATCAGGATCCCCAGAGAGCCTCCCCTTACATCAGGATCCCCAGAGAGCCTCCCCTTACATCAGGATCCCAGAGAGCCTCCCCTTACATCAGGGTCCCCAGAGAGCCCCCCTTAAATCAGTGCCCTCAGAGAGCCTCCCCCTACATTAGGTTTCCCAGAGAGCCTCCCCTTACATCAGTGTCCCCAGAGAGCCCCCCTTACATCAGTGTCCTCAGAGAGCCCCTCCTTACATCAGGGTCCCCAGTGAGCCTCCCTACTTACATCAGGGTCCCCAGAGGGTATCCCCCTACATCAGGGTCCCCAGAGAGCCTCCCCTTACATCAGGGTCCTCAGAGAGCCCCCCCACTTACACCAGGGTCCCCAGAGAGCCCCCCCTCTGACATTAGTGTCCCCAGGGGCCCCCTCTGACATTAGTGTCCCGAGGGGGCCCCCTCTTACATCAGTGTCCCCAGAGGGCCCCGTCCTTACATCAGTGTCCCCAGAGGGCCCCGTCCTTACATCAGTGTCCCCAGAGGGCCCCGTCCTTACATCAGTGTCCCCAGAGGGCCCCGTCCTTACATCAGTGTCCCCAGAGGGCCCCGTCCTTACATCAGTGTCCCCAGAGGGCCCCGTCCTTACATTAGTGTCCCCAGAGAGCCCCCCTCTTACATTAGTGTCCCCAGAGGCCCCCTTCCTTACATTAGTGTCCCCAGACAGCTGACTCCCCCCCTTGCAGAGGTTCCCCTGTACCTGGCTGGTGGAGGCGGCAATCGGCAGCTATATGGTGTCCACAGGCAGGGGGATCTCCCTGGGGCTAGTAGTTCTATCTCCGAATGTATACAGCGGAGAGGGGAGGGGCCTCTGACCCGGGCATCAGCAACAGTGTTCAAGCAGAGTGAAAGTGAAACTGATACCTGCCTGGGTCAGAGGCCCCTCCCTTCTCCTCTCCACTGTATACACTGAGAGTACTACAAACCCCAGGGAGATCCCGCTGCCCACTCAGGCACCATAGAACTGCCGATCACCGACCTCCACCTCCTCCCACCTCTCCTCACTGCACTCTAAACGGCCAGCCAGAGGTGCAGGGGGGGATGCTGGGTCTTGGGGGCCCCCCCACAGCGCCGGGGCCCTAAGCAGCTTGCATAGTGTGCCTATAGGGCCGATCGGCTCTGGGTACAGAGGATCACTCCTCTTAGAGGCTGTGTAACTAGAGTGTTCTGGTGAGTTTAACCCCCTGAGGGGAGTGTGTTTTCACATGGTGGAATCTGAGTGGATCGGTGGAAAAAAAACTGAGGGAATGCTGCACAAAAATATTTAATCAAAAATAGTAGAAATTACATAATATCCATAATATGCAAGGTAGGTAACAGTTTCGGTCTAAAGCGATAATGCCCTTCTTCAAACCAAATGCATAAATAACATGAAAATACAAAGAACAGTATATACTCTCATCATATCATCTGGAACCAATTATTCAATAAAGCATTTACTAAGTAACCATAGTAATTCAGATTAGTATAACAATGAAGCGACAGGACCATCAGGTGTATTGAGTTCCCTACACGTCATGAGGAAACTATCGGCAGGGCACCTGTTATCCAGAGAAAGAAAAAATGTAATTTAAAAAAAATATATATATATTAGTAAATGCTTTACTGAAAAATTGGTTCCAGATTATATGATGAGAGTATATATACTGGTCTTTGTATTTTCATGTTTTTTACAGTATCTCACAAAAGTGAGTACACCCCTCACATTTTTGTAAACATTTTATTATATCTTTTCATGTGACAACACTGAAGAAATTACACTTTGCTACGATGTAAAGTAGTGAGTGTACAGCTTGTATAGCAGTGTAAATTTGCTGTCCCCTCAAAATAACTCAACACACAGCCATTAATGTCTAAACCGCTGGAAACAAAAGTGAGCACACCCCTAAGGGAAAATTACCAAATTGGGTCCAAAATGTCAATATTTTGTGTGGCCACCATTATTTTCCAGCACTGCCTTAACCCTCTTGGGCATGGAGTTCACCAGAGCTTCACAGGTTGCCACTGAATTCCTCTTCCCTTCCGCAATGACGACATCACAGAGCTGGTGCATGTTAGAGATCTTGCGCTCCTCCACCTTCTGTTTGAGGATGCCCCACAGATGCTCAATAGGGTTTAGGTCTGGAGAAATGCTTGGCCAGTCCATCGCCTTTACCCTTAGCTTCTTTAGCAAGGCAGTGGTAGTCTTGGAGGTGTGTTTGGGGTCGTTATCATGTTGGAATACTGCCCTTCGGCCCAGTCTCTGAAGGGAGGGGATCATGCTTTGCCCTAGTAGGTCACAGTACATGTTGGCATTCATGGTTCCCTCAATGAACCGTAGCTCCCCAGTGCGACAGCACTCATGCAGCCCCAGACTATGACACTCCCAATACCATGCTTGACTGTAGGCAAGACACACTTGTCTTTGTACTCCTCACCTGGTTGCCACTACACATGATTGACACCATCTAAACCAAATGTTTATGTTGGTGTCATCAGACCACAGGACATGGTTCCAGTAATCCATGACCTTAGTCTGCTTGTCTTTAGCAAACAGTTTGCGGGATTTCCTTGTGCATCATCTTTAGAAGCGGCTTCCTTCTGGGATGCCAGCCATGCAGACCAATTTGATTCAGTATCCAGGGTATGGTCTGAGCACTAACAGGCTGACCCCCCCCCACCCCTTCAACCTCTGCAGTAATGCTGGCAGCACTCATATGTCTATTTCCCAAGACAACCTCTGGATATGACGCTGAGCACGTGCACTCTACTTATTTGGTCAACCATGGCGAGGCCTATTCTGAGTGCAAGCTATCCTGTCAAACTGCTGTATGGTCTTGGCCTTGGCCACCGTGCTGCAGCTCAGTTTTAGGGTCTTGGCAATCTTCTTATAGCCTAGGCCATCTTTATGTAGAGCAACAATTCTTTTTTTCAGATCCCCAGAGAGTTCTTGGCCATGGAGGTGCCATGTTGAACTTCCAGTATGAGAGAGTGTGAGCGATAACACTAAATTTAAAACACCTGCTCCCCATTCACACCTGAGACCGTGTAACACTAACAAGACCCCGGGGAGAGAAAATGGCTAATTGGGCCCAATTTTGACATTTTCACTTAAGTGTGTACTCACTTTGGTTGCCAGTGATTTAGACATTAATGGCTGTGTTTGAGTTATTTTAAGGGGGCAGCAAATTTACACTGTTATACAAGCTGTACACTCACTACTTAACATTGTAGCAAAGTGTCATCTATTCAGTGTTGTCACATGAAAATATATAATAAAATATTTACAAAAATGTGAGGGGTGAACTAACTTTTATGAGATACTGTGTGTATATATAGATCTATATCTATAGATCTATATATATATATATATATATATATATATATATACACACACACACACACACACACACACACACACACACACACACACACACACACATACATGCATACATACATACATATACATACATACATACATACATACATACATACATACATACATACATACATACATACATACATACATACATACATACATACATACATACATAAGCATATGTCTCTATGTCTTCCTTGTTAGTTATTATACGATTGGCAGACTGATGACATCTAGTGGATGTCAAAGAACAGAGTAGCCAATGCCTAGGATTTCACTACATAGAGTAAGTGAGCAACTAAAACTATCACCATCTACTGGATAAAAAAAAAAGGGAGAAAAATATAAAAATATATTATACAAAATTTACGTAAAAAATGTATAAATATATTACACCAAATATACAAAAAACACCAGAAAAAAACATATGTGCCAAACTAATGATAACCAATCGACATTCGGACAAATCTAAATTGAGTCAATAGTTGGAAATGTAGCAATTTAAATCAAAATCGATATTCATTCCAAAAGAATGTAAAGTATTTAAATTTGAAAGTCCATCTTGATTCACTTTGTTGCTCCCTCTCCAATGTGGCTTGTATTTTGCTATTGCCCAAAATTATGTTTGGCAAAACCTTTGCAAATATTCTGAACGTGTTCTCATCAGTGATGTAAGTAATTGAGTTAAAATAAACTGAGTTACCTAGCGCAGTTACTTTAGAGGGTAACGAGTAATCTAACTGATTACTTTTCCCCTCATGGTAACTCTGTTCCCATTACTTTGGCTTAGTTACCCCAATTACATCTACCGCCACTAGATGGCAGTAGTGTAATTCCGGTGTCCTGCCAAAAAAGTTCCCCCGCTGTATAAGGACCCCCTGTACTGTGCAGGCGCAGGGCTTGCGCAGTACGAAGGACTACGGAGCTTCCGAAAATTGCCGAACCTAAACAGCTCTGAGTGAACTCTACACTGCGCAGGCGCAGTTAACATGTAATTGTACGAGGCGATGCCGCACGCTCCTGATGCTCGTGCTACTCTGCAAGGGGCGTCTATCGTGTAACTAAGGGGCGGGTCTAGTATTACTGTAACCAAGGGGCGCATTTATTATTATTGTTATATATCGAGCTCTGCCCATTAATTTAACATTCGCCCTCTTCTGTAGCCATCCGCCCCTTACACGATATAATAATAATAGACCCGCCCCTTGCTTACACGCTATAACAGATCTGCCCCTTGGTTAGAGTAATAATAGAGCAGCCCCTTGGTTACACGATATATAACAATAATAATAAATGCGCCCCTTGGTTACAGTAATACTAGACCCGCCCCTTAGTTACACATATAGAATATTTAAAAAAAAAGTCAGTTACTTTGCTGCGTAACTAATTACTTTTTGGGAGAAGTAATTTGTAACTTAACTAATTACTTTTTTAAAGTAAGATGACCAACACTGGTTCTCGTTTTTTTTTTCCATATGGAGCGATTTGTTCTCCCTACATATTGTTTTATGCATGAGCATTGCAGAACGTACACCACACCCTCTTTTCTGCATGATATGAAGTCCTTAACCACTTGCCATCCACGCTATGGCCGAATGACGGCCACAGCGCGGATCTCAATTCCCGGGAGGCCGTCATATGACGGCCTCCCCTCTGCACGCTCCCTGCGCGCGCCCTGTAGGGCGCGTGCGGGGCGCGCGGTGATCACCGAGTCACTGTGACTCAGGTGATCAGCGATACGAGTAAGGGGCGGGTCCCGGCCCCTTACCATGTGATCAGCTGTCAGCCAATGACAGCTGATCACATGATAAAAATAAAAGCTCGGTGATCATTTTTTTTTCTCCTCACACTGACAGCGGAGGAGAAAAAAAAAGCCAATCACCGGCTTATCTTAAAGGGACATCGGTCCCACCTTGCCATCCCCACAAGTGCCACCTTGCCATCCCCACAAGTGCCACCTTGCCATCCCCATAAGTGCCACCTTGCCATCCCCATAAGTGCCACCTGTCAATGCCCATAAGTGCCACCTGTCAATGCCCACCAGTGCCACCAATCAGTGCCACCTAAAAGTGCTGCCTATCAGTGTAACCCATCAGTGCCCATCACTGCCACCCATCAGTGCCCATTACTGCCACCTATCGGTGCCCTTCACTGCCACCTCATCAGCGTACATCAATGACAGACAAAAATTACCCATTTTATATTTTTATAACAAAATAAAAAAAAATAACAACATTTTTTTTTTTTTAATTCGGTCTTTTTACATTTTATTAACAAAAAATAAAAATCGCAGAGGTGATCAAATACCACCAAAAGAAAGCTCTATTTGGGGGGGAAAATGATAAAAATGTAATTTGGGTACAGTGTTGTATGACCGCGCAATTGTCATTCAAAGTGCGACAGCGCTGAAAGCTGAAAATTGGTCTGGAAAGGAGGGGGATTTAAGTGCCCAGTAAGCAAGTGGTTAATTAAATATTCCTTTCCTGTGGTGCTGGAGGTAAATTTCCAAAATTTTTGAAGTTTTTGAAGTTTGTGTTTCTACATGCGTAACATCTCTTACACAGAAAAAAGCATTTTCCCTGAAAGAAAGTGAAATTCTGCAATCGTTTGGGGGGTCAGATACATTTTTGGCAATATCATCACGTAGAGTTGGTGCTCTCTTGTAGGTGAATCTCAGTTGTTCTGGTAAAATAGTCCATAATTGCTCTTAGGATCGACCAGTGTTTTCTAAACAATTTCTCCTCTTGCTTATGTTGTACATTATAATTTAATATAACAGGTAGATCATATGTAGTTTCTTGGTCTGTCTTTAACCACTTCCATACGGGGCCATAGTAATATGACTCCGGCAGGAACATCTCCTCCCTCTGGGTGGACGTCATATGACGTCCTCCGGTTCACAGCCCATGCCCAATGAGGGTAAAGAGCCAATAAAAATGTCTCTTTACCACGTAACCAGCTGTGTCCAATCACAGCCGGTCACATGTGTTGTGCTCGTTCTCGCCGTTTGTGCGTGCTCTCGGGGGTGTGCAGCGATCGGGGATGATGTGTGTTCCTCGGACACAGCCCATCCCCAATCAGGGTAAAGAACTAATTTCATTGGCTCTTTACCACTTGACCAGCTGTGTCCAATCACAGCTGGTCACAAATGTCAACAAACGTGCCTTTTCCGGGTTCTCCTCCTCAGTGTGTGAGGAGGAGACCTGGCTAAAAGAACACAGAATGGTGCCCGATTTCCCCCCAAATAAAGAGGACCCGTCACAGCCCATCAGATGACCTGTCACCAGCCCATCAGAGTTCCTGTCCAGGTCCATCTGAGTAGCTATCACCAGCCCCAGAGTACATGTCACCAGCCCATCAGAATACCTCTCACCAGCCCACCAGGGTACCTGTCACCAGCCCACCAGGGTACCTGTCACCAGCCCATCAGGGTACCTGTCACCAGCCCAGAGTACCCGAGTACGTGTCACCAGCCCATCAGAGCACTCGAGTACCTCTCACCAGCCCATCAGAGTACCCGAGTACCTGTCACCAGCCCATCAGAGTACCCGATTACCTGTCTCCAGCTCATCAGAGTACCCAAGTACTTCTCACCAGCCCATGCCTCATAGAATATACGTTGGGGTGTTTGCTTTTAAAAATTAGGTCATTTTGTGGGTGTTTCCATTCTCCTGGTGCTCCAGGGCCTTCAAAAGTTTGATAGGTTGTCAGGAAACTAAATGTGTAATTTATGCTCCTAGAACGCCTGCTGGTGCTCCCTGCATGTTGGGCCTCTCTATGTGGATAGGCTGTGTAAAAGTCTCACACATGTGGTATCGTCATAGCAGAATGTTTTTTTGGGTGTAATTTTTGCTATGTACATGCTATGTGTTAGAATGTTAGAAAAATCTTATAAATTTACAACCTTATGTAAGAAAAAATAAGTTTTAATTTTCTTTCCACATATTCCAAAAACTTGTGGAAAAAAATTGTTCAAAGACTCACAATGACTCATAGATTATACGTTGGGGTGTTTGCTTTCCAAAATGGGGTAATTTTGTTGGTAATTCCACTTTCCTGGTGCTCCAGGACCTTCAAAAGTGTGATAGGTATGAATGAAATTAGATGTGTAATTTATGCTCCTAGAACCCCTGATGGTGCTCCCTGCATGTTGGGCCTCTCTATGTGGCCAGGCTGTGAAAAATCTGTGTTATCGCTATACTCAGGAGGAGTAACAGAATGTATTTTGGGGTGTAATTGGAAGTATGCACATGCTGTGTGTGAGAAATAACTTGTTATTATGACAATCTTGTGTAAAAACATAAAATAAATGAATTTCTTCATTGTCCCAAGAATTGTGGGCAAAAAATTACAACTTCAAAAAACTCACCATGCCTCTTACTAAATACCTTAAACTGTCTACTTTCCAAAAAGGGGTAATTTGGGAGGTATTTGTACTGTCCTGACATTTCAGGGCCTCAAGAAAGGAGATAGGCCATCAGTACATCAGGATTGATCAATTTTCAATGATTGGCACCATAGACTCTGTATAATAATATACACTAATATGGGTTATTTTTACCAAAGATATATAGCAGTATAAATCATGGCCCAAATTTATGAAAAAAATTACTTATTTGCTAAATTTTATGATAGAAACTAAAAAAAGTAATTTTTTTTCCAAAATGTTTGCTCTTTTTTTACTTATATTGCAAAAAAAAAAAAAAAAAACACAGTGGTGATTAAATACCACCAAAAGAAAGCTATATTTGTGTGAAAAAAATATTAAAAATGTTGTTTGGGTACAGTGTTGCATGACTGAGTAATTGTCATTCAAAGTGTGAGAGCGCCGAAAGCTGAAAATTGAACTGGGCAGGAAGAGGGTATAAGTGCCCTGTATTACAGTGGTTAATCAAATCATCTCTTTCTATTCTGGACACTTTGATTTTCTCCATAATAAAATTATCATTATAACTCCTTTGTGTAAACCTTTTCCTAATCATTCTTGCTTGCTCATTATAGTCCACCTTATTACTACAATTTCTCCAGATTCTGTTGAGTTATCCTTTTTGTATATTTACAAGACAAGGATCATAATGCCAACTATCTACTGGGATATAACTATTCCTCTCAACAGGTTTGAAAAAAGTTTTAGTTGTTATTTTGTCCTTTTCCAGATCTATGGTCAGATCCAGAAAATGAATGTTTTTCTCATGATATTCATAGGATAGACGGATATTGTTCTGATTTTCATTCAGCCGTTCAAAAAATTCTTTAAGCTCTCCTCATCTCCAGCCCATATCACTATCAGATCATCAATGAGTCTTTTGTATAATATAAATTACTTTGGTGTATCCTTAAAAATGGTTTCCTCCTCCCACTTAGACATGTATAGATTGGCAACACTGGGTGCATAGTTGGCTCCCATCGCGATGCCTATGAGTAATTTGTAATACTCAGAGTTGTGACAGAAATAATTATGCTGTAGACCATATTCTAGACATTTAAGTATATATACTTTCAGGGCCAGTGCTACCACTAGGCGGACAAGGCAGTCGCCTAGGGTGCACTGCCACCTAGGGTGCAGCCATGGCCCCTGGGAGGAGGGAGGTGGGGAAGCATCCAACAAAACTAACAAGCCAGCAGGAGAAGGAAGTGACAAGCCGGCCGGGATGGATGATAGCATTGGTGTAGTAGCGCTGCGTGGGGGTTATCTGGTCCGCTCATCCCGGATGACATTGCACAGGCTCTTGCTGGTGACACAGGCAGCGCACAGCTCAGATTGAAGTTGCAGCTTTGCAGTGAACAGGAGGCTGGGGGATGTCATGACCTCTTCTATAAGCAGAGGGCTGGAGGAGCAAGCGGCAGTCGTGAAGCAGGCAGCACCAAGCAAGTCTGTGCTGTGCAAGTTTCAGAGTCTTGTAGAGCAGGAGAATTATCGTTTTATCTCTGGAATTAATCCCCCTTTTAATGCATGCCAATATTCTGTTTGCTTTGTTAGCAGCAGCTTGGTATTGCATGCCATTGCTGAGCCTATCATCTACTAGGACCCGCAGGTCCTTTTCCATCCCAGATTCTCCCAGAGGTTCTCCCCCCAGTGTATAGATTGCCTTCATATTTTTGCCACCCAAATGCATTATTTTAGATTTTTCTACATTGAACCTCATTTGCCATGTAGTTGCCCACCCCATTAATTTGTTCAGATCTTTTTGCAAGGTTTCCACATCTTGCAGAGAAGTTATTGCATTGCTTAGCTTAGTATCGTCCGAAAATACAGAGATTGAACTGTTTACCCCATCCTCCAGGTCGTTTATGAACCAATTAAACAGGATTGGTCCCAGCATAGAACCCTGGGGGACCCCACTACCCAGCCCTGACTATTCCGAGTATTCCCCATTTATCACCACCCTCTGAACTCGCCCTTGAAGCCAGTTTTCAGTCCATGTACTCACCCTATGGTCCATGCCAACTGACCTTATTTTGTACAGTAAACGTTTATGGGGCACTGTGTCAAATGCTTTTGAAAAATCCAGATACATCACGTCTATGTGCCTTCCTTTATCTAGATGGCAACTCACCTCCTCATAGAAGGTTAATAGATTGGTTTGGCAAGAACGATTCTTCATGAATCCATGCTGATTACTGCTAAGGATACCGTTCTCATTACTAAAATCTTGTATATAGTCCCTTATCATCCCCTCCAAGAGTTTACATACTATTGATGTTAGGCTAACTGGTCTGTAATTCCCAGGGATGTATTTTGGGCCCTTTTTAAATATTGGTGCTACATTGGCTTTTCTCCAATCAGCTAGTACCATTCCAGTCAGTAGCCTGTCAGTAAAAATTAGGAACAATGGTCTGGCAATTACTTGACCAAGTACTCTTGGGTGCAAGCCATCTGGTCCCGGTGATTTATTAATGTTAAGTTTCCCAAGTCTAATTTTAATTCTGTCCTCTGTTAACCATGGAGGTGCTTCCTGTTATGTGTCATGAGGATAAACACTGCAGTTATGGTTACTGAAGCCCCCCGATTCCCTTGTGAAGACTGAGGAGAAGAATAAATTCAATACCTTCGCTATCTCCCCATCCTTTGTAACCAGAGGTCCTTCCTCATTCTTTATGGGGCCAATATGGTCTGTCCTCCTTTTTTACTGTTTACATAATTAAAGAATTTCTTGGGATTTTTTTTGCTCTCCGCTATTTGTCTTTTTTTATGTTCTATCTTAAGTGAATGCCGTATGGCAGTGTATCATGCAGGCTTATGCGCCTTGTATTTTTTGAAGGCCTTCTCCTTTGCTTTTATATGCATTTTTACATTGGAGTTAAGCCATCCAGGACTTTTGTTCGCTCTTTTAAATTTATTACCCAATGGGATGCATTGGCTGATGCCCTTATTTAATATGTTCTTAAAGCAAACCCATCTCTCCTCCGTGTTCTTTGTTCCTAAGATTTTATCCCAATTTATGCCTTCTAGCAAGGTACGTAGTTTAGGGTTTCCTATTTGTGTGGTTTATACTGAAGCCAATTAACCCGTGATCGCTGTTACCTAAATTGCCCTGTATATCCAGATCCGTGATCAGGTCTGTATTGTTGGTAATCAGTAGATCCAGTAACACTTTATTTCTAGTTGGTGCGTCTACCATCTGACCCATAAAATTGTCCTGCATGACATTTAGGAACTGGCGAGTCTTAGACGAATGCGTGGTTCCCTCCACCCAGTCTATGTCTGGATAATTAAAATCCCCCATTATGATAATACTTCCCATCCTTTCTGCTAATCCAATTTGTGATAGGAGATCTGTCTCCCCTTCCTCCCTCAGGTTAGGGGGCCAATAGCATACTCCCAGTATTATTTTGCCCTTAGCTTCGTCCCTTTGGAGCTCTACCCATAAGGATTCCACCTCCTCCCTAGCTCCCTTAGTGATGTCATCTCTCACATTCACTTGTACATTGTTCTTGATATATAGGCATACCCCTCCCCCTTTTTTACCCTCTATCCTTGCGGTAAAGGGTATACCCTTGAATTGTTGCCAGCCAATCATGAGAGCTGTTGAACCAGGTCTCTGAAATTCCCACAAAATCCAAATCCTCCTTGTACAACAGTATTTCTAGTTCACCCATCTTGTCCGCCAGGCATGTTATGCTCTTATTGGGTGTTTCGAGATTGCAGCTAGGACTTGCTACTATACTTACCTTGGGTTTATGTGCTTTGGTCAACCTATCACTAATGCCCCCAATACTACCCTCTGGAATATGTTCCGCACTGACTATCTCTACCTCTGGACCCTCCCCCCGTCGCCTAGTTTAAAAACCCATCTAACTTTTTGTCCACATTCATTCCCAGCTGATCTGCACCCTCCTCATTTAGGTGCAGTCCATCCCTTCTATAGTACTGGTTATCGACTGAGAAGTCGGCCCAGTCCTCCAGGAACCCAAACCCCTCCTTACTACACCAGCTATTCAGCCACTTGTTCGCTAATCTCCCTCTGCCTTTCTGGTGTGGCTCGATGTACCAGTAGTATTCCTGAGAATACTACCTTGGAGGTCCCTTTCCTCAATTTAGCTCGCAAGTCCCTAAAATTGTTCTTTAGGACACTCCATCTGCCTCTGACTTTGTCATTGGTACCAATATGCACCATGACAGCCGCAGGTCTTCCCCAGCTCCTCCCAGTAATCTGTCCACAAGATCCATGATGTGCCGAACCCGAGTGCCTGGCAGACAACATGCTGTTCGGCGCTTCAGGTCTTTGTTACAGATTGGCCTCTCCGTCCTTCTAAGAATTGAGTCCCTACCACCAGAATCTGTGGTTTCACCAATGTCACATAATGGAGCGTACTTGTTGGGATGCTCCAGCCCTGAATCTTCCCCCTCTACCCTTCCTGACTGTCACCTATCTACTCTTTCCTAGTGCCTGCACCTATTTATCTCCATCCGCCTCTGTGCTGGCCCCTGCTGGCACCTGCCGTGTACGTTCCTAGCTCTCCTTTAGTATGGAGGGACTTCTCAGTGCTGACAGTTGCTTCCCCAGATTCAGAACCTGGGCTTCCAGGGAAACAATGTGCTTACATTTTGCACAGCAGTATTCACCCTCGATCGGATGATCAAGGAACGCATACATGCCGCAAGATGTACAACGAGTCACCTCTCCACACCCTCCTGGTATCGTACCTATTAATTTAATGAGGATTGGGGATTATAACCTGTCCAAATTACCTAACAACTAGCTCCCTGACACCAATACTCAACAAGACAATACACAGGTACTCAACAAGACAATACACAGGTACCTGCAGACCTACGTGCACTCGCAGACCTACATGCACTCGAAGACCTACGTGCACACCTATGTGCACTCGCAGACCTACGTGCACTCGCAGATCTACGTTCACTCACAGACCTATGTGCACTCGCAGACCCACGTGCAGACCTATGTGCACTCGCAGACCTACGTGTAGACCTCCGTGCACTCGCAGACCTACGTGCACTCACAGACCTACGTGCAGACCTACATGCACTCGCAGACCTATGTGCACTCGCAGACCTACATGCAGACCAACGTGCAGACCTACGTGCACTTGCAGATCTACATGCACACCTACGTGCACTCGCACACCTACGTGCACTCACAGACCCACGTGTAGACCTATGTGCACACCTACGTGCACTCGCAGACCTACGTGCACTCGCAGACATACGTGCAGACCTACATGTGCACTCGCAGACCTACATGAAGACCTACGTGCACTCGCAGACCTACGTGCAGACCTACGTGCACGTGCAGACCTATGTGCACTCGCAGACCTACGTGCACTTGCAGATCTACGCGCAGACCTACGTGCAGACCTAAGTGCACTGGCAGACCTACGTGCACTTGCAGACCTACATGCAGACCTACGTGCAGACCTACGTGCAGTCGCAGACCTACATGAAGACCTACGTGCACTTGCAGACCTACATGCAGACTTACGTGCACTCGCAGACCTAAGTGCACTTGCAGACCTACAGTGGTGTGAAAAAGTGTTTGCCCCCTTCCTCATTTCCTGTTCCTTTGCATGTTTGTCACACTTAAGTGTTTCGGAACATCAAACCAATTTAAACAATAGTCAAGGACAACACAAGTAAACACAAAATGCAATTTGTAAATGAAGGTGTTTATTATTAAAGGTGAAAAAAAATCCAAACCATCATGGCCCTGTGTGAAAAAGTGATTGCCCCCTAAACCTAATAACTGGTTGGGCCACCCTTAGCAGCAACAACTGCAACCAAGCGTTTGCGATAATGTGCAATGAGGCTTTTACAGCGTCCTGGAGGAATTTTGGCCCACTCATCTTTGCAGAATTGTCCTAATTCAGTTACATTAGAGGGTTTTCGAGCATGAACGGCCTTTTTAAGGTCATACCACAACATCTCAATAGGATTCAGGTCAGGACTTTGGCTAGGCCACTCCAAAGTCTTCATTTTGTTTTTCTTCAGCCATTCGGTGGTGGACTTGCTGGTGTGTTTAGGATCATTGTCCAGCTGCAGAACCCAAGTTCGTTTCAGCTTGAGTACACGAACAGATGGTCGGACATTCTCCTTCAGGATCTCTTGGTAGACAGCAGAATTCATAGTTCCTTTTATCACGGCAAGTTTTCCAGGTCCTGAAGCAGCAAAACAGCCCCAGACCATCACACTACCACCACCATATTTTACTGTTGGTATAATGTTCTTTTTCTGAAATGCAGTGTTCCTTCTACGCCAGATATACTTGGACACACACCTTCCAAAGAGTTCCACTTTTGTCTCATCGGTCCACAGAATGTTGTCCCAAAAGTCTTGGGGATCATCAAGATGTGTTGTGGAGAAATTGAGACGAGCTTTGATGTTCTTTTTGCTCAGCAGTGGTTTTCTCCTTGGAACTCTGCCATGCAGGCCATTTTTGCCCAGTCTTTTCCTGATGGTGGAGGCATGAACGCTGACCTTAACTGAGGCAAGTGAGGCCTGCAGTTCCTTGGACGTTTTTGTGGGGTCTTTTGTGACCTCTTGGATGAGTCGTCGCTGCGCTCTTGGGGTAATTTTGGGCGGCCGGCCACTCCTGGGAAGGTTCACCACTGTTCCATGTCTTCGCCATTTGTGGATAATGGCTCTCACTGTGGTTCGCTGGATTCCCAAAGCTTTGGAAATGGCTTTATAACCCTTTCCAGACTGATAGATCTCAATTACTTTCTTTCTCAATTGTTCCTGAATTTCTTTGGGTCTCGGCATGATGTGTAGCTTTTAAGGATCTTCTGGTGGACCTTACTGTGTCAAGCAGCTCCTATTTAAGTGATGCCTTGATTGTGAACAGGTGTGGCAATAATCAGGCCTGGGTGTGGCTAGAGAAATTGAACTCAGGTGTGGACAACCACAGTTATAGTATGTTTTAACAAGGGGGCAATCACTTTTTCACACAGGGCCATGATGGTTTGGATTTTTTTTTCACCTTTAATAATAAACACCTTCATTTACAAATTGCATTTTGTGTTTACTTGTGTTGTCCTTGACTATTGTTTAAATTGGTTTGATGTTCCGAAACACTTAAGTGTGACAAACATGCAAAGGAACAGGAAATGAGGAAGGGGGCAAACACTTTTTTTCACACCACTGTACGTGCACTCGC
Source organism: Lithobates sylvaticus (assembly GCA_028564925.1). Taxonomy (NCBI): domain Eukaryota; kingdom Metazoa; phylum Chordata; class Amphibia; order Anura; family Ranidae; genus Lithobates; species Lithobates sylvaticus. The sequence continues at coordinate 140,813,008 of CM053032.1, forward strand.
AGACCTATGTGCAGACCTAAGTGCACTTGCAGGTCTACGTGCACTCGCAGACCTACATGCAGACCTACGTGCACTCGCAGACCTACATGTAGACCTCTGCGCACTCGCAGACCTATGTGTACTCGCAGACCCACATGCAGACCTACATGCACACGCAGACCTAGCTGCACTCGCAGACCTATGTGCACTCGCAGACCTACGTGCAGACCTACATGCACTTGCAGACCTACGTGCAGACGTACGTGCACTTGCAGACCTACGTGCAGACGTACGTGCACTTGCAGACCTACGTGCAGACCTACGTGCACTCGCAGACCTACGTGCACTCGCAGACCTACGTGCACTCGCAGACCCACGTGCACTCGCAGACCTATGTGCAGACCTACATGCACTCGCAGACCTATGTGCACTCGCAGACCTACGTGGAGACCTAGGTGAACTCGCAGACCTATGTGCACTCGCAGACCTACGTGGAGACCTAGGTGCACTCGCAGACCTACGTGCACTCACAGACCTACGTGCAGACCTACGTGCACTCGCAAACCTACGTGTAGACCTCCGCGCACTCGCAGACCTACGTGCACTCGCAGACCCACGTGCAGACCTACATGCACACGCAGACCTACCTGCACTCGCAGACCTACGTGCGGGCCTACGTGCACTCGCAAACCTACGTGCAGACGTACGTGCACTCGCAAACCTAAGTGCACTCGCAGACCCACGTGCACTCGCAGACCTACATGCACTCGCAGACCTACGTGCGGGCCTACATGCACTCGCAGACCTATGTGCAGACGTACGTGCACTTGCAGACCTACGTGCACTCGCAGACCTATGTGCAGACCTAAGTGCACTTGCAGATCTACGTGCACTCGCAGACCTACATGCAGACCTACGTGCACTTGCAGACCTACGTGTAGACCTCCGCGCACTCGCAGACTTATGTGCACTCGCAGACCTACGTGCAGACGTACGTGCACTTGCAGACCTGCGTGCAGACGTACGTGCACTTGCAAACCTACGTGCACTCGCAGACCTATGTGCAGACCTAAGTGCACTTGCAGATCTACGTGCACTCGCAGACCTACATGCAGACCTACGTGCACTTGCAGACCTACGTGTAGACCTCCGCGCACTCGCAGACTTATGTGTACTCGCAGACCTACGTGCAGACGTACGTGCACTTGCAGACCTGCGTGCAGACGTACGTGCACTTGCAAACCTACGTGCACTCGCAGACCTACGCGCACTCGCAGACCCACGTGCACTCGCAGACCTACGTGCAGACCTATGTGCAGACCTACGTGCACTCGCAGACCTACGTGCACTCGCAGACCTACGTGCACTCGCAGACCTACGTGCAGACCTACGTGCACTCGCAGACCTACATGCACCCGCAAACCTAGTGCACTCGCAGACCTACGTACACTCACAATACACAGTACACAATACACAAGCACTGACGATCCACACACTACTCACTACTCAGACAACACAAAACACTAAAAACAACCTAAAAATGCAACCCAGCAATCAAAAAGCAAAACTTGTTCATTCTCCACTCAAAGTCCCCACTGTTTAGCTTCCAACCAGCAGTCTGGCCAGATGATAGATTATATTATATTATAGATTAGATTGGATTAGAACATGGTTTTCTGAGTTTTTAGGTGTGTATGGTGTGAATAAAGCCTTACACGCAGCAGCACGCGCTAAAGAACACCACACGTGGTGTTAATACAAGGATACAATAATTAATTAATTGGAATTGTTATAATTTATAAAGTTGTATAAAACGATAACACAGATGTTCAATTTGGAGCACCATAATATACAGCACATCAGCTGCATTTATCAAGCAGATTACATTGTGCTTCATGGCAGAAGCTGCATGCAGCACAAACAGACTGCAGCTATTGGCATCTGTAATACAGCGTGGACTGAACACTCCTTCCCCTTTATTTCACACGCATGCCTGGCTACAGCCGTCTCAAGTGTCATGGGAAATGTAGTCTCATACAACAGGAAGCAAGTCACTGCAGCTGGTAATCATGAGGTCAGAGGGGAAACAAATCCTTTTCTACAGGACAAAGCATTTCCTGGAGCATGTCTCTGCTGTGGGACATACAAGGTATATTGCAGACTTTGGGTGGTGAATTAGGTCAGAGACACACTCACTGTGCATTTACATAGGTATTCTCTATTATATTAATCAAAGTACAGTTGTCCTTTAAGAAAGATGACAGCTTCCTGTAAGCAAGATGAGAGTACGTTTCAGCACCAGCACAAAATGTTTATGTAATCATTATATAATTTTCATTGCCTCTTTTTTTAGACCGTGTGTTTTTTATTGTTAGTCTTAACAGAATGCGTGTCATTGTGTCATCACAGGATAAACAGAGAACAGCTGAGAATGTGATTGCGTGAGATGCGGATTCTGCCAGCGCTGTACTGTAATCTCTTCAGGTGAGTACACTGGAAATAAAAAAGCCCTACTACTGCTTTACAAAAGAACAGTACAGGTAAGTTGTAACTTTATAATTCCCAGGAGATGTTAGAGATCCTGGAGTATGTACATTCAAAATATTGGTATGGTAGTTTGACTGTGGAATCCATATAGTAATTGCATGCTTCTATATACATAGTATGCTTGGGAATACCATTGGCCTCTCAGAGCCTTTTTGCTCCCTGTACCCCCTAGGAGTCCTAAAATTTCTCTTTATTTCGAGGATTTAAGAAATGGACTGCACCTCATACCTTTTTAGCTTTTGTGGTATATGCTAATGTATTAGACATCATTTTTTCGGGGACAAATACGTTTTGAATTTGGGAGAGACTGTCACTCAGGAGGGGATGTGTCATGTCGGTGAGGTGTCATCATCATCTGTGCTGCTGCACACTGCTGTCCGTGTCACTGTGAGATCAATTTCATGTGTGTGTGCCGTCCATTCTAATTTCTTGCCCTCCTGAGTCCTGTCCCTGAGCTACTTACTAGATCAAAAATAAAATAAGAAATATGTTTTTTGCCCTAATATCTACCTTAAATCACATTGCTTATTATTATATGACATTTTCACTTCAAACTGTAATTATGTAACTTTTGGAAATGCCAGTAAAAACTTGGCTGTGCCAGTAAATTTCAGTCTGCAACACTGCTTCTCAGCATGCGAGTGTGCTTGTGCCTACATCCTCTTATGCCGCGTACACACGAGCAGATTTTCTGACGGAATTCCGCTCAAGTTTGCCTTGCATACACACGGTCACACAAAAGTTCTCTGAACTTTCGACCGTCAAGAACGCGGTGACGTACAACACTACGACGAGCTGAGAAAATGAAGTTCAATGCTTCAGAGCATGCGTCAAATTGTTTCAGAGCATGCTTAGGAATTTTGCGTGCCGGAATTGCTACAGACAAACGGAATTTCCGATCGGAAGTTTTTCCGACTGAAAAATTGAGAACCTGCTTTCAATCTTTTGCTGGCGGGAATTGGGCCAGCAAAAGTCCGATGGAGCATACACACGGTCACATTTTCCGACCAAAAGCTCTCATCTGTCTTTTGCTGGTCGAATTTCCGATCGTGTGTACGCGGCATTAGTCCTATAACTGCAGTGCAAGTTCGAAGGCAATGCTGTATAACTGCTAGTCTCATGAGTAAGGATGAGCTCAGGCGTGTTCGAATGGTCCACGTGCAGAGCCCGCCAGGAAGTCGGCGCAGCGATGCGCTAATCACAGGCAGTGAGACATTGCCCCGATGTGAGGCTGCAGAGATCGGGCAATGTCTCACTGCCTGTGATTAGCGCATCGCTGCGCCGACTTCCTGGCGGGCTCTGCACGTGGACCATTCGAACACGCCTGAGCTCATTCTTACTCATGAGATTTGGAGTAAGGTTTTATGATTTCACTACTAGGCTGCTCCTTTTCTCCTTGCTGGAAGCTGACATGACAAAGTAAAGTCTTTACCATAATGGCTGCTTCCACACAGACATGGGTGAGAAAAAGGAAGGTAAGGTCTGGTTCACACCTATGCAGTTTGCTTTGGATCTCTTTCTGCAGTGCTTTTTTGTGTTGCATTTTGCGTTTTTACACACGCGTTTTTTTAATTTTTTATTTTTTTGGTCAAATTGTTGCTGGGCAGATAAAAAAAGCAAATTGCGGCAAAATCACAATTAAAAAAAATGCACTACATGCTTCTCTATTTGAAGTATATTAAACTAAACACCCATGCGATCCGATTCCAGTGTGGGAAAAAAAAATGGGCATGCACCTTTTCCGCGTGGGCGGCGTGCGATTTGAGCCATACAAAATGAATGGGCTGAAATCACACTACAAATCACATGTGATTTGAACAGGAATGCGGTGCGATTCCTCTCTGAATCACATGCAGTTCTCCGCACCACACCAGTGTGATTCTATGCTTAAGCTACTTTCTCTATAATAACCAGTGCTAACAATCTAAAACTGCGTGAAAATCAAGATCCTAAACCAAATTAAAACACCATGACATTCTGAGCGCTGCACTGTACTAAGCTATACCAGACTGCATCATTCTGTATGCCGCACTGTATAACCTATTCCACACCGCATAATTTTACACGCTACACTGTACGTTCAATATTATACAACGTTATTCTGCAGGTCTCCCTGTAAATTTCCTATTCCTCATCATGTTGTTCTGCGTGCTGGGCTGGGAACATGCAGCTTAGTGTGCTGAAAGAAGGGGTGTGGACTAGGACAGGTACAGTCGCCAGTTAATTTTATTAGTATTTTATTTTATTTCATAATTGCTGCTGAAAAGAAGTTTGACAAAGGAGGATGAGGGATTGTTAAAAATAATCTGCCACAGGTGTCAACTACACTAGGTATACCTCTGGGGATAGGGCCTCTGCAGGCGCTATTGGTGACTAGTCCTTTGCCCTCCTTTCCTTTTAAGTGATTGAATAAGAACTGTGTTGCTCACAATAAAAAGTCACATTCCAACTGTATGTTTGTATGTCATATTTTGTCATTTGTTTTTTGTCCAACTGGTAGCAGTGGGTAATAGGTCAGTTTCACAATCATAATTTTTGTCAAAATGTTGCTCATGATGACGTGAATATTAGATTCCAAACCTTATTTTTTAAATCATATACATGTCATACTTGCCTCCTTTTCTGGGGTCTCCAGCCGGCGCTCCTGGCTCCACCTTTTTGGTGTGCCCCCATAGAAACCCTCATACATAGGGCACTCATACAGCCTAATCCCGAGCTGTGCTGCCCGTGTCTATAGACAGACAGCTGGGCTCAGTCCCACCCTTCCTTCTCACAGGGTTTGAATGACAGCAGCAGGAGCCAATTGGCACCCGCTTCTATCAATCTGCCCTGTGAGGATGGAGTGATCCGAGAAAGATGCTGCTCTTGTGTAGATCGATATCGGGCTCAGGTACTATAAGTATAATGGGGGGCTGGGGGGGATCCTGTTGCACAGAAGTTTTTTTTTTTTTTTTTTTTTTTTAACAGAGATGTTTTATTGAAAAACAGAACAGTGTTACAGATTCATTTATATAGAAAAGCACTTGTATTCAGGTACATATGATAGGCATTTCACGATTGATTACAATCTACAACATCAGTTTCGGGTTTCAGGTTCATAGAGCAACATATCTAGTCCCACCCCAGTGCCAAACGAGGATGCTATACAGTATTTTTCAGTATCAACCCTTTCTTAGGCCTGAATCCTGGATAGGATAATTAGATAGTGGGTCGAGATGGAGCAGGGGAGAGGGGGGGGGGGTTGGGAAGTGAGGGGAGGAGGAGGGGGAAGAAGAAGGGGAGAGAGGGGGAGCAGGGGAGAGGGGGGGGGGGTTGGGTAGAGTGGCAGGAAGAAAGGGAGTAGGTGGTCACATGGGTGTTAGTGGACCATTGATTACCTCTGCATAATCAGCCATTTGCATCTATCCACCCTGACCAGATTTTGTCAAATTTTGCTGGGCATTGTCTGTTTTCGTAAGAGAGTCTATAGAGGGGCAAGACCGCATTGATGGAACAGGCCCAGGACTCTCGGCTTGGGGGATCGGTTGACTTCCAATTAAGAAGAATTTCTCTCCTGGCGTAGAACAGGGAGAATGTTAGAAACAGCTTGGTATATCTATCCCCCGGTATCTCCTCCAAGTTACTCAGGAGGAGAGTCAAGGGGTCCAGCGGGACACAAGTACCCGATATCTCTGTCAAACCGTCAGCTATCTGTGTCCAGTAGGGTATGAGTTGGGGCATGACCAGACAATGTGCCAGAATGAGCCCATGTCCTGTCTACATCTGGGGCACAGTGGGTCTCTTAGGGGGAATATCTTGGCCAGTCTTTGCGGGGTGAAGTAGGCCCTGTGAAGAAATTTGATTTGAATAAACCTATCACGTGAGGCTATCATTGATGAGATGTATGTGGCAACGCATTCCTCCCACCTCTCGTCCTCTAGGGTGTGTATGTCAGAGTTCCATTTGTCAAAAGATTTGGTCAGTTTATCATCATGGGCTACAGTGAGATATAGGTAGAGGGAGGATAGAGATCGGCCCATTGTGCTGGAGGTCAGGAGTCGTTTAACTGAGTCCGACTCCACAGTTATCTTTTGTGGGAATTGGGTCTTAAAGGCATGCTTTAGCTGCCAGTAACGAAATGTCCAAGTCGCTGGTAATGCGTACAGGGACGTCATATCCTGAAGGGAGATTAGTGTGCCTTCCTTGACAATGTGCTTTAAGGTCAGCACTCCCTTCCCTGCCCACTCTGAGGGATTTGGTAGGGAGTGGAATTGAGGAAGGAGAGAATTACCCCATAGAGGCGTGTGTGGGGATACATGAAAGGGTTTTGCGTATACTCTTCTTGAATCCTGCCATGCCTGTATGGTCGTTTTCATGGGGGTGGTAACTGAGGGGGCAGCCCTTTTACCTCTAAATGCCAGGTTGCTAAGAGCAGCGTATGATCCCAGAATGGCCGCCTCTTCTGTCTGGGCTGTGAGAACTACCATCTAATCGTAACCAAGACGGCGGCCCAGTGATAGATTTGAAAGTTGGGGAGAGTCAGTCCACCTCCAGAAAGGGGGAGATGAAGTATCCGTTTTGCCACTCTGGGAGGTCTCCCAGCCCAGACGAAGTTCCCCAGCTGACCCTCTAGTTTCCTGAAGAAGTCTCTTGGGATATGGATCGGGGTGTATCTAAAAAAAAATTGAGGAATTTTGTGAGGAGCACCATTTTCAGCAGATTAACTCTGCCTACATGAGTCAGAGGGAGCGAGCACCATGCTGCGCACTTGGTAGTGGTCTGTTGTATTAGAGGTTACCCTTATCCCCAAGTATTTGATTTCGTCCACCCATTTATGTTGAGTCAGGGAATCCGGTATAGTTGTCAAGGAGCATAGGGAGAATAGCTCAGACTTATCCCAGTTAATCCTTATACCCGAGAAGTTGCTAAAGCGATTGAACTGGGTCAATACTTTCCTAATGGAGGTGGCTGAGTCGGCCAAGTACAGTATGGCATCGTCTGCATATAGTGACATTTTTTCGTGTATGTCCCCTACCCGTATACCCTTGACTTCATCATCCGCTCTAATCAAAGCGGCCAGAGGTTCTATAGCCAGAGCGAACAGGCTGGGAGACAGGGGGCAGCCCTGTGTCCTGCCCCGGCCCAGCGGAAATTACTCCGAGAGACAGGCGTTGGTAAAGACCTTAGCCTAGGGAGCTGTGTATAACAGCTTCACCCACGAGATAAATGACCGCCCATAGGTATCTCCTCTTAATTCAGAGGGTGCATTAAGGTAAAAAAACTTTAAGCCTTTAGAACCACTTTTAAGTCCAAACAAGAAGTTGAAGTACACAATGCATGGTTCTCAGTTTAATTTGGGTTAACAATTCAATGTGGATTCATTCCCAAGTAGTAGGATTACTGGTTCAGCCTGTTTTAATGTAATTATTTAAACCTAATTAGTAGTGTTGAAATATATTATTAAACTATAACTAAACAGGTTACATTACTAGGGTGCAGTTTACAAATTTATGTTTAAAAATCTTCAGATTTCTTAGATATAAAAAGTTCAAATAGCTTCCTATTGCAGATATTTTAAGCACATTACATTATCTCCAGCAAAAATATAGTATTGTTACAGTATATTTATTATTATTATTATTATTATTATTATTATTATTTATTATTATTATATAGGATTTATATAGCGCCAACAGTTTGCGCAGTGCTTTATAACATGAGGGCAGTACACTTGCAATACAAATCAATACAGGAGGGATCAGAGGGCCCTGCTCGTTAGAGCTTACAATCTAGAAGGGAGGGTCAATTGGAACAAAAGGTAATAACTGTGGAGAAAATGAAAATACAGTTGTTAGGTGTGGGTAGGATAGGCTTCTCTGAAGAGAAGGGTTTTCAGGGATCGTCTAAAAGCTAATGGAGTAGGAGATAAGCGGACAGATTGGGGTAAGGCATTCCATAGGATTGGAGAGGTTTTGGAAAAGTCCTGGAGGCGAGCATGGGAGGAGGTGACGAGGGAGCTAGAGAGCAGAAGGTCTTGAGAGGAACGAGTAGGTTGGTATTTAGAGACTAGGGTAGTGATGTAGCTAGGGGCTAAATTGTGGATGGGTTTGCAAGTAGTTGTTAGTATTTTGTTATATCTTTATATATGTAATGATAAGCCACGGTATAGTTTTTGTTCCAGGACCACCATTTTTGTTCCCATGTTCCCAGAGCACTTTCAGGCGGTGTTTTCTAGCAATGGTCCACTTGCCAGATTTAACCACTTCAATACCAGGCACTTAAACACCTTCCTGCCCAGACCAATTTTGAGCTTTTAGCGCTCTCACACTTTGAATGACAATTGCGCGGTCATGCTACACTGTACCCAAATGAATATTTATATATTTATCATTTTTTTCCCCACAAATAGAGCTTTCTTTTGGTGGTATTTGATCACCTCTGCGGTTTTTATTTTTTGCTAAACAAATAAAAAAAGACCGAAAATTTTGAAATAAAATTTGTTTTTTTTCAGTTTCAAAACTTTGTAAATAAGTAAGTTTTCTCCTTCACTGATGGGCACCGATGAGGTGGCATTGATGGGCGATACGGTTGGGCACTGATAGGTGGCACAAATTGGCACTGATAGCTGGCACGGATAGGTGGCACAGATGAGCATGGATAGGCGGCACAGATGGGCATGGATGGGCACTGATAGATGGCATGGATAGGCACTGATAGGCAGCATTGTTTTGTATTGATGGAGGCCAATCAGTGCCAAACAATAATGCATGCCAATCAGTGATGCCCATTGTGGGCACTGATTGGCATCCATTGTGGGCACTGTGTGTCATCCCTGGTGGTCTAGGGTGGCATACCTTGTGCTGCGCATCCCTGGTGGTCTGGTGGCGTCCCTGGTGGTCCAGTGTGGGCTGTGCTGATAATCGATCAGCACAGACCCCCCTGTCAGAGGAGCAGCCGATCGGCTCTCCCCGCGTCTGACAGACACGAGTGAGGAAAAGCCGATTACCGGCTCTTCCTTTTTAAACTGTGATCAGCAGTGATTGGACACGGCTGATCACGTGGTAAATCTCACAGACTCGCTGATCACAGAGCGTGCCGCACGGGCCCTTCAGGGGGCGCGCAGGCCACTCGTGCTCGGGGCGACGTCAATGGACGTAGTCCCAGCAACGTAGATCCGCGCTGTAACCGTCATTCGGCTATAGCGCGGATCTCTAGAGGTTAAAACAAGAAACTAGTCCTGTATGTTTAGTGGACATTTTTTTTTTTTTTTTTTTATGGCAAGCCATAGATGCAATTTATTTTCTTCCACCACAGGTGAAAGGAAAGAAAATTGCTCGATTCCCCCAATAACACAGTCAGTTGATGGGGGAATCCCTCCCGCATAGCTATTGTGTTCTCCCAGCAGGGAGCCTTCCTAGCCATCAGAACACAATGATCACTGCTGGCAGCTATATCTGGATCGACTTCAGTACAACAAGCCTGCCCAATTACTGGATCAAATCTCGTCCGGTCCCTGCTGAACCGAATGAGATTCGATCCATCTACGGCTGGCTTAAGGTAGGCCATACATGATTCATCTTTTTCATTCAACCGGTGGGTTAAACAAGAGAAAAAAAAAATTGCCAATTCCCCCATCCACACATTCAATGTGGATGGGGGAATCCTTCCCACTGAGCTATTGTATTCTGACAGCGGAAATCCTACCCTTACCAGCAAAATACAATTGTACACAAGTCAATCGATAGATGGACATGTGTACAACCAGCTAGCCAATACGTGGATCGAAATTTTGCCTTTAGGCTTAAGTGAGAGGGGAAAATAACCTGCTTATGCACTTTTAACCCTTTTATGACTATAGAAAGTTGACAATGAGATGCCAAGACCAAATATAGAAGCACTGGAATGCTTCAGGTTAAAGGAGAAGTCCAGCCTAAGCTTGTTTGGCTGGGCTTCTCCTATCGGTCACAGAAGTGCAATTCGTTTTGCACTCCTGTGACCCATTTTCAGCAGAGAGCAGTCTGCTCTCTGCTGACATCACCAATATCAGTCCAGGCACTGCGTCATCATGACTTTGGGAGCCTGGATCTGGGGGTGTCATTAACTTTCTACTGACACCCGCAGCGATTCGCAGAGGGCAGTGTGACCTGCCCGCAAGTGACATTTTGATTTGGGAACCTGCACAGAAATCGCTCTGGTTCCCGCATCGCATATGTGTGAACCCAGCCTAAGACTTTTATAGCGCTCCTTAACTGATCAACCTTTTTAGATACATTAAAGGTCCTTTTTAAATGAGCTGCAAAGGTCACACTGCCCTCTGCGAATCGCTGCGGGTGTCGCAAGTTAATGACACCCCCAGATCGATTCGCAGATCGCAGTGTAAACTGTCAAATGGTACAGGAATCAGATTGCATGGGATGGTCAGAAAGGGTAGACCTGCTACAGGAGATGGTCAGGTGTGGTTGGAAGCTGGGAACACACCGCATGAGAGATGGATGATATGTTACAAGAGACTGCTAGAAATCGGTCTTTACAGTCCACTCTCACTATTTACTGACTTTTTGGGTTCTTAGAGCTGCAAGGCAAGTACCAAAGGGCCACAGATTAGGTTTCATTGAGTTAGAATGTAATTTACAAACTGTGTTGTCTTATTCAGCTGGTTTAAGAGCAATGTGTACAATTTTATATTTCCAATCTCATTTGTTTTGGGCTACGTGATGGTGCATATGGTATCACCATTGCTGTTTATAAAGCTTTATATCCTTAACAATTTAATTTTAATAGAAACCACTCTATATTTATACTGAGCACAATCACCTTTTTCTAGTATCTAATTCAATCTTTATTGTTTTCAGGAAAATCTGCTTGCTGAAATCAAGGGAGGCCACGTTTCATTATCCGCAAAAGAGATCAACCGCTTCTTATTTAACAAGGTGATGTAAACATTGCCCTTGTAGACAGTTTGCATCTATGTACCAGTTCTTAGATGTTGTGGCCACATTCGTTTTCTGTTTGAGGCTTTGTTCCCTTTATTTTCCCCTTGTGATCCGGCTGGTAACACTTTTTTTGTCTTATGCCCCGTACATGCCTTGGACAAAATCCGTCAGATTTTTTCAGACGGATTTTGTACGAAACTTGTGTTGCATACACACGGTCGGACAAAGTTGTCGTAAAATCCGATCGTTCCCAACGAGGTGACGTACATAACGTACGACGGGAGTAAGTAGAGGCCAGTAGCCAATAGCTTTCGTCTCCAAATTTCTTCTGAGCATGCGTGGCACTTTGTGCGTCTGAATTCTCTACACATGATCGGAAAAAGTCTGATCGGATTTTGTTGTCGGAAAATTAAAGATCCTGCTCTCAAATTTTTTCAGTAGGAATTTCCGACGGAAAACGTCCGCTAGAGCCCACACACGATCGAATTTTCCGACAACATAATCCGATCTGACTTTCTCCATCGGAATATCCGACCGTGTGTACGTGACATTAGGGTGTCTCCACTCTGGATGGAGGAGCAACAGAGACACCTTTTGGACAGCAGCAGCATTGTCATCCTGGGGAGAGGTTGTTAGACACACTAGCAGATTTAGATGGACTTTAATAAAAGAAATCTGAACTCCAGCTTAAAGCGGAGCTCCACCCTAAAGTGGAACTTCCGCTTATCGGATTCCTCCCCCCTCCGGTGCCACAATTGGCACCTTTCAGGGGGGAGGGGGGTGCACCCACTACAGGTACAGGTATCTGCACCCACTTCCGGACGAGATATCCGGAGCTGCCCCACCCCTATCCGCAGATGCCACATTGTGTCTTGGGAAACACAGTTCCCAGGACACAACGGGGACCAAAAGAGACGCGCAGCGCGACTCCCGCATGCGCAGTAGGGAACCGGGCAGTGAAGACGTTGCGTCTTCACTTCCTGATTCCCTGACAGAGGATGGCGGCGGGGCAGCCGAGAGACGAGCGATCGCTCGTCATCTTCTGCCGACACCGCTGAAACCTGGAACAGGTAAGTGTCCATTTATTAAAAGTCAGCAGCTGCAGTATTTGTAGCTGCTGACTTTTAATATTTTTGGTGCGGGTGGAGCTCCGCTTTAAAAGAAATTGTAACTATAGGTACAGTGAAATCAAAGTATTAATATAGACTAGACAAGGCACAAAAGAATGCTCACAGCCAACATTGATTTCATTATATACCAAAAAGGGAAAAGGGGGATAATAAATAGTCAAACGGAAAGCACATAGGCTATAAAATCACCCCAGCTAGCAGTCCTAACATAGGGCTGTTGCCCTCACCTCTCATTTATGCTGCGTAGTCAATACCAGAACTTCCATCAGGTTCAATTCCTCAACCTTCTTGAGCCATAGCCCAATGGACAGTGCCGGCACCTTCTTCCAGGTAATAGGAATGTATGATTTAGCAGCGTTTGAGATGGCAGAGTACAGATTTCTTATAAACTTTTGCAGGTATATTGGAAACATGTTAAAGTGGTTGTAAAGCCTAAATTGTTTTTTTTTTTTTTTTTTACCTTAATGCATTTTTTGCATTAAGGTAAAACATGTTTAGGTGTCTGCATCCTCCATCACCTTTTACTTACCTAAGCCCTTTTACCTTGAGCCAGTGGCGTAGCTTGAAGCTTGTGGGCCCCGATGCAAAAGTTGACCTGGGCCCCCCCTACTACTTCCAACGTGCGTGCAGATACACCCACCGCACGCCAAATACTCAAAGTGGCACGTACACACGATTAGAATTCTTGTCGGAAAAAGCTCTGATGGTTTTCCCGTCGGAATTTCGCTCAAACTGTCTTGCCTACACACAGTCACATCAAATTTCGACGGTCAACAACACCGTGACATACAACACATTCGGCACTATAAAAGGGAAGTTTAATGCTTCCAAGCATGCATCGAATTGTTTCAGAATTGCATACACCCGATCGAAAAATCCGATAGAAAAGTTTTCCGTCAGAAAAATTAAGAACAGGCTCTCAATCTAAAGTCCGTCGGAAATGCCGACATAAAAAGTCTGATGGGCATACACACGGTCGGAAAATCCGATGAAAAGCTCCCATCGGACTGTTTTCATCGGAAATTCCGGCTGTGTGTACGCGGCATTAGTGTTTTTAGTTCCCAGAGTTCCTCTTTACATTAGAGGACAGGGATCACCACTGGAGAATCAGAGGACAGGGACCCCTAGCAGGTCACTTGGCAGAGCTCCTTTCCCATCCCTGCACTGTATACAGCTCCCACCCCCCCCCCCCACACTACACAGGGCTGAAATCGCATACCTTTACACACAGTCTATCAGTCTTCACAGGGTGTATCTGGATTTTATGTTTCCCTTCTGATCGAAATTCTCTGGTCGGGACGGCAGTGTTGTTGCAGTAGGCAGATAAACCCTGTGAAGATCGTGGCTGACTGGCTGTGTTGTAAAGTAATGTGATTTTACCCCTGCGGAGGAGGAACAGTATAGAGTGCTGTAATGAGAAAGGAGCTCAGAACGCCCAATAAGAGGATAGTATGCGACCGGTCTAAACTACGTGGCATGTTCACCAATGCCAGGAGCCTGGCGGACAAGATGGGTGAACTAGAGATACTGTTGTACAAGGAGGATTTGGATTTTGTGGGAATTTGAAAGACCTGGTTCAACAGCTGTCATGATTGGCTGGCAACCATTCAAGTGTATACCCTTTATCGCAGGGATAGAGGATAAAAAAGGGAGAGGGGTATGACTGACTATATATCAAGAATAATGTACAAGTGAATGTGAGCGATGACATCACTAAGGGAGCTAGGGAGGAGGTGGAATCCTTATGGGTAGAGCTCCAAAGGGATGAAGCTAAGGGCAAAATAATACTGGGAGTATGCTATAGGCCCCCTAACCTGAGGGGGGAGACAGATCTCCCATTACAATTTGGATTAGCAGCAAGGATGGGAAGTGTTATCATAATGGGGGATTTTAATTATCCAGACATAGACTGGGTGGAGGAAACCACGCATTAGTCGAAAGCTTGCTAGTTCCTAAATGTCTGGCAGGACGATTTCATGGTTCAGATGATGGTGCACCAACTAGAAATAAAGCGTTACTGGATCTACTGATTACCAACAATACAGACCTGATCACGGATGTGGAAATACGGGGCAATTGAGGAAACCGCAATCACAGGTCAATTGGCTTCAGTATAAACCACACAAATGGGAAACCAAAGGGGAATACAAAGACACTGGATTTCAAAAGACAACTTCCCTAAACTACGAACCTTGCTAGAAGGCATAAATTGGGATGAAATCTTAGGAACAAAGAACACGGAGGAGAGATGGGTTTGATTTAAGAGCATATTAAATAAGGGCATTAGCCAATGCATCCCATTGGGTAATAAATTTAAAAGAGCAAACAAAAGTCCTGGATGGCTGAACTCCAATGTAAAAATGCAGATAAAAGCAAAGGAGAAGACCTTCAAAAAATACAAGGTTGAGGGATCATCATCATCAGCATTCACACTTTATAAAGAATGCAACAAGAAATGTAAGGGTGAAATTAGGCCGGCTAAGATAGAACACGAAAGACACATAGCAGAGGAAAGCAAAAAAAATTGTTACGTCTGTACACAGTAAAAAAGTGAGGACAGGCCATATTGGGCCCCATAAAGAATGAGGAGGGATATCTGGTTACAAAGGATAGGGAGATGGCAAAGGTATAGAATTTATTCTTCTCAGTCTTCAATCAAGGGAATCGGGGGGGGGGGGGGGGGGGGGGCTTCAGTAACCAAAACTGCAGTGTTTATCCTCATGAAACGTCACAGGAAGCACCTCCATGGTTAAGAGGACAGAATTAAAATTAGACTTAACATTAATAAATCACCGGGACCAGATGGCTTGCACCGAGGGTACTTAGGGAACTCAGTCAAGTAATTGCCAGACCATTGGTTCTAATTTTTACTGACAGTCTACTGACTGGAATGGTACCAGCTGATTGGAGAAAAGCCAATGTAGCACCAATATTTAAAAAGGGCCCAAAATACATCCCTGGGAATTACAGACCAGTTAGCCTAACATCAATAGTATGCAAGCTCTTGGAGGACACGTGGCCGCGTTTGCGGATGACCTAATCTTCTTCGTCACAGAACCGCTTGCTTCAATCCCTGCAAATCTACGGCACCCTCTCGCTCTTTCAAATTAATCTGACAAAGTCCTCCATCCTGAACATAACAGTAGGCAATGACACAGTGCGGCGTTTGAAGCAGACCTTCCCTCTGAAATGGGCAAAAGACCGCATTCGGTACTTGGGGTGGATATCACCCCTGACACCAAAGGCCTATATGAGGCCAACTTCGCGCCAATGCTCGACCGTCTTAAGGCCGATCTCTTGCGCTGGCATACATTGACCTTGACGTGGTTCGGGCGCTGCAACGCTCTCAAGATGACCCTATTACCGAAGGTCCTTTATTTAATGCAGGCGCTGCCCATCCGTCTACCTCCAACTTTCTTCAAACGATTGGAAGCCATGTTTCGGGGCTTTATATGGTCTCACTGTAAGCCACGCTTTTAAAATTGCAGCTCCTACACAGGGCAAAGAGTGACGGTGGGCTTGGCCTTCCAGACAATGAAAGCTTACTATAGAGCGGTTCACCTCACCAGGGTAGTGGACTGGCATTGTCATGCCGGGGCAAAACACTGGGTAACCATGGAGGGGGAAGACTCAGAGGGCACGCTCGGGAGTCGACCATGGATCGCCGCCCCCCTGCCAAGGGAATTGGCGGACCACCCCACGTTGGGAAGTACCCTCCTGGTGGCAAGGGATGCCTTTAAGCACTCCAGTATGTCACCCACACCCTCGCCTATGGTGCCAGTACTGGGCAACCCTGAATTCGTCCCGGGCCTACAGAGCCCCGCTCTCCAACGCCTGGCAACGGGCACCAGACTACGCTTGTGCGATTTTGTAGGACCGGACGGCCGACTCGCCTTGGAAGCAGGGGCACTCGCGACGGACCCCCCTCTAGACTTTTGGAGCGGTATGCAGCTCCGGAATTTCTTGCGCAGCTGCATGCGGAAACCGGGCATCTCCCGCCCACTTACAGAACTGGAGCGCATTTGCTATCGTGGGGAGCCAGAACGCCACTGCCTCTCGCTCATTTACTCTTCTCTAACCCAATCTATAGGAGGGTCTTCACCCCCTTTCATAACTAAATGGGAGACGGAGCTTAACACACACTTTACAGGTGAACAAAGACAAAAGATACTGCACTTCGCCCAGAAGGCGTCCATCGCCACCAGAGTTCAAGAGACGTGCTATAAAATTACCACCCGCTGGTACAGGGTACCCACAACCCTACACCGTATGCTCCCACAGGTCTCCGATCGCTGCTGGCGTTGCGGGACTGAAGCAGGCACGATGTTACACATATTCTGGTCCTGCCCTAAACTTACCCCTTTTTGGCGAGGAGTGACTGACACAATCAGACACCTGACTAACGTCTCCTTAGAGGGGAACCCGGCGGCCTGTTTACTCCATATGACGGATCGACCCATTAAAAAATACAAAAAATCCTTGACCATGCAGCTCTTGAATGGAGGGATCGGAGAACCCCCGGCAAGCTCTTGGAGGGGATTATAAGGGACTATATACAGGATTTTAATAATGAGAACAGTATCATTAGCAGTAATCGGCATGGATTCATGAAGAATCGTTCTTGCCAAACCAATCTATTAACCTTCTATAAGGAGGTGAGTTGCCATCTAGATAAAGGAAGGCCCGTAGACGTGGTGTATCTGGATTTTGCAAAAGCATCTGACACAGTTCCCCATAATTTTTTACTGTACAAACAAACATACAGTGGGGGGAGAACCTCCTGGGGGAATCTAGGATGGAAAAGGACCTGGGGGTCCTAGTAGATGATGGGCTCAGCAATGACATGCAATGCCAAGGTGCTGCTAACAAAGCAAACAGAATATTGGCATGCATTAAAAAGGGGCTAAAACGATAATTCTCCTGCTCTACAAGACTCTGGTCCGGCCGCACCTAGAGTATGCTGTCCAATTCTGGGCAACAGTCCTCAGGAAGGATGTACTGGAAATGGAGTACAAAGAAGGGCAACAAAGCTAATAAAGGGTCTGGAGGATATTGGTTATGAGGAAAGGTTGCGAGCACTGGACTTATTCTCTCTGGAGAAGAGACGCTTGAAAGGGGATATGATTTCTATCCACAAATACCATGTTGGTGACCCCACAATCGGGATAAAACTTTTTTTACTGAAGGGAGTTTAACAAGACACGTGGCTACTCATTAAAATTAGAAGAAAAGAGGTTTAACCTTAAACTACGTAGAGTGTTCTTTACTGTAAGAGCGGCCAGGATGTGGAATTCCCTTCCACAGGCGGTAGTCTCAGCGGGGAACATCAATAGATTCAAAAAACGATTAGATAAGCACCTGAATGACCACAACATACAGGGATATACAATATAATACTGACATATAATCACACACATAGGTTGGACTTGATGGACTTTTTTCAACCTCACCTACTATGAAACTATATAACTGTGTGGTAAAGCTCTGCTGGTTTCCATCATCCAGTCATGTGCAAGTGAAAATGCTTTTTTTAAGTTTTTTCATTTCACCTGATTTGGTATTCTTTACAAAGTGAAGGTTACACATTACATTTACTAAGGAAAATGAGTGCAACTGCACAGTCTATGTGCCTTTTAGTAAATCAACCCTATTGAATCACGATTGATTGAATTTTTTAGCAAGTGTTCTATGTTAAAGGGACCGGTGAATGCATTCAGCAAATGTTTTTGTTAAATCCTGGTGAAAATACTGTTATTTCCTTAAAATTGTCCAGTCACTTTACAATACATTTTTTTTTTTTTTTATCTTCCTGCCACATCAGCTTAACTCTCAAAGAGGACCTAAATCAGCTTTTACCGATCATCTTTGTCCTTTTTATTTTGTCATCACATCATTGTGGCTTGTTAAACTTTTAATCACCTTTTTATTATACCAAAGAGAGACTGTTAATACCATCTTATCACTTTGACGAGTTTAGTTATACGTATTTGTCCTCAACCGTTACAAGAAAAAAAAAACCCTACTCCCCTGCCCCCCCTATTTTCTCATCGCTAGTTCCGTATCTATAGACTGTTTGCTTAGTTTCCTATACATTAGATATATCTAAATCCTGACGACTTCGGCATAACTCCACGTTTGCTTAAATTTTTTCCAGCTATCCCAATGTTCTCCGGTATCCTCATTATTTTCTTCTACATTCCTTTTAAGGGACTCCATGAGTCGGGTATTTTCCACCGCGTCCACCCATTCCCACATTGATGGTGCCTCAGGGTCTCTCCACCTCTTTACAATTAGTTTTTTGGCTGCATTAAGGAGGTGTGGTACAAGAGACTTTTCGTATTGCTTAACCCCCACCCTAGTGGCATGCATCAGGATCACCCAGGGGTCATTTTCCAGATCCTTCTGGGTGATTTCCTTAATATAACCGATAATTTTTATCCAGTAGTTTTTAATTTTATTACACTCCCACCACAGGTGGGCCATACTTCCTTTATCTTTACACCCTCTCCAACAATCTGCAGAAGTACCCATTTGATATCTACTTGCTTTATCCGGAGTTATATACCACATCGATAGACACTTGTAGTTCATTTCTGCAGTCCTGACGTCTATTGCTGATCCGTGGGTTAACCTTAAAATTTTCCCTATTGTGCCTGTGTCTAACTGAGTGCCCAGTTCCTTTTCCCACTTTTTCATGAATGGCGGGATCTCCGGCCTCTCCGTCTCAAGCATCGATTTATAGATCTTTGAAATCATTTTTTTGGTATTAAATACCGTACATATCCGTTCAAGCCACGTCAGGTCGTCCTCTGACCTGATTGGCTGCGGTAAGCTATTGACGAAGTGGCCTAGTTGGAGATAGCGCCATCCATCTATCTTTAGCATATCCCTCTTGTTTTGTAATTCTTCAAGTGACATCATTTTTCCATTGTGTAATATATCCTTTAAACGTGTTCCCTCTTTTAATATCCAATCCCCTCCCATCGTTACTTTCCCTGGCTCAAAAAACTCATTGTCCTTTAGTGTTATCAGTGGAGAATTGT
Source organism: Lithobates sylvaticus (assembly GCA_028564925.1). Classification (NCBI taxonomy): domain Eukaryota; kingdom Metazoa; phylum Chordata; class Amphibia; order Anura; family Ranidae; genus Lithobates; species Lithobates sylvaticus. Next base: position 140,832,619 of record CM053032.1, read on the forward strand.
ATTTTCGATTTACCTGCTTATACCATTTATCCCAAACTTTCAGTGAATTGAGTGTAATAGTGTGCGTGTTCTCTCCTAAGGATCTATGTGATGGTGGATTCCATATTATTCTACCCAATTGTGCATTACTAATCGCTTTTTCCAGGTTTACCCATCTTTTCTCATTTAGTTATTTACCCCATTCCGGGATTCTGGACAGAACTATAGCATGATAATAATTGACTATGTCAGGGACTGCGAGGCCACCGTATTTTTTGTCTTGTTTTAATGTGTTCAAAGCTATTCTGTGTTTCTTGCTGTTCCATATAAAATTCATAATTATGGATTTCAATTTTTTAAGATATATCGGGGGGGAGTGAGATGGGGAGCATATGGAATTTAAACGTGATTAACGGTAATATCGTCATCTTTACTGTATTTATGCACCCCATCCAAGAGAGGGGCCTGTTGTTATATTCTTTACATTTCTTTTGGACTTCGTCGAGGAGCGGAAGATAGTTAATTTTATACATTTCTTTAATAGATTTAGCGAGGTTAATTCCTAGGTATTTTATCCGCTTCTTCCATGGGAACTCGAAGCTCTCCTGCAGAAGATGTTGGTCAAACTTACTTGTATTTATATTCAATATGAAGGATTTTGACAGGTTCACTTTAAAATTTGAAAGTCACTTTACAATAATAAGCTGTTGGAATTGAGTAGCATGGAAAAGATGACAATTTTACAGTTCAAAGAATGAATTCAAATTGAAAATGCAAATATGGAGAAAAAATATTTATTTTTCAAACTAAACAGTTAACAATGGTAAACAATTCTTTTCCAGAATGGGAAACTATATCTCAAATTCCACAAATCAGCAAAATGGGAATGCTGTGAAGTTAATAGAGGTAAGGATTGTAGAGATCCCTGTATTTATTTGTGTGCGTGTGTATATACAGTACACACCCCAACTAGAAGGCAACCTAGTTCTATTCCTCAGCCTGCTTAGTAACATAATGATATGAAAAGACTCTCTAAACTCTAAAGTTCTTTTTTAATTTCAGGAGACCATCTCCAATAACTGCGTTGTAATTTTCTCTAAGACGTCCTGTCCATATTGCACAATGGCAAAAGAGGCATTTGATAATATAAATGTTAATTATAAGGCAATTGAATTAGATCAAATAGAGAATGGAAGTCATCTACAATCAGCACTTCATGAGATGACTGGAGCCAGAACAGTAAGTACTGCATTCACACCAACTCCTCAGCATGTTAAACTGTAGGCTACAAACAAACAGTGTTGTGTTTTATACAGTGGAAACATAAAGGTTGAGGCAAAGTAAATTATTACTGCATAAAAAGATCAAAATCAATGCATCTACTGTACGTATTTACATATACATCATTAAAGCTGAAGTTTAGTATTTTTTTGGCATACAGCACCAAACATATTACGTATGTGTAACAGTGTGTATCCCACTACCTGCAGCTGCTTTTTGGGGAAAAAAATGAATCATCCCAGCCTCGTCTCATTCACAGCTTCCAGATATTGTCCCAAGTGGCTGTCTTCCGGCTCTGTGAAGATTATCAGCAGCAGCTGCTACTGAGAAATTGAAGAATTGAAGAACGGCTGCACATCCAGGTTCCAAAATGCCTTTATTAGAAATCAGCGAAAACTGTCAGTGTTGCCAACCCCCCGAAGTGAAATTTACAAACGACACCAAAAAAACATGAAATTTACTGGCAGACCCACATTTTTTTACTGGCACTGCAAAAAAAGTACCTAAAAATTAAAATTTTCATTGTCAAACCGTGCAAATATCAATATTTTAACTATAAACATATAGATAGTGCTATTAGCAATGTGTTTAAGTTAAACAAAAGTAAAATAGCATATTTTTCCATTGACATGAAGTTGGGTTACTATAACCCAGCCAGCACAGAGTTCCCCCTTACATCAGAGTGTGCAGGATTCCCCCTTACAGTGAAACAAAACTCTTATGTAAAGGGGAACGCTGCAGATCATGATCTAAGGGGGAACTCTGATGTAGAGGGGGGGCTCTGGTGACCAGAGACCACCTTATATCGGAGTCCACTGCTTTCTCTTTACATCTGAGTTCCCCCTTGCACTGTAAGGGGGAATCCTGCAGACTCTGATGTAAAGGAAAACACCAGAAACTCTGATGTGGGGGGAACTCTGATGACCAGAGACCACCTTCTGTAGAGTAAAGACACTAAGGTAATGGGAGGTCACTAATATAGGGGGGATTTTTATATCAGTGCCCCTTACATTATTGTATTCACTCCCCCCTTAAATCAGCAACCCCCACCGCCCCCCCCCCCCCCCCCCCCCCTCAGACTGGCCTGGCAATGCTGTCACTGTCCTCCTCTCAGGTGCACCATGCAGCTTGGTGGCTATGGTTTTATTAGTCCACACATGTCTGACTTCTCCCTCGACCCACATCCCGGGGGCGCTCCCACTCTTGAATACTCTCCAGACTCCCCCCTCAGAGACTGTAGACATGATAAAGGAGATGGTCAGAGGCTGCACATATGATACAGGAGATGGTCAGAGGCTGCGGACATGATGCAGGAGATGGTCAGAGGCTGCGGACATGATACAGGAGATGGTCAGAGGCTGCAGACATGATACAGGAGATGGTCAGAGGCTGCGGACATGATACAGGAGATGGTCAGATGCTGCGGACATGATACAGGAGATGGTCAGAGACTGGACAGAATACACAAGATGGTCAGAGACTGTGGACATGGTAGTTTTATATTACCATACTTCTCTACATCAGTGTCCTTCCTCCTGTGCCCCTTTCACTGTGCTGCTGCAGTCCACCTCCACCGTCAGTCTGCTCTGGGAAGGGATTGTTGGCTGGGGCCTGCCTGACTCAGCCACTCTCATATGGCTCACTGTGAATCACTCACTTTCATATACTTCCTCTGGCCAGGCACTGGCTCCTGTCTGACTCTCCCTGAGACTGACTCAGTCACCCTGTCTATCCCCCCCCCCCCCGACTTGAGTGAGCAAACTGAGCAGCCGAGGAGAACACTGTGACTGCCTGAGTCTCCCCGACCTCTTTGTGCAATCTGCAAAGCCATTCACCGTCTGACACCAGTACTGGCTGGGCAGGTTACAGGCTCACGTCAGCTGGCAGGGGTCCCACTCTCCTTAGCAGCAGTCTTCTGCTCTGTCCACTGACTCCAACACTCAGCTCCTCTGTCCATCCGCTCTCAGCTCCTGATTTTTTAAAGTCTGGCGGGCAACGGGACGGTGTGGCTGATATCATCATCATCATCATCATTCATCATTCATCATCATCTCCTCTTCTCTGTGATTTCCGCAAACTGCGCATGCGCAATTCTGACCCACCATTTTTTTACTGGCACATATCTGCTGCTACGGACATTTACAGGCAGGAAAAAAATTCCCTGTTTTTATGGGCTGCCCGCAAATCTACGGGCGGTTGGCAACACTGATCACCGTAATAACACCAAGGATACCAAAAAAGCAGTAGACGTTGTGCTTAATCAATCTAATAATAAAGGCATTTTGGAACCTGGATGTGCAGCCATTCTTCTTTTCTTCAATTATCCTACGGAGGCGAGCACTCCTATCAGGTCCCAATTGAGGTATTACATACACCTGGAGCAGCAGATCCTTCTTTCCTTGATTCTGCTACTGAGAAAGGTCACACCACTCGCCTGCCCCCTTTTCCCTCGCTTTATTTATTGCCCTCTTCTATTGTTGGCCCACAGTGCATCACGTCCTATAAATGGAGGAGGTTAATAATTTTTGTTTTGTCTTTCAAAATAAAAAATAAATGTTTTTAAATAATATATTTGATATTTATTCTTGCACCTAAAAAATCCCACGATCAAAAAACTTGTATATCAATAAAGTTGTTTTTCCTCATTTTTTGGAGTGCAGTCAATCGTTTTGTCTCCTAAATCACTTGACTATAGCCAGGTGCCCACAGTTGAGATGCCGGGACAGTATACTGAGGAAGGAACAGCTCGGGTGAGCACATTGCTGGATCCTGGGACAGGAGAGTGTCTGTCTAAGTCAACAGCTACAGTTTTTGCAGCTGCTGACTTTTACAAAATACAAAAATGACTGGAGCTCCTCTTTAATTGCCCAAAGCACTGCTAGGGGACATGACATTAAATAGAAAGGTAGTTGCGTGCTGCTAATCAATAAACTAACACTAAAAAGAAACTACTGTAAAAGTGAATGAATGCTGCTGCTGTTCCCACAAGAAAAAAAGATGATAAAGTGAATGTGACAGCGCTGCATATATAGTAAGCTCAAATAATAAATATAAAAATCAACATAGGAAAAATAATAATCAATGAAAAATGTCCAAATATGTGTGACAATTCTTCTGCTAGAAGGCAAGTAAAACAAAATACAAGAAAAAAAAGGCTGTTTCCACGTTCTTCACTGCTCTACCAACAACAGTGCTCCCACCACTGCGTGCAATGCTCGCTCACCTCACGGCAAGACCCGGCAGGGGGTCAAACACACTTTGTCACACAGCTGTCCTAAAGGGGAATGCTCCACAGTGGTCCCGGGTAGTTCCTTATGGTCCCTCCTAGATAGCTAATAGAATGACCTCCCAGTGAGCTGGTTCAACTTGGGCTCCTCCAGTTTTTGCCGGTAGTTCCACAGCGACATATAAAAACAAATGCTTCCAATAGTGCAGTACAAGTGCAAGGGGCTTTGTTGCTTAACCACTTCAGCCCCAGAAAGATTTGCCCCCTTCCTGACAGGCCATTTTTTGTGATCCAGCACTGCATCACTTTAACTGACAATTGCGCGGTCGTGCGACGTGGTCCCCTAACAAAATTTACGTCTTTTTTTTCCCACAAATAGAACTTTCTTTTGGTGGTATTTGATCACCTCTGCAGCTTTTATTTTTTGCACCATAAAACCAAAAAAAAATTAAAATATAAACAAAATATAATATCCCCCATTTAGAAAAAAAAAATGTATTCATCAGTTTAGGCCGATATGTAGAAGAATACATATTTTTAGGCAAAAAAAAAAAAAAAAAAAAAAAAAAAAACGCAATAAGCGCATATTGATTGATTTGCACAAAAGTTATCTACAAAAGGAGGGGATAGATTTATGTCATTATTATTATTATTATTATTATTATTATTATTATTATTTTTTTTTTTTTTTTTTTTACTAGCAATTTTTTTTATTGGGACTGTGACATTGCAGCGGGCAGATCGGACACTTTTTGGGACCATTGACATTTATACAGCGATCAGAGCTAACATTAGCCACTGATTACTGTATAAATGTCACTGACAGGGAAGGGGTTAACACTAGGGGTAATAAAGGGGTTAAATATGTTCCCTCTGTGTGTTATAACTGTGGGGGGATGGGAGTGACTCGGAGGAGACATATTGCTGTTCCTAACTAATAGTAACACACGATCTGTCTCTCCTCTCCTGACAGAACTGGGATTTGTGTGTTTACACACACACAGATCTCCTTTTTGTCTCTCGTGCCTGCAATCGCGGCTGGCCGTGCCCAGGTCCCCCACCGTGCAGCGCTTAAAGGAGCCGACGTACCTGTACGTCGTTTTGCGCAGGAGAGCCAACCTGCCGGCGTATATGTACATGTGCCGGTCGGGAAGTGGTTAAGTGTAGTTGCTTTGAATACTCTAATTTCTGTTAATACATACAGAATACTTTATTATTCCCAAAGGGATTAAACGGGGTATGGGTTCTAATAAAATGGGAGAAATCAGAGAAATATTGATGCTGCCATTTGCTTAATCCCCTTCAGTTGTTGCTAGGTCCAGTCCTGCCAAGCTTATTTTTTAATTTGCTCCAGTTTTCATAACTCAACCTGAAAGGCTATGTTAAAAATGTTAGGCTCTCTTCTTTCTATAGTTTTATGCCTTATAGAGACGTTTTGCTTTATTTGAATGCAATATTAGATCCAAAACATGCTTAGGCTTGGTCTCAGTTGTTAAAAATATACTTAAATTACAAACTCTCTTTCTGTCTGCAGGTACCAAGGGTTTTTGTCAATGGAACCTGTATAGGAGGTGGGACTGAAACCAGTAAACTAAATCAAGAGGGAAAGCTACTTCAACTTGTCCAACAATGTAACCTCACAGCTATGCAGAGTTGACCACAAAGATGTACATCATTATTATTATTATTATACTAGTATGCATGGTTATAACTGAATTTTTTTTTTTGCTTTAATATACTTTACCAGGGCTTGTTTACAGCCTAAGTACTAGCTTGACTTTTAGTCACTCATGTGTGCTTACTAAATTTTTTTTAAATTAGTTGTTAGACTTGATTGTTTTCTATGGTATAGTGCAATGAGAACTTTAATGCCGCGTACACACGATCGGAATTCACGTCGGAAAAAACTCTGACGGTTTTTCCGACAGAATTCCGCTCAAGCTGTGTTGCCTGCACACGATCACACCAAATTCCGACGGTCAATAACACAGCGGCATAAAACACGTTCGATAGCACTATAAAAGGGAAGTTTAATGCTTTCGAGCATGCGTCGAATTGTTTCCGAGCATGCGTCGAATTGTTTCCGAGCATGCGTCGGAATTTTGCGTGTCGGAATTGCATACACACGTTTGGAAAATCCGATAGAAAGGTCTTTCCGTCTGAAAAATTGAGAACAGGTTCTCAATTCAAAGTCCGTCGGAAATTCCGACAGAAAAAAAGACCGTTGGGCATACACACGGTCGGAAAATCCGATGAAAAGCTCCCATCGGACTGTTTCCATCGGAAATTCCGACCGTGCGTACGCCGCATAAGATGAAATCTACACGATTACATATCTCCTTGATTAATTGTACAATAAGGTTGCACTGCAGGTGTGCATGATTGCAGAATACATACTACTCTTTCCCCTGCACTCTAGAGATCCAATTTTCCATGCCCAAGGTATCAGTCATGGGTAATTTTTGGTATGCAACTGAGTGAGTAAAAATGTTATTTTTTGCTTGGGCCATAACCTTTAAAAGGGTATAAAAAAAGTTTAACCCTTTTCCATAAATCTAATGTCCAAATATATGTTAATATGATGGCAGGGTTTCGCCCTCAGTACGCAAATATTATGATGATCTGTTTAGAATTCCATTGCATGCTTCTTCGTCGATCGTCGTCACACCGCACTGTCTCCTGGGATCTGGTGTCATTGATCCCAGGAGTCTGTGCAGGCATCTTCCAAAATCTCGCGAGATTTCGGACACATCTTCCGAAATCTCGCGAGATGTCGGCAGATGTGCCGACATCTCGCGAGATTTCGGAGAACGTGAGCTGCACTTTGCCGTTACTGCGCACACGCGAGCTCGGCGCAGTAACGGCGGTGCATGCTGGGCCATCTAAAGTGCCTGTGGGGTTTCACATGCCCACAGGCAAGATGGCCCCCAGCAGAAAAGCAGCATCTAAATAATTTTATTGGAGGAAAACCGGCTGCGATCGAGATGGAAGATGGAACAGGTGAGTCCCCCAATTTAGCTATTAATCCTTTGCATATTCCCCCCAAAAAAAAAAAACACAGTGCAGAACTGCTTTAAGTTCAGTGTTTGTTGATGATTTAGGGAAATAACAGAGGGAAATGTGAAAAAAAATGAAAATTGTATACTCACCTTTCCGTAATTTTTTTTCCTTTCCTGTCGCATCCTTATAGCAGCATACACTTGGGTTGTGACTCCGCCCCCATAAACTGAATATCTATAAATTGTAAGAGAGGCCCCCCCGCAGCATTCTCTGTATCTATTACCTTAGAAGGGTGGGCATCTGTATGCTGCCATGAAGATGCGACAGGAAAAGAAAAATACGTAAAGGTGAATATACAATTTTCAGTTTTCCTGTTGCATCATGGCAGCATACGCTTGTGAAATAACTAACCAAATGGGTACAAGAAAAAAAAAATACGTTTAACAATTGAGGTATTGGCTTGAATGATCGATCTCCCGAAATCCACAGTCGACAACTGTGCGAAATCTACTTTGTAATATGTCATAAAGGTGTTTTTGGATGACCAATTTGCAGCTTAGCATATAGTCTCTGCCGATACTCTGCAGTATGCCGCCCATGAAGTTGCCACTGCTCTGGTGGAGTAAGCTTTTAAGCCCTCACGTATTTGAATCTGCTGTAAGGAATAGGCTTTCTTGATGATCTTTACCAACCATGTGGCGATGGTCCAAGGGGAGGCTGCCTTTTTCTCTTTTGAAGCCTTGAGGAATGACTAGAAGATTATCTTTCTAAACGGATTTGTTGCTGTAAGGTATGCCGAGATGTTACCTTTTTACATACAGTGGATGCGGATCACCTTGAACTGTAAAGCCCCATACACACGGTCGGACAATCCGTGGACCAGGTCGGTCGGATCCTGTCCGTCATACTTTGTCTGATGTTGGTTTTGCGTACACCCGGTCGGACAAAGTTGTCGGAAAATCCGATCATTCTGAACGTGGTGACGTTTGTTGCCTACGACGGGACTACGTAGAGGCTAGTAGCCAATAGCTTTGGTCTTGTAATGTGATGTGAGCATGCGTAGCACTTTGTCCGGTCGGACAACCGTACACACGATCGGATTTGGTGTGATCGGACCGTGTTGTCGGCAAATCTTTCCAGCAGGAGATAAGACTTTGTCCGTCGGACAATCCGACGTACACTGTCCGATGGTGCATACACACGGTCTGATTTTTCAACAACATTGTCCGATCGGACAGAATCCATGAAAAAGTCCGACCGTGTGTATGGGGCTTTAGAAGTGCTGGGAGGCTTATTTCTTGGTTAAAATAAAATGAAGAGGCGACTTCTGGACTGAATTGGTCTGAAGGTCTTACGAGCACTCTGTCTGGATAGAAGACTAAATACGGTTCTTTCATTAGTAGCCCTTGCATTTCCGATACTCTCTTCACTGAGGTTATGGCAATGAGGCGTTAAATCCCACAGGAAAATAGCTTCAGCTGGGAAAATGTTGTGAGATGGTGTTTCCAATACTACTGAAAGATCCCATGTCGGGAAGGTAGGTTTCCTGGGAGCTCTTATCTTTAGGTAGGCTTTTTTGAAACTGGATGACGAGAGGATCTTGGGCCCATTTTATGCCTGTTATGGCCGATTAGTGCTGAGACTTATACTTTTAAGGTATTTGAGGCTTTCTCCAGACCAGATTGGAGAAACTCGAGGATTTGTGTTACCGCTGGTGATGATGTGTCCCAAGATTGTTGTTTTGAAAATGAGATAAAATGTTTCCAGAGTCTCTTGTAAGTGTTGTTGGAAGTGGCCTTTCTAGCTTGGAGTAGAGTTTCCACCACTTTGAGAACATCCCTGATCTAGAAACCTAGACCTTTCAGCCTATTTACCATCAGATGTAGTTTCTCTGGTGAAGAAATTGGCCCTGGGAGAGTAAGAGTAAAGCCTCATACACACGATCGGACCTTGAACCAACTTTCCCATGGATTTTTGTACAAAGGGCGTTGGCCCCAAGTTGGTATTGCATACACACGATTGGACTTTATAGGCAACAAACATGAACGTAGTGACGTTTCAACGTACTGACGACACTTCAAAAGGACATTCGAATACTCCAGCGCCACCTTTGGTCAACTTCTGTATTGTTGTCTGATCATTTGCATTGGTTCTAAGCATGCGTGTTTGTACTTTGTACAAAAGTCCGATGGTTTTGTGTACACACGGTCGGACTTTGCTCCATCGGACTTTTGTTGGCAGAAAGTTGGTCCGTTCGCACAGCCAGCAAAAGTTTGATGAAAACGGAAAAAGTTGGTCCGATGGAGCATACACACGGTCGGATGTTGGTCCAAAACAGCTAATTTGCATGTTTGTTGTCAAAAAGTCCGATCGTGTGTACGGGCCTTTAGTCTGGTGTTATCAGAAGAGGAAATGGGTTCTCCGTGTTCAGCTGTAGTGTTGTGAACAATGGCCTTCTTGGCCAGAAGGGAATCACTGCTATCACCGTTGATGTTGATCTTTTGAGGACTAGGAACCTCGCTATCAGAAGTGTTGGAGGGAACATGTAACCTGTCTGGAAGTTCCAAGGGTGTTGTAGGCAGTCTATCCCTTCCGCTGATGGGTAGGCAGGCCCTTGAAAGATATCTGTGGCATTTTGTGTTCGCTGAAGTTGCTGCCAGATCTATATCCGGAATACCCCAAGTCTGAGTTATGAGAGAGAGAGAGAAGGCATGATGGCTCAGAGACTACTCATCGTTGGATAAAAAGTTTCTGCTTAGATCGTCGGCTAGTTGATTCTGGGCTCCGGGATGTACACCGCCCTCAGGTTCGCCAGATTCGCTTGTGCCCATTCGAGGATGGGATGAACTTTTTCCATAAGAAAACTACTACTGGTGCCCCCCTGTCTGTTGATGTAAGTTACTGCCACTTTGTTGTCCATACGTAGCAACACCCCCTTGTCTCTCAAGAGGGGGCCGAATGCTAAAAGGGCTTGAAAGGAAGCTCTCATTTCCAGTATGTTCGATACTATATCCTGAGATTGGAACGGCCAGAGACCCTGAACTGCCTGGTACCGGAAGTGAGCTCCCCATCTCTCCATCCTGGTATCAGATGTGACCACTTCTTGTGGAGGGGGGACTAGGTTCCTGAACCTCTTTAGGTTGTTTACATGAGTCCACCACCATATGGACTTTTTGACTTGTTTGGAAATTAAGATTTGTTGAAGCATCTACACTCCATTCCACTGTCTCAGAAATTAATTCTGAAATGTCCTTTGTGTGCCATTGGGCCCACTGAACCATTGGGATGGTTGCTGACATTGAGCCTAGAGCGCTGAGACATGCTCTGGCTGGTAGCGATATTGCTGCTAGCAATTTTTTCATTTTCTGAATTAGAAGGGTTATCTTCTCTTGGGGAAGTTGTACTCTGTTTAACCGGGTGTCTAATATTGCTCCTAGGAAGATCATTTTCTGAGTAGGTTGGAGGTTGCTCTTTTCCCAATTTTTCAACCAGCCAAAATGTTGCATTGTCTAAATCATCAGTGTTTTCCAATGAAAAATAACAGATTCCCGGCTGTCTGATAGGAGGCCCAGGTAATGATGGACTCTTAAACCCTTCTCCCTCAGGAGGGCTATCACTGGTAGAAGGACCTTTGTGAAAGTCCTGGGAGTGGTGGAAATTCCGAAGGATAGACTCTGGAACTGAAAGTGTTGATGGTTTACCGTAAACCAAAGGAGTTTTTGGAACGTAACGTGTATGGGGGATTTGAAGATACGCGTCTGATAAATCGATGGATAGAATCCAGTCTTACAGATTTATCACGCAAAGGATTGACTGAACACTTTCCATCTTTCAAAATAGATTTTTATTAGCATATTGTGACATTTACAATACAGTTGTACCATGACCAGTGAATTGTAATCATATAAACAACAGAAACACATGGCAAAGAAAAGAATTGTCTCAAGCGAGACAGATGTTGTACAGCAAACACAGAGAAAAAATGAAAAATAGAAAAACTCTGAGATTATAACTTTTAACATGAAGATAGCTATGATTAACAGTTAAGTATGTCCTGCAGGATGGCTATCCTGTATGATATTTAGGAGGGCAAGGTAGCCCCTCCACACGGGCAAGCCTAGGAGGGCTCACGACTGTACCCGTGTGGTGATGCTCCCAGGCCTCCCGTAAGTAAAGTCAGCTTATATGTAAGCAAACAGAGTTAAGAAGAAAACACCTTAACTAATTCTGGTTAGTCAACCCAGTCAAACCATTGTTGCCATTTTTGGCGAATGAGCGTCTTATCGTTCTGACGGAGTGCTAGAGTCGTTTCGTACATACAGTGTTCGTGTGTGGTTCGGATCACCTCGGATATGTTGGGGGAGATTGGGTCTTTCCATTTCCTGGTAATTGTGAGTCTAGCTGCTAGGATGATGTGGACAAACACTTTCCATCTTGAATGACTCGACCATGATTTTCTTGTTGAGATTCTTTAGGTCTATTACTGGGCGCAGTTTTTACTAGAAATAGTGGAGAGTAGGAGCCTGTCCTTCTCTGGTGCAACGGTATTCTATTATCGCCCGTTTCTGAATGTACTTGACTAACAGCATTCTTTTTTTCTCCTGATGCTGGTAGCCTGGTTGCATGAAATTGAACTTTGGGAATTCGGTTTTTGAATTTCTGCCTGTGACCAAACTGAACTGTGGTCACCGTCCAAGGATCTCTTAAGTTCTCCACCCAAGCCTTCGTGAACTTCTTGGGTCTGGCTCTTACCACAGCAGACTGGACGGGTGCACCTTCAAAAATACTTTTTATGGTCTCCTGTGGTGGAGAGTTTTGTTTTTTGGAATTTTAAGAAGGAGGTCTGGGGGTTCCTCCAGTTTCTCCTATATTCTTTTCCGGGTCTGTATGATTTGGCCTCTCTATACCTTTCTGGGAGATTACGTTTTGAATTGTGAAAGTTTCTGTTGTTTTGGTCTCCTGTCTGAGGGAATAAGTCCCGATTCTCACCCGGTAACTATGGATATGACTGTGTCTAGCTTTTCTCCAAAAAGGTTTTGTTCTGTCGCATGGAATCTGACACCAGTGTGGGACTACAGAGCCCAGAGAAACCCCCTCATGTGCAACAAAAAGGAAATGGGGACCGCTGCATATAATTTAAGCCCTCAAGGTTTCTCACCTCAATGCATTCTATGCATTGAGGTGAAAAACCTCCTGTACTGCTGCAGCCCCCTGAGCACCTGTTTTATTTACCTGTACCCCCTCTATCTCATGCTGGGGACGAGCACACCAGCAAAAGCCGGTGCCTCAGGTCCTAATTGGATGGATTGACAGCAGCGCAGCCATTGGCTCCCACTGCTGTCAATCAAATCCAATGACGCAGAGTTCTGCTTTCCATGTGAATAGACGCAGAAGCAGGACACTTCTCCGACGGGGCACTTGAGAAGAGGAGGAGCCAGGAGTGCCACTGAGGGACCCCAGAAGAGGAGGATCAGGGCCACTCTGTGCAAAACCAACTGCACAGTGGAGGCAAGTATGACATGTTTGTTTTTAAACCCTGGAACTTTACAACCCCTTTAAGGCTTGTATAATGCCAGGCAACATACCCCTGAGACCATCAGAGTCGGGTTCCTTCCATCTAGCTCGTTTAGAAACTGTACAGGCAAGGACTTCCATCCAGGAGAGGCTTAAACCTGGCTGGAGTGAGAGCGGTAAGGGGTCCTGAGCTGTCCATCAGTCTTGACCAGGTGAAGAAAAAAAGGAGACTGCTGCGGTGGGCCCTCTCTTACAGTTTATAGCTATTCAGTCCTATCAGGTTGTGGGGGCGGAGTCACAACCCAAGTGTATGCTGCCATGATGCCACAGGAAAATTATATTTTATAATTTTTTTTTTTTATATGAATACACATTGTTTTTCATTTTATATTTTAAACTGAATGGGCTGTTTTTAAGGAGATTGTTTACAACTAATTTAAATAGAATGGAGGACGTCACTTCGCCCCCTAGTGTTAACCTCCTCTGCCAGTGACAGTTACACAGTAATCAGTGCATTTTTATAGCACTGGATTGCTGTATAATTGTCAATGGTTTCAAATATATGTCAAGTGTCTGATGTGTCCGCCATAATGTCGCAGTCCCGATAAAAATCCCCTATTTTGTAGACGCTATAACTTTTGCGCAAACCAATCAATATACCGGTACTCTTATTGCGATTTTTTTTTTTTTTTTTTTTTTTTTTTTTTTACCAAAAATATGTAGAAGAATACATATCTGCCTAAACTGAAAAAATATGGGATATTTATTATAGCAAAAAGTAAAAGATAGTGTTTTTTTTTTTTTTCATAAAATTGTCGCTCTTCTTTTGTTTATAGCACAAAAAATTAAAACCGCAGAGGCCATCAAATACCACTAAAATAAATCTCTATTTGTGGGGAAAAAAGGACTTCAATTTTGTTTGGGTACAGCAATGCGTGACCGCGCAATTGTCAGTTAAAATGACGCAGTGCCAAATCGCAAAAAATGGCCTGGTCATTGAGCAGCCAAATCTTCCGGGGGTGAAGTGGTTAAACCGATATTAAACCCCAAACCAAAAATGTAATATATTGGAGTTTGGCAAGCAGATGTGGTGGCTGCATTCGATTTTTTTTTTTTTTTTTTTTTTTTAGCCTTGCTTTCCTGTTTTCACCTGGTGATCTGGCCAGTAACACACCTCCTGTATTAGGCTTCTTTCTACTGGGGCAGGCGTCGGCGGTAAAGCGGCACTATTTTTAGCGCCCCGCCTTACTGTTGTTTTAGCGGCGCTATTCGGTTGCTAGTGGGGGCGGTTTTAACCCCTGATAGCAGCCGAAAAAGGGTTAAAAACACCTGCAAAATGCCATTGCAGCGGCGCTATGCTGGCGGTTTGGCAGTGCTGCCCCATTGTTTTCAATCGGCCTGGGCACTGCAAAGATGCAGCTTGCGGAACTTTTTTTTACCGCCCTGCAAGCGCACCGCTCCAGTGTGAATGCCCAAAGGCTTTCACACTGGAGAGACATGAGAGGTTCTTTACAGGCACTATATAGGCTCTATTCTTAGCTTTGTAGCGCCTGCAAAGTGCATCAGTGTGAAAGTAGCCTTAGAGTGCCCCCACTCTGGATGAAGGAGAACAGGGGCGCCTTTGGACATCAGCATTGTCAGTTTAGGGAGAGGGGATTTATAATGTACTAGCAGATTGAGATATATTAACAAATTGAAGGGCCAAACTTCAGCTCACACTGCATTTACAGCAACAGTTTTTTTTTTCTTTTGGGATAAAGGTTTTTATATGAATAAAAGCTGATCATTGTAAGTATGGTTTGCCTCATCCCTCTAACTAATATATTTTCAGGAGAGCTTGTTCTTTAAAAAAAAAAAAAAAAAAACCTACTGCCTGCATTACAAGGTGAACAAAAAGGCCTAGAAACAAAAACTGATACAGCCACCACATCTAAGATTTGGTAAGCTGCAATATAATACATGTTTTCTTTTGGGTTTAATACCATTTTATTACGGGAGATGATTACAATGTACAAGGCGACTCCAGTAACTCTGGTAAATGGCTTACTCAAAAGGTACATGTAGCCATGATTTGAGGTTAGAAGAAAGGAGGTTTACCTTAGATTGCTGAAAGGGTTATTTACTGTTAGAGCAGTGAAAATGTGGATTTCCCTCCACCAGGAAGTGGTACTAGCTTAGAGTGTCAACTTAAAAAAAAAACTTTTAGATGTCTTCCTCAGGAAGCAGAATATACAGGGCTATGGGAATTGTAACATGAAAAAAAAAAAAAAAAAAATCATGCACACACACGTTGAACTGGATGGACTTTTTTTAATCTTTTTTTGACCTTATAAACTACATAATATCTAATTATTATTAATATACATTTGTTGTTTTGGCTGACACAGCCAGCATATGTTAATTATTATTTACAGATCATCAGGCTATTGCAAAATTACGTAGAGGATTTATTTCTGTTTTTATTAATACTAAGTTTCACAGTTTATTTTTTATTTTATTTTTTTTTATAAGGTGGCTTAAAGTGACTCTACAGTCCTATAAAACAACTAAAAAAAATGCTTTTGAAAGAAGACATTTCGAAGTGCCTAAATGCATCATTATCTACCTTGTAGAGTGCCTCAAGAACCCTAAATAGTGTGCTTTATTATGCAAATCTCCGCCACCAACCATAGTTAAGTGCTTGGGTTATTATTTTTCTGCCTCTCATTGTTGGCTCATAACCAGGATTCACGGCCTCCTAATTTCAATCGCTACTGCTGGTTTAGTAGACACCTTAATGGCAGATTTTCAATAATAAAGCAAGGTTTCTTTAATAAATCTGGGCCACCTCCCTCATACTAAATAGCAGAATGAAAGTAAAATATAAAACTATAGCGAAAAAGTTATTGGTGTACTTACCTCACCACATGGCTCCTAGGTGAGATCAATGTTGTTATCTTTCTGGAAAGATCCTGGAGAATGGCAAGTATTCAAAATCTCAGACATTCCTGCATTGTGCTAGACTCTAAAGCAGCCATTCTCAACCAGGGTTCCGTGGAACCCTGGGGTTCCTCCAGAGGTTGCTAGGGGTTCCTTGAACTGTGGCTGGTGAACCACCTATTTGATGATGCCTACAGAGTTCAAGGTTCAGCACCACTTAGCAAAGCCAGCAGCATGACACCAAATATCTTTTTATCTGTCTTTAAGGGTGGCATTCTGAGCACCACTTTAAGGGGGACATTCTTCCTATTGACCACCAATGTAAGAAGCATTGTTCTTATTGAGCCCTGATGAATTGGTTTTAGTAAGGGTTCCTTGAGACATGAAAATTCTTTTTGGGGTTCCTCTAGGGTTTAAAGGTTGAGAAAGCCTGCTCTAGAGCATCATCTTATAAGATCTGTGGTGCATAGCATTCCGTGGGATCTCAACGCAAGGATGGCTACATCACTCCCTCTAGTACAGAAGCGGGGCTAAGGGCAGAATATTTAATAACTTTTTCATTTGAGTTTCTTTTTCATGCTGCAAGGTAGTATGGTTAAGGGGTCCACATATATTAAACAGACCTTGTTTTTTTACTGCCTTTAAAGATAAGAATATTCTTTTTTTGGCAGATTACAGGCGGTTTTCATTTTTTCTTTTTTTACATTGGTGACCTTTGGACCTGTACAAAATTGCGTGACTTTCTGCCTGAAAACAATACGCTCAGGTGTAAACGGAGCCTTAGGTAGAAATGGGCTACCTCCAGGCATATCCATCCTCATTTTTATACTCTGGAACACTCCTGTAATCCCCTGGAAAGGCTCTTTTCCTGTGGATACCTACTCCTATTCATGACAGTTTTCTCAAACCATAAACTTGTCTGATGTACCCCAGCCACCCACTCATTAGACCTTCTTGCTTGGAGACGAGGACAGCATTAAAACGGAAAATTGTATCATACTTACCAGTAATTTTCCTTTCCTGGTGCCTATCCATGGCAGCATACCTGTGATAAGCTCCGCCCCGGAGTCCTCCCCTCAGGATAGTTAATATGTTATAAAAGTGACAACTCTACCCCCCCCCCCCCCCAGCATTCTCCTATTATATCGAATACCGTGGGAGGGCATGTATACTGCCATGGATAGGCACCAGGAAAGGAAAATTACTGGCAAGTATGATACAATTTTCCGTTTTCCTGGTGCCTCCATGCATACCTGTGATAAAATAAATAGCTACAACAACAGGGTGGGTACTGCTTATAAAGAAAACATTTTATTGAGGAATCTCGAGGGCAGACTGGATTGCCCTCTTACCAAAGTCCACTGTAGTGAGCACCCCAGGATCAATCCTGTAATGGCGCATGAATGTGTTTGGGGACGCCCACGTGGCCGCTCTGCAGATAGTCTCTAGAGAGACACTCGCCCTTGCCGCCCATGATGAAGCAACCGCTCTCGTTGAGTGGGCCTTCACCGCCAGAGGATCCAACCCTCTTGCCCTATATGCCTTTTGGATTAACTTGCAAATCCAGGAAGCAATCGTTCTGGGAGTGGCTTCTTTCCCCTTATTCTTGCCCCAAGGCAGTATGAAAAGTCATCTTGATGCTCTAAACGGACTTGTGGCTTGTAGATAGCATCTTAGAATTTTGGAGATGTCTAGTTCCTGTACTGAGCCGGAAAGTGGGTCTGTAAAGGTGGGCAGCGCCCAAGCTTCTGCAAGAGTGGCTTTTGGAACGAAGCCCTGAACTGTCCGCAGCTCCACCCTATCCTGAAAAAAGGCTATGTGCTCTTCTTCCGCACCCAAGGCATGCAATTCCGAGGCTCTTCTCCCTGACGTTACTGCCACCAAAAAGGCTGTCTTGAGCGTCAGATTCCATAGAGAAGCAGATTCTATTGGAGCAAACGGGTGAGCCATTAGACAATCCAGTATAAAGGGTAGATCCCAGGCTGGAAAACAGTGCCTAGTTGGAGGGCGTATCTTCTTAACTGCCTTCAAGAATTGAATAATGAGTGCATCCTCTGCCCATCTCTTTTGAGTGGCTGCTGATATAGCCGCCACCTGAACCTTGAGTGAACTGAGGCTGAGCCCAAGGTCCAGGCCGGACTGCAGGAATTCCAGAAGAAGTGTCGTTGATGAACTTGTAGGTTCCAGGCCTTTGTCTACTGCAAACATCTTGAATTTATTCCAGATTTTTGAATAAATACAATTTGTGGATGGCTTTCTGGCTTTCAGTAGTGTTGAAATAACATTAGCTGAGCAACCTAATGATTGAAACTTCTCCTTCTCAACCTCCAGACATGCAGATTTAGCTTGTGAGGTGCTGGGTGAACAAAGCTCCCTTGGGTGAGGTTGTGAAAACACTTGAATCTTCTGCGGCCGACACGTACTGAGCTCCATTGCCCAAGCGAACCATGGCCTCCTCGGCCAATAAGGGAGAATGGCCACCACACTGATGGGTTCCATCCTCAGCCTGAGCAAGAACTTCGGGATCAATGGCAAGGGCGGGAACGCGTATGCTGTTTTGCAACACCAAGGACTTGTCAGGGCATCTACTGCTTCCGCCCGGGGGTGAGGTAGGCGGGACATAAACCTCTGGAGTTTTGCATTCGCCAGTGAGGCAAACAGGTTGATTTCCGGAGGCTCCTGAAGGCTCGCGATCCACTTGAACACAGAGGGGTGTAACGACCACTCCTTGTTGTCCTGGAAGCACCGAGACAGGTGATCTGCTTCTCCGTTCAATCGACCTGGGAGGTAGACTGACTTCAGCTCCAGCAGGTTTTTCTCTGCCCACACCATTATCGGTTCCACTTCTTTCAATAAAGAGATGCTGTGCGTTCCCCCCGCCTCTGAATGTACGACACTGCTGCCCTGTTGTCTATGCGTACTAGGACTTGCCTCAAGTGTAGATGTTCTCTGAGATTCACTAGAGCTAGGTAGACTGCCCGTAGCTCCAGGATATTGGAGACCACCCCTTCCGTGGGAAACCCCCACTTTCCTTGAACCGCCAGGTGTTCGCAATGAGCTCCCCATCCGATCAGACTCGTATCGGTGGTCAGGATGGTCCAGGAGGGACAGTGAAGCTGACAAGGTTTTTGACCACCATAAGAGACCCCTCTTCATGGCCATTGAGATTGGTATCCACTGATTCAGCGATCTTCTTTTCCATTGAGTTAGGAAGCCCACCTGAAAGCTCCTCAGATGCCAGTGAGCCCAAGGCAACATCGGGATGCAAGCTGACATGGTTCCTATTAAGCTCAAGCAATCCGATGCCGACAGGTGCGACAGTGTTCTTACATGAGACACCTTTTGAGTAATTGCCTCCACCTTTTGAGGGGGAAGACATACTACGGTTACGGTTAGGGTGTTGAACAGTGCCCCGAGGTAAATCATCACCTGGGTTGGTTCCACGCAACTCTTCCCTGCATTCACTAGCCACCCAAATTCCTTTAGGGTGGATAAGAGAATCTCTCTGTGCTTCAACAGCTTCTCCCGCCTGGGAGCTAGCAGAAGGATATCGTCCAAAAAGTGAAAACACACGCAACCCTGTCTCCCGAAGAGGAGCCAGCACTGCGATTAATACCCTTGAAAAAATCCTTGGGGATGTGCATAGGCTGAAAGGGAGGCACTGAAATTGTAGGTGTATCGGGCCCACAGCGACCCTCAGAAACTTCTGGAAGGCAGGGAGGATGGGAACATGAAAATATGCGTCTTGCAAATCTACCGAGATCATCCAGTCCCCCGGTTGTACCATCTGTATGATCGTCTGCAGTGATTCCATTTTGAAAGATTCCACTTGAATGAAACGATTCAATCTCTTTAAGTCCACTACCGGTCTCCATTCTCCACTCTTCTTGGGGACAAGGAAGAGAGGAGAATAGAATCTTGTGAACCTTTCGGAGTGAGGGACAGGAACCACTGCTTGCTGTTCTTGCAAAAGACGCAGGTATTTCTGCATGGCTTCCGCCTTCTGTGCCGAGGGTGGTCGCTTCGTGAGGACGAATGTATCCCCTGGCAGGT
Source organism: Lithobates sylvaticus (assembly GCA_028564925.1). Classification (NCBI taxonomy): domain Eukaryota; kingdom Metazoa; phylum Chordata; class Amphibia; order Anura; family Ranidae; genus Lithobates; species Lithobates sylvaticus. The sequence continues at coordinate 140,852,591 of CM053032.1, forward strand.
GGTCTATGAATGTCCAAAAAAATGGCCAAAGCGTACCGTGGCCACCACCCAAGGATCCTGGCATCGGCTGGACCATACCTTGGCAAATTTCCTCAACCTGGCCCCTACTGGCAGAGGAGAGAGAGGCTCGCTGTCAAAAGGTCTTTGACACCTCCTGGGGAGTGGTGAGACTTCTTCGTTTATCCTGCTTTAGAAAGGTGGCCTGGGTACTTCTCCAGTTTTTCTTAATGTCTCTGTTCTGCCGGAACTGAGAGAAGTTCCTGCTCCTAGAGGATTGGAATTTCGAAGAAACAACCCTTGACCGCCTCACTCTTCTGTCTTGGGGCAGCAGCCCCGACTTTCCCCCGGTTACCCGGGAGATCGCCTTTTCTAGCCTTTCCCATCAAAGGGGATTTTGCACCAGTTCTGTTTTGATGCTGCGTCGGCTGCCCACGGCTTCAGCCACAGAGCTCTCTTGACCATGATTGTATGGACCATTGCTCTAGCTGAGCATCGTAATGTATCAATTGCTGCCTCTCCCACAAAATTTGCAGACAATTTAAGTTCCTCCAGAGCCTTAATGATATCCTCTTTAGGTACCTCTTGCCGAATAGCTTCTTCAATATTCTCAGTCCAGGCTTTAATAGCGTTGGAAACTGAGGCTAGTGCCATCGCTGGTCTGCATACTCCCCCTGCTAACTGATAGGCCTTCCTCAGATCCGAGTCGATGCACCTGTCCAATGGATCTTTAAAGGAGGCTGAGTCCTCCATTGGCAGGGTGATGTTTTTGGCCAAGCGCACTACTGCGGCATCGACCACTGGAGGTGTGTCAAGGAGAGCTGCATCCGCTTCTGCCAGTGAATATAGATAGCTTCTGGATTCTGTTTACGGAAAAGCGTTTATCTCTCTTCTTCCATTCCCCTTCAATAAAATCTTTAATCTCTTCCATAAATGGAAAAAAGGCACGCTTTCTCTTTAAAAAGGGAAAGAAGGACTTAGACCTCTTAGGTGGCTCCTCTGTCTCCTCCCAGCCAATTGCCTGCTTAACTGCGGACACGAAAGGTTGCACCAATGAAAAGTTAAAGCCAGACGGCTCTAGTTCTTTCTCCGAATCCTCCGATTCCTCTCTGTCCCCTGTAGATAAGGGAAGTGACCCTGGAGTGGCTGTTACAGGCCCAGCAGTTGATGACCCTGGAAGATTCTGCTCCGCAGGATGCTGGGATGGAGCTGACTGCATTAGCTCAAATAGAGAGTCTCTGACCACACTTCTAATTAAGTCAGTCACTTGCTGAACTTCAGTCTGTCCTTGCTCCGCATACCCCCAAAAACAGTCCTTGCAGATTAGTTTATCTGCCATAGATCTGCCATAGGGGCTGCACCACATGCCCGGCATTTTTTTGATTTTTCCCACCTTGGCAGACTGGATGAGCGATGTCTTTTTAAGGCTGCTCTCCGGTCTGAGTGGTGTCTCCCACTATTCGATCTGCTGTGATCCGATCTTGGCTGGGAGTGGCTGCTGCGGTGGCCAGAAGTCCTGTTAGACATCTCTTGGCATATAGGGCTGTAATAAAGTAACAGCCTAAAGGCACTCTTTTAAAAAAAAAAATTCTCTTTATTATTTTTTTCTAATTAGGTGTGGGCCCTTACCTAAGGAAACAAGGGTCTTGATCTGATGGCGGCTGGCTCATAACTGTGGGACAGGCAAGGATTGAAAGACAGCGAAAAAATAGACACTGGAGTAAAAGAGAAGGAATTGTAAAGCATTCTTTGCAGAAATACACAGAAAGATGTATGTCTCCTATCCCCAGAAAAAAAATATTTATTAAAAAGATTCCCCCTTTCTTAATAAAATGTTCTTTTTTTTTTTTTTACCGCAGACAACCAAAAGAAAAAATACTTCTAATAAAAAAAGGATTATGAAAACATATACGGTATATATATATATATATGTATATATATATATATATTGTTTTTCTTCCTTCCCCCTTTTATCCCCCTCTCTCATTTCCTCTTCTTTTTTTCTTTTTTTTTTTTTTTTATAAATTGCGACAACCTGCAAAGAAATAGCCATTCCAGAGATCTTCTTACCCCATACAATCCAGGTGTAACTGAGCAAAAAGGCAGGACCTGTCTTGAAGCAGCCTACCTTCTACTAACCCCCAGGCTGTTTAAATAGGATCAGGCAGTGCGCCGACGCCCTCCCCCATTTCCCTAGCCCTGCCCTCCTCTAGTGAGGGAAAGCTGTATTCCGTTTTCCCACACTAAAAATGGCGGAACGAACATCCGCGTACGGCGCATGCTCCGTCCTGCCCCGCAATCGCTCGGCCAATCCGACGCCATCTGCGCCGCTAACCCCGCCTACCTGCGATGCTTTGCGCCCGGCGCTCACTTAATCCCCAATGCGACCTGCTGCAGTTATGAGGAGCGTAAGGAAAAAACAGATTGCAGCATAGGAAGGATCAGCCTTACCTGCCCCACTGTAGATACCAGTTTTGCCAGATATGCAGAGCGATAGTTCCAACTTGGGAAACTTGCTGTGGCCCCAAAAGACCCTCAGAAGGGGCTCCCCTCTTATTAGCGCTGGTTAGCAACCCAAGATAGGGGACTGTGTCTTGGGAGAGGCTTGAACCCAGACGGAAGCTGCACATGGCAGAGGTAAGACCACACACAATCTATCATCAGGTATGAGGGAAAAAAGAAGAATGCTGGGGGGGGGGGGGGGGGTAGAGTTGTTACTTTTATAACATATTAACTATCCTGAGGGGAGGACTCCGGGGCGGAGCTTACCACAGGTATTCACAGGTACAGTTTCCCTGTACTCTGGGGAAGCTTTGGCATTGGCATTCGCGCTCTGGCAAAAAGATGAGCCTGTGACCAACATCATACTGCTTTTCTGGCTCTCTTATAAAGAATTTTTGAGGAAGCATGCTCAAGCCTCTGCGGTAAGTGCCATCTTCTTCCATGATTCATTTCAGTTTCAAACTCCTGCTGTGGAACTTCACTGTAATAAGTCCCTCGTGGCCACCTTCTGACAGGATTTGTAATCAGTGATGTAACAAACGTGATTAAAGTAAACGGCGTTACGTAACGCCGTTACTTTAGAGGGTAATGAGTAATCTAACTGATTACTCTTCCCCTCACGGTAACGCCGTTCCCATTACTGGGGCGGCGTTACCGCAATTACTCGCCGCAATCCGCGGAGCCGTCCGCGGCCTCGGCCTTAAGAAAAGGCCGCGGCTTCGGCCTAGCTCTGGAGCGGCGGCCATCTTGGTGCACCAAGATGGCCGCGGCTCCGGCCTAGCTCCAGAGCGGCGGCCATCTTGGTGCACCCGCCGGCCGTTTACAATGTGATTGCTCCGTCAAATGACGGAGCGATCACTTGTAAACAAACCGGCGTCAAGATGACGCCGGTTCCTCTCTCCCCTCTGTGTACAGATCTGTACAGTGGAGGGGAGAGTTCGGATGCCAGCACATACCCTGCAACACCCTGCAATACCCAGGTAATACCCTGCCAATACTCTGCAATACCCTGCCAATACCCTGCCAATACCCTGCCATTACTCTACCATTACTCTGACAATACTCTGACAATACTCTGAAACACTCTGCCAATACTCTGCAACACCCTGCCAATACTCTGCAATACCCTGCCATACCCAGCCATACTCTGCAATACCCCGTAATACCCATCCATACTCTGCCATACCCAGCCATACTCTGCAATACCCCGTAATACCTAGCCATACTCTGCAATACTCTGCCATACCCAGCCATACTCTGCAATACCCTGTAATACCCAGCCATACTCTGCAATACTCTGTAATACCCAGCCATACTCTGCAATACTCGGTAATACCCAGCCATACTCTGCAATACTCGGTAATACCCAGCCATACTCTGCAATACTCGGTAATACCCAGCAATACTCGGTAATACCCAGCCATACTCTGCAATACTCGGTAATACCCAGCAATACTCTGCAACACCCTGCCGATACTCTGCAACACCCTGCCGATACTCTGCAACACCCTGTCGATACTCTGCAACACCCTGTCGATACTCTGCAACACCCTGCCGATACTCTGCAACACCCTGTCGATACTCTGCAACACCCTGCCGATACTCTGCAACACCCTGCCGATACTCTGCAACACCCTGCCGATACTCTGCAATACCCTGCAATACTCTGCCATACCCAGCCATACTCTGCAATACTCTGCAATACTCTGTAATACCCAGCCATACTCGGCGATACCCAGCCGTACCCAGCCATACTCAGCCAATATTACAGTTGAGGAGATGACGTGGATATTACAGTGGGTGATATTGTGGATATTACAGTGGGGGCTTTATGGTGGTGGAATTTTCACAGGTTTTTGCAAATTCAATTATTATTTGCTGATCCGAAAAATGATCCGATCCGTGACTCTGATCCAAGCAACGATCCGATCCGTGAGTTTGGGGGGGGACAGATATATGTGTGTGGGAGGGGGGGAACAGACGTGTAGTGGGGTACAGAGGGGGAACAGATATACATGTGTGGGGGGGACAGATGTGTAGTGGGGTACAGAGGGGAAACAGATATATGTGTTGGGGGGAACAGACGTGCAGGGGGGTGCAGAGGGGAAATAGACGTGCAGGGGGGAACGCGCCCCTTGCTTACAGTAATACTAGACACATTTACTTTTCTGAGTAACTAATTACTTTTCCAATGTAGTAACTGAGTTACTAACTCAATTACTTTTTTGGGAGAAGTAATTTGTAACGTAACTAATTACTTTTTTAAAGTGAGATGACCAACACTGTTTGTAATAGCATATTACAGCGGTACTAAACCCCAGAAATTTATATATTTCAGCTAATCAATCATACAGGGTGGCTGCACTAGTTTTCCCTATGCTTTCACCTGGGATCTGGCCAGTAACACAACTCCTGTATTAGAGCGCCCCCACTTTGGATGAATGAGCACAGGGGCACATTAGGACGGCAGCACTGTCAGTCTGGGGGGGAGGAGATCGTTAGATGTATTAACAGATTTACATACACTAGCAAATTGAAGTCAAACTCCAGCAAATACTTTATAAACAGTTATAGAAAAAAAAATTCCTCTTGGGATAAAGGTTTTACATAAATAAAGGCTGACAGTGGTAAATGGTTTGTCTTATGCCTGTAACTGAAACATCTGGAAGAGAGGTTTTTTGTTTTGTTTTTTAGGCTTGCTGGCCAGATCACCAGTTGAAAATAAAGGAAAGAAAGCCTAAAAAAGAAAGCTAATGAGGCCATCACATCTAAGAATGGGAAAGCTGCAATATAATAGTTGTTTGCTTTTGGGTTTAATATCACCTTAAAGATGAGCTGCATGAACACAAAATCCCCATTACTCTTGACGAACTGGTCACCCTGGCCATACAAATAGACATTCACTTTCAAGAATGCTCTCAAGAAAGGTCTCCCCTGCAGAAGGCTTTTTTTTTCTCTTTGGCACCAACTTTCCAGCACCTCCTTGAACCACCCACGCACTCTGTCAATTATTTCACATACAGGCTCCATACGCCCAGGGGCGTACCTAGTGCATTTGGCACCCGGGGCGGATCCTATATCTGGCACCCCCCCACCTTTAAACGTAAAAACACCCCACTGGGCTCCCTGCATACCTCTTTGTCACTACTGTGTACATTACACACCCCCCTGCACCTCTGGACCCCTTTACATTACACAGCACTCTGGACCCCTTTACATTACACAGCACCCTGCACCTCTGCACCCCTTTACATTACACAGCACCCTGCACCTCTGGACCCCTTTACATTACACAGCCCTTGCACCTCTGGACCCCTTTACATTACACAGCACCCTGCACCTCTAGACCCCTTTACATTACACAGCACCTCTAGACCCCTTTACATTACACAGCACCTCTAGACCCCTTTACATTACACAGCACCCTGCACCTCTAGACCCCTTTACATTACACAGCACCCTGCACCTCTAGACCCCTTTACATTACACAGCACCCTGCACCTCTAGACCCCTTTACATTACACAACACCCTGCACCTCTAGACCCCTTTACATTACACAGCACCCTGCACCCCTAGACCCCTTTACATTACACAGCACCCTGCACCCCTTTACATTACACAGCACCCTGCACCCCTTTACATTACACAGCACCCTGCATCTCTGGACACCTGTATGTTACACAGACACCCCCCTAACAGCTCTGGACCCCCTGCATGTTACACAGACCCGCCTACAATACAGACCCCCCTGCACAACCCCCCTACAGTGCAGACCCCCCCTTCAGTACAGACCTTCCTACAGTGGAGACCCCCCTACAATGCAGACCCCCCCACAATGCAGACCCCCCCCTACTACAATGCAGACCCCCCCCTGGAGTGTCAGCGCGGGACACACAGCAGCGTGTCTACACGTATAGACTACAAGGAGGAGGGGGAGGCGGAGCCGGCGGCTTCACTCTGCTCGGCTGTATGACACAGCCGAGACAGATCAGAGCCGAGGAGAGCGACGAACACCCTCCCCCTCCCCCTCCTCTCACCACTGCCGCTGCCTGTCACTCTCGGCGCGCGCTGTCGCCGCTTCCATCGTGGAGGGGAGCGCCAGCCTGATCCCCCCCCCCCAGTGTGTGGCACCCGGTGCGGCCCGCCCCCCCCCCCCTGCACCCCCCTTAGTACACCACTGCATACGCCATAATCACATCTCAGGTGCTGGCTTGGCTCCTCTCCACCAAATCACTTGTATTAGCAACAGGAATTAATTAATTAACAGCATTATTAATTAACAGCAATTAGTACACCAAGATGCCACATGTCTTCTGTTCTTAAAATAGCGAGCAAGAACAAATTCTATTCTGACATGTTTTGTACTAGGCACAGATCTTTCTCAAAGAATGACAAAGCCACTATCCATACACTATTATATAGAAACATTAATTAATCTCACATGATTATTAACACCTCCATTATGTAAACCCATTCAATTCTATTGGGTAATGCAAAAACAATTTTTAAAAACATTATTACAGCATAATAAATATCACAGCATTTACACTGGAATGTATATAGTAAAACCTTGGATTGAGAGTAACTAGGTCTGAGAATGTTTTGCAAGACAAGCAATTTTTCTTTATAAATTTTGACTTGATAAGCGAGCGATGTCTTGATTAGGGATGAGCTCAGGCGTGTTCGCAACACTCCACATGCAGAGCCCACCAGGAAGTTGGCACGGCGCTGCGCTAATCACAGGCAGTTAGACATTTCCCGATCTCTGCAGCCGCACATTGGGAAAATGTCTCAATGCCTGTTATTAGCGCAGCACCGTGCCGACTTCCTGGTGGGCTCTGCACGTGGTGTGTGCGAACATGCCTCATCCTTAGTCTTGATATACAAGTAGCGTCATGTCACAACTGAGTATAAAAGAGAAGAGAGGTGCCTCCAAGTGTAGCAGAATGGTTACATTTAACTACTTGCCGCTACAGCACGGGTCTTAATTGCTGGGAGGGCATCCATGGACGTCCTCCCGAGCAAGCGATGTCTGCACTTCCCTGCGGGTTGCGCGTGGCTCGCTCTGTGACCACCAAGTCTATGAGACTTGGCTAATCACAGATCCGAGTAAGGGGTCGATCCCAACACCTTACCATGTGATCAGCTGTCAGCCAATGACGGCTGATCACGTGATGTAAACAGAAGATCGGTAATCAGTATTTTTTTTCCTCATGCTATCAGCGGCGAAAAAAAAGCCGATCACCGGCTTCTGTCAGAGGGACATCGGTCCCTCACACAGAAAGCTGTGGCTGCATTTTCTGTGCCCACTCGTGTCAGCTGCCAGTGCCCATTGTGCCACCTACTAGTGCCCACAGTGCCACCCATCAATGCCCACCAGTACTGCCAATCAATGCCCATCAGTGTCTCATAATCAGTGCTACAGATCAGTGCTGCCTGTGGGATGTTTACATTCCTTGTAATAGGAATAAAAGTTTAAAGAACGGTGTAAAAATAAAAAATAAAAGGTAAAATAAATAAGAATTTGTTTTTTTTTAAATGCGCCCCGTCCCGCCGAGCTCCTGTGCAGAAGCAAACGTATACGTGAGTAGCGCCCGCATATAAAAGCGGTGTTCAAACCACACACGTGAGGTATCGCCATGATTGGTAGAGCGAGAGCATTCATTTTAGCCCTAGACCTCCTCCTGTAACTCAAAACATGCAACCTGTAGAATTTTTAAACATCGCCTATGGAGATTTTTAAGGGTAAAAGTTTGTCGCCATTCCACGAGCGGGCACAATTTTGAAGCGTGACATGTTGGGTATCAATTTACTCGTGTAACATTATCTTTCATAATAACTTTACTGTTGCCATTTTTTTTCCAAAAAGAGTGCGCTTGTAAGACCGCTGCACAAATACAGTGTGACAGAAAGTATTACAATGACCGCCATTTTATTCTCTAGGGTGTTAGAACCCCCAAACATTATAAATGTTTTTTATAAGTAATTTTCAAGCAAAAAAAATGTTTTTAACTTGTAAACAACAAATCTCAGAAAGAGGCTCAGTGGGTAATATATTGCAGACTCCTGGTAATATAGATAAAACATCAAGGAAAAAAATTGGCGTTCGGTCCCCCCCAAAATCTATACCAGACCCTTATCCGATCATGCAGCCTGGAGGTCAAGATAAGGGGGGGACGGGCGAGCGCCCCCCCCTGAACAATAACAGGCCACATGAACTCAACGTCCCCCCAAAGCACCTTGTCCCCATGTTGGGGACAAGAGCCTTTTCCCGACAACCCTGGCCATTGGTTGTCAGGGGGTCTGCGGGTGGGGGGCTTATCGGAATCTGGAAGCCCCATTTAACAAGGGGACCCCCAGATCCTGCCCCCCACCTTTGGGAATGGGTATCAGGTACATTGTACCCCTACCCATTCACCAAAAAAAGTGTCAAAAAGTAAAAACCACAATAGACAGTTTTTGACTATTGTCCCGCAATGCACATCCATCATCAAATACTTCGCCCGACGGACCTGAAAAATAGAAAAAAAGTTACCTCTATGGGAGGGCTCCCGCCGACTTTTCCCTTTGACAGCTCTTATATACGCAAGGGCTGGCCACCCACTGACGTAAGCAGATAACCCAGCCTTGTCTGATGCCACATGAAGGGGCAGGGTCACTCAGTTACGTCACCGGGTGGTCCTGCCCATGCCTATATAACAGCTTGACTTGAACATCCAGACCATCCTTACTGTACACTGTGCCGATGATGTCATCGGCGCATGCACTGTAAACAAGTGGCCGCTAGTGGCGTTTCTTCAATAGCGAGTACCATGACCGGCGACGTCACGTGACTCACGTGGCCTAGGGTTGCCCCATCATCCCTTTAATCCAGGACACATATTAATTACACAGGTTCTGAGGCTGATTTAATGCAGATAAGGCACCAAGTGAGTTTAATTACAACCTTAATCAACCACAGAACCTATGTAATTAATGTGTGTCCTGAATTAAAGGGATGATGTGGGAACTCTACTCCAGCCAGTCACAGGGCCGGAATCCGTGGCCCCGGAAGGAAGAGGGGCGAAGATGGATGCGGCTTGCAGTAGGGATAGCACGGGCTTGCAGGTAAGTGTCACATAATGTACTAGTATGCATCATATAATATGCTTTTACTTTGCAGGGGAGAAAAAAGGAAGGAAGGGTTACTTCCTCTTCAACCAATGCAATTTGCTCAGTTTCACAGCATGCCATCTAGTGGCAGAACTGCTAAAATACAGCCTGCTACAATATTAAACAAAATAATGTCTTACTTGTCGAAATGATTACAAATAAATACAAGCAAGCACCATAAATGCAGACATGCTCTTTAAAGATTCAGAAGGATCTATGAAAGATCTAAAAAAGCACCATTTAATTATAACATTAAAAAATTATATATTTTTTCCCTTTTCTCTCCTAATACCTACTTAGATCTCAGCCGTGCAGGGAGAATAATCACATCCATATTAGTGCGTGACATTCCATTTAAAGTTCATATCGGCGGAAATCCTGGTGTCTGGCTGTTAAAAATCCCCAAAAAATAAAAAAACCTCCCTCCTTCATGCCTTATAAAATGTGTCTTCACCACTTTCTGCACTTACAATCTTCTCTATACCCTATAAAGAGTTTACATGCAAATTGTATATGTCAATATATGACACATTAGTTATTTTATCACTCATTACATTACCCAAATGGTTATTTAACTTGTCTCTTAATCACCTGGTAGTATCATATAAATATTGAACATTGCATTCCTCACACGTTATCAGATATACATTATAACGTGTGCTACAATTATTCAAAGATTTTTGGAGGAAAGACCTATTCAGTGATGCAGTCAAAAATTCTTTACCAACTCTTACAAGTGCACAATGGACAATGATTTAACACTATTCGTAAAAATCCCAGAATACACAGGATCCCCATATAATATAGGCAAATACCTTTGTAATATTCCTTTTATATTCTCAAATTCAAGACTATATTCATGATTGAGGAGGTGAACTGCTTAGACCTTGAAGAAGGGGGGCACACCCCAAATGCCTGTCCTGAAAAATTGGATGTTGGTGTATATAAAAAAAAAGTATCATGGACAGTACTCAAATGTTGCTGTAGACTATATTCAGTAACATACTGTAAGTTACCTGGCCATTGTTCCTTTTGATTAGATTGCATAAGATATTGGATTTCTAAGCACATTAGCACGTCACTTTGTATATATTTTTAGTTAGCAAGCGCTGTTTTTTGTATAGCAATATTACTCTAGGTGACGCAATGCCCACCCAGACAATGTTGTGATTAATCAGACAATAGGTGACCCAATTAACAATGGGACAGACATGCTTAGCAGAAAACACATTCTGGCCCCTTAACTCATCTAATGACAGCTGATCATGTGATGTAAACAGAAGATCTGTGACCGTTTTTTACACAGAAAGCTGATCACCGGTTTCTGTGTAAGGGACATCGGTCCTGAAGAGGAAGAGGCACAGCCACTTCATCTGTGCCCACCAGTGCTGCCTGCCAGTGCCCTCAGTGCATATCAGTGCCACCACTCTGTGCCTACCAGTGTATATCAGTGCCACCTATCAATGGCCATGAGTGCCACCTATCAATGCCCACCAGTGGTGCCAATCAATGCCTCATCAGTGCCACCTAGCAGTGCTGCCTGTCAGTGTCACCTGCCAGTGCTCATCACTGTTCACTGCCACCTATTAGTGCTCTTCAGTGCCACCTATCAATGCCCTTCAGTGCTGCCCATCCGTGCTACCCATCAGTGCCACCTCTCGGTGCCCACCTGTGCCACTTCATCAGTGCCCAATCGGTGCCGCCTTATCAGTGTCCATCAGTGCAGCCTTATCGGTGCCCATCAATGCAGCCTATCGGTGCCCACCAGTGCAGCCTCATCAGCATACATCAATGAAGGAGAAAAATTACCTGTTTGCAAAATTTTATAACAAAATATAAAACTGTATTTGTTTTCAAAACTTTCGTGCTTTTTTTCATTTTTTTAACAATGGCGCCTCTAAGAGAGGTGATCAAATACCACCAAAAGAAAGCTCTATTTGTGGGAACAAAATGATAAAAATTTCATTTGGGTTCAGTGTTGTATGTGTATGTGTATGTGTACGTGCAATTGTCGTTTAACCACTTGCCGACCAGCCGCCGAAGTTGTACCTCGGAAGAATGGCACGGCTAGGCGAAGCGATGTTATGTAATGTCGCTTCGCCCTGTGGCCACTAGGGGCGCGTGCCCCCTGCACGCCCAGGGAGCTGATGCGAGTGCCCGGCTGTCGCGATCACCGCAGGGCTCCTGTGATCACTCGTGGCACACCGAGAACCAGGATCTGTGTGTGTAAACACACAGTTTCCAGTTCTCTGAGGGGAGAAGAGACAGATCGTCTGTTCATACGAGGGGGGAAGGGGACTGTGTAGGGGAGAAGAGACAGATCGTCTGTTCATACAGAGTATGAACAGCGATCTGTCATCTCCCCTACACAGCTCCCTTCCCCCTGCAGTTAGAACACACACTAGGGAACACAATTAACCCCTTGATCGCCCCCTAGTGTTAACACTTTCCCTGCCAGTGATATTTTTACAGTACTGATCACTGTATAAATGCCATTGGTCCCAAAAATGTGTCAAAATTGTCCGACGTGTCCGCCATGATGTCGCAGTCCCGATAAAAATCGCAGATCGCCGCCATTACTAGTAAAAAAAATTTATAATAAAAATACCATAAAACTATCCCCTAATTTGTAGACGCTATAACTTTTGCGCAAACCAATCAATATACGCTTATTACAATTTTCTTTTACCAAAAATATGTAGAAAAATGCATATCGGCTTAAACTGAGGAAAAAAATAGTTTTTTTTATATATTTTTGGGGGATATTTATTATAGCAAAAAGTAAAAAATATTGCACTTTTTTCAAAATTGATGCTCTTTTTTTGTTTTATAGCGCAAAAAATAAAAACCGCAGAGGTGATCAAATACCACCAAAAGAAAGCTCTATTTGCGGGGAAAAAAGGGCCTCGATTTTGTTTGGGTACAACGTCGCACGACCATGCAATTGTTAGTTAAAACGATGCAGTGCCGAATCGCAAAAAGTGCTCTGGTCAGGAAGGGGGTAAAATCTTCTGGGGCTGAAGCGGTTAAAGAGTGACAGCTTTGAAAGCTGAAAATTGGTCTGGGCAGGAGATGGGTTTAAGTGCCCAGTAAGCAAGTGGTTAATAGACAATAGCAGGGGACCACCAGCACCAGGTGGCTTGCTGATTATATTATCATCTGCTATGAGTCTGAAAAGGTGGAATTAATTTCTCTTCATATATTTCTTGAGGAATATTGTTGATAAATATTACTGTCCCATTTGAAGGAATCCAAACCACATTCTCAACGTCCATTAAGTAGCTGTCCATCATTTTCTCGGTCACTCTGTGCCCATAATAGACACAGAGTAACTTACACATAAGAGGGGCCGGGGGAGCTGAACAAGGAGTTTCCTGACCTCTCTAAGGTAAGCTGGGTTCCACGGGCCCCCCCGTCCAAAGTGACTCCTGTCTGTCAGGGCTGGACTCAGCCCTTCCTTCTCCGAGCTGGCCGCTCAGCTGTCAGCTAATTGCCAGCTCCTATCTCTCCACAGTTACTCACCTGTTGATGATATCCGTCCAGCCCAGATATCTCCTGCGTTCCTGTATGAAGACTTGCTTGGCTGACATCCCTTCTGGCTCCAGATCCTGCTTTCTGTACCTCTACACTGATCCCTGACCTTCTGGCTTGGTTAACTATCCATTCCGGTTACTGAACTTTGGCTATGTTTTGACTGTTTGTTCTATTTACTTTTATTATTAAACAAGTGTGATTTAACTTTACTTCTGTCTCGGTCTGATTTCATGGTTTCTGACACCGTCACATACAAATCCCCCAGTGTTGGATTCTGAGGAAATTTTAGTTGTTTGTATATCATTTTAGATATACAATATTTTTTGTAGTTTGCTAAATGCAGATGCATGTGTGAACATGACAAAGTTGCTCTAGAGGTACGTGGTTAATAGTTTATTATAGTTATCACTGCTGATTTCTAGCAAACATTTGTACTTTGCAACCACAAACCAACATCCTTCCAGCCATATCACTATTTACATGAACAGTCAGCCAGCCATAACTCCAACCTGCAACAAATGTGTCAGGCAGTTTCTTGAACAGCCCATCTAGTGGGGGGACCTTGCACAGTCTGGCAATTCTTTAGAGAGGGATCTGGCTGCAGAGTGGATCTCCGCTGATGACAGGAAGCACGTGACCTCCACTTCTTTTTTTTTTTTCTTTTTTTTTGTTACTGAACTTTATTGTGAATCTCTGCAGCTAGAGCTCCACTACAGGAAGTGGAGGTCACATGATTTATGTGTAGAGTGGAGCTCCAGTGACTGCAGTCTGCAGCACATACTGATCCCTTCTGTTGTTTCTATTAATTAAGCCTGGGATTTGCAGAAATACTAAATATTTTGGGAGGTTTTGTACTTTCTGGTAAAATGCACTCCTTGTAAATAAACAATTGTTTATTATTTACCAATGTATATTTTCGGTGATGATGGAAGTTCATGTTTATGTTGGAAGAAGAATGCAATCCATGTTTTTAAGCACATACTCATTGTCCTTGTTTGCCCACCATCATGCCAACTAACAGATCTCCACGCAAAAAATGTTTTACGGTTCAATGGTACATCGGCATTAAACCTCCCATCATCCCCTGCACCCTCTCCAGTACTGATCCCATCATCCCCTGCACCCTCTCCAGTGCCGATCCCATCATCCATGGAGATGATTGGATCAGAGAGGGGGCAGTGGATGATGGAATCGGCACTGGAGAGGGTGCAGGGGATGATGGGATCGGCACTGGAGAGGGTGCAGGGGGTGGCAATTTCGGCAGTGCAGAAACTTCACACAACAATAAATGTCTTTCCATATCCACCCTGCGTATAATTGTTCTTTTACAAAGGTGGCAGTGATAATGTCCCACTGGTCAGCATGGAAGCCTGCACCGGCATAAGATTTTGTCTGTAATAGAAATAACATTAATAAGCTGCAAATAAAATATAAGAAATTCATACAACTTTCTCAGTGTGCACATTTGTAGACTTAAAGGGTAAGTTCACCTTCAGCCTGGGTTCACACTATTGCGAATTCGCAGCGGTGGAAAACACTGCGAATTCGCAGGACATTTGAAAACCCATTGTTTTCAATGAGGCATGTTCACATATGTCCGGTGCATGCACACTGCGCATTGCAGAAAAACCGCCACCGACTTTGGTGCGGTGCGGGGCGGATCAGGTGCGAATTCAGGCCCATTATCTTCTATGGGCACGCATCTGATTCTCAGCTGGCTTGCGTTCTGAACAGAAATTCGCAAGTCATTGTGCTACCTCTGAGGGGGAAGTCCACGCCCAAAAAAAACAGCATGGATTCCCCCTCCAGAGGCATACCAGGCCCTTAGGTCTGGTATGGATTTTAAGGGTACCCCCTACGCCAAAAAACAGCCTGGGGGTCCCCCCAAAATCCATACCAGACCCTTATCCGAGCAAGCAGCCTGGCAGGTCAGGAAAGGGGGTGGGGACAAGCGAGCGCCCCCCCCTCCTGAACCGTACCAGGCCGCATGCCCTCAACATGGGGGGTGGGTGCTTTTGGGGAAGGGGGCGCCCTGCGGCCCCCCCACCCCAAAGCACCTTGTCCCCATGTTGATGAGGACAAGGGCCTCTTTCCGACAACCCTGGCCGTTGGTTGTCGGGGTCTGCGGGCGGGGGGCTTATCGGAATCCGGGAGCCCCCTTTAATAAGGGGGCCCCCAGATCCCGGCCCCCCACCCTATGTGAATGAGTATGGGGTACGATGTACCCCTACCCATTCACCTAAGGTGTAAAGTGTAAATAAAAAAAAACACAATTTTTTTAAAATATTTTATTGCACTGCTCCGGGGGTCTTCTTCCGTCTTGGGGGGTCTTCTCGCCGGACTCCTCCGCTATTTTACCTAGCTCTTATACCGAGCGGAGGAGCCCGGCTTTCTTCTTCGTCGTCCCCGTCGTCTGGGGGTCTCGATCCGCCTTCGGGGGTCTTCCGGGGTCTCTTCTGTTCTTGCCGCTGTCGTCGCCTTCTGCGCCGCCACCTTCTCCTTCTTCTTCTTCTTCTTCTTCTTCTCATGGTGACCCCGCCCCCTATGATGTCACAGTCCCGGAGGATGCTGGGACTGTGACATCATATGTGGGTGGGGTCACCATGTGACATGAGCATGTGACCCTGCCCCCTTGTCCCTATATAAGTCACAACACAGCGCGTCTATGCCATTTCGGCCAGAGAGAGCGACGAGTCAACATCTTAAGAAGAAGAAGAAGAAGGCGGCGGCGCAGAAGGCGACGACAGCGGCAAGAACAGAAGAGACCCCGGAAGACCCCCGAAGGCGGATCGAGACCCCCAGACGACGACGGCGACGATGAAGAAGAAAGCCGGGCTCCTCCGCTCGGTAAAAGAGCTAGGTAAAATAGCGGAGTAGTCCGGCGAGAAGACCCCCCAAGATGGAAGCAGACCCCCGGAGCAGTGCAATAAAATATTTTTAAAAAATTGTGTGTTTTCTTTTATTTACACTTTACACCTTAGGTGAATGGGTAGGGGTACATCGTACCCCATACTTATTCACATAGGGTGGGGGGCCGGGATCTGGGGGCCCCCTTATTAAAGGGGGCTCCCGGATTCCGATAAGCCCCCCGCCCGCAGACCCCGACAACCAACGGCCAGGGTTGTCGGGAAGAGGCCCTTGTCCTCATCAACATGGGGACAAGGTGCTTTGGGGTGGGGGGGCCGCAGGGTGCCCCCTTCCCCAAAGCACCCACCCCCCATGTTGAGGGCATGCGGCCTGGTACGGTTCAGGAGGGGGGGCGCTCGCTCGTCCCCACCCCCTTTCCTGACCTGCCAGGCTGCGTGCTCGGATAAGGGTCAGGTATGGATTTTGGGGGGACCCCCCACGCCGTTTTTTCGGCATAGGGGGTACCCTTAAAATCCATACCAGACCTAAGGGCTGGTATGCCTCTGGAGGGGGAACCCATGCCTTTTTTTTTTTATAAAAATTTGGCGTGGATTTCCCCCTCAGAAGTAGTACAATGAGTTGCGAATTTATGTTAGCAGCTGATTCGCACTTAAACGCGGACACACCGCAGAACAGCCGACGTTTCACTGCACAGTCATGTAGGGCCTTCAATTCGCACCGCACTAGTCTGAACCCAGGCTTAAGGAGAGCACTTTAACAGAAAGTACAAAACCTCCCAAAAATATCTTGTAGTTCTGCAAATCCCAGGCTCCACTTTCTGTAGAATTGTCTATTTGTTGTTTGTTACATTAAAGTTCATTTAAAAATGTAAAAGGTGGAGGTTGTGGAGGCCACATGTTTCCTGTGACAGTGGAGCTCCAACTGCAGAGATTCACAATAAAATTCAGTAAAAAAAAAAGAGGTGCAGTGGAGGTCACATGCGTCCTGTCATCGGTGGAGCTCCACTCTGCAGCCAGACCCACTTGATTGTTTCCACAAGAGGGTCTGGTTGCAGACTGGAGCTTCACATTTGACAGGAAACGTGGAATCCACTCCAACTTTTTTTTTTAGGAACTTTAATGTCACAAACATTCAACAGACACTAGACTAGACACAACTCCTGGAAGTGGAGCTCACACGTTTTCTGTCACATCTGCATTTCCTTAAGGGTCTGGCTGCAGACTGGAGCTCCATGTTTGACAGGAAACGTGGCCTCCACTCCACTTTTTTTTTTTTTAATGACCTTTAATGTCACAAACATTCAAAGACACTAGACAAAACTTCTGGAAGTGGAGCCCACATGTTTCCTGTCACATCTGCATTTCCCTAAGGTATCCTGGCTGCTGACTGGAGCTCCACTTTCCACAGGAATCATGTGACCTCCACAGTTATCATATATGGGGGGTTTATGCAATCTTCAGGCCAAAAAAGATTGTTTAACTTCTTCCCAACCAGCCACAGCAGTTACATTGTAGCAGGATGGCTCGGCTGCGCAAATCGCTGTACTGGTACGGCGGTCCCTTTAATGGCTATAGCAGGCGCAGGGCCAGATTAAGAACATCGTGGGCCTGGTGCTGAGGATTTTGGTGGGGCGTTTTATAAACAATAAATGAATAAATAAAAATGCAAACAATTTTTTGTTATAACAAATTAAATTAAAGAGAGAGGGAGGATGAGAGAGAGAGAGAGAGAGAGAGAGAAATGGATGAAAGAGGTGTTAGGGGTAAGGGAAAGAGGATGAGAGAGAAAGGGGGATGAGAGAAAGAGGATGCACATGAGCATGCGTGGTAATAATATCAACGCAGCCCAGCCAAGGCAAGGCAAGTGACCGAAGGTACAGAACCCCGAAGGAAGACCGGGTGAAGATGGAAGCGCCCGGGCCCCGTCGGATTGATCACAGCACAGCACTGGAGGGCTCAGTCTGACAATTTAAGTGTACCCTAATGCGCTAATATGCTGTGCATACTTGTACATTATGGCATAACCTACCTAAGGGCCTCTAAAAAATAGTAATGTTAGAAAAAGTTTACTACCGCTTTAATATCATTGGAACCCAGGAGCCTATTGACCCGCATAGTTGCCAACATTTCAAAAATATTTTCAGGGACACTTTTTTACAAGTGCTATATTTAGAGTAGCTGACATCCCCTATGTTCATCTATACATCACAATAGTAATTACAAAATTAAATAAGTACTAATAATGGGGCAGGACAAATATGAGGACTTAGATTTCCTTTAGTTGAACTAACAAAAGTGTGCCCATTATAGAGCTGGTAACATTGAGGATATTCAGTATAATTTTAAAGAACTGTTTTTGTGGGTAAGAGGCATAGGGGAGGAGAATGGATGGTATAAAAGTGGGAAGTATGTGCAGGTGAGGGAGAGGAATGTGGAGGGTCTAACAGTGGGCACTATGTACATGAGAGGAGTGCGGAGGGTATGGCAGAAGGCACTATGTACAGGAGAAGAGTGTGAAGAGTATGACAGTGGGCAGTATGCACAGCAGAGGAGTGTGGAGGGTATGACAGTGAGCAGTATGTACAGGAGAGGAGTGTGGAGGGTACGAAAGTGGGCACTATGTACAGGAGAGGAGTGTGGAGGGTATGACAGTGGGCAGTATGTACAGGAGAGGAGTGTGGAGGGTATGACAGTGAGCAGTATGTACAGGAGAGGAGTGTGGAGGGTACGACAGTGGGCATTATGTACAGGAGAGAAGTGTATGACAGCGGGCACTATGTACAGGAGAGGAGTGTGTAGGATCTGACAGCGGGCGTTATGTATAGGAGAGAAGTGTGGAGAGTAATACAGTGAGCAGTATGTACAGGAGAGAAGTGTGGAGAGTATGACAGTGGGCACTATGTATAGGAGAGCAGGATGCAGTAATCTGGGAAGGAAAAATGTAAAGGTTTGTGGAAGGATGTTTAGGGACTGTGTAGTGGTGAAGCGGGCCCTACATGGATTGAAATTACACCAATTAAGCAGAGACCAGCCATAGTTGATCTATGTATGGACTACCTGGTTTTACACAAGTCAACCTATTAACCGACTTGAGTACAACCAGCCTGTCGGGTTTTCCCCAAAACAATCAGTGCTGCAAGCTATAGTTAGCAACACTGATCATCGTTTTCACTGGCAGAACACAATAACACTGCAGGAGTGATTCCCCCATCCACAGGTCAGCATGTGAGAGGGTGTGTGGGGACAGGCTGGGGAGAGATACTAGTCAGTGGCTGGTTAGACACCGGCTAGTATCAGGGCCAGATACACACAGGTTACATATGCCACGATCGTTAGAGCGAGAGCAATAATTCTAGCCTTAGACCTCCTCTGTAACTCTAAACATGTAACCTGTAAAAAAATTTAAAGCATCGCTTAGTACACAAAAAAAATCGTACTAACTTTATTTTTATTTTTTTGATGAATGAAACAGTTTCTTTCCAAAAAAAAAGTTTGAAAAATTGCTGCGCAAATATCGTGTAACATAAAAAGTTGCAAAGACCACCATTTTATTCCATAGGGTGTCTGCTAAAACAATATATATAATGCTTGAGGGTTCTGAGTAATTTTCTATAAAAAAAAAATGATGATTTTTACATGTAGGAGAGAAGTGTCAGAATTGGCCTGGGTGGCGAGGGGTTAATTATCATAAGTAATATGCAAATAATTATTATAAGCACTGTGATCTCATCCTCTCAGTCTGCTGCAAAGTGTTCCAGCTTGTATTTATACTGGCCGCTCTGTATGTAGCTTCTGACAGGCTGCGCAAGCAGCCCCATATCTCCAGAACCATAGATGATAGCAGCCCCATATACCAGTGCTGGGGTAGGTCTTTAGCTACCTACCCCCCAAATGTGGGGTCTCTGTGACCCCTGATTGCTGAGCTACAACCCTCGAAGTCGATAATTTTTTTTTTTTTTTTAATTTTTTTTTTTTTTGGGGGCAAATGGGCCTATCTTGAGAAAGGGGCCTGGAGCTGCAGCTCCAATAGCCCCTATGTTAATCCGGCCCTGACTAGCTGGAGGGTCAGAGCTCTGCCAAAATGATGACAGCCATTAGAAAAAAAATGTCATACAGAATAGCCTTGGGTGACATAAGCCTTGCTCTACATTATCCTAGGGATATGTTACAATTTGACATCCCTGTTGTCTCTCATTCTAATTAAGAGGATCAGTTGATGCTCATCTAGATTTTAAACTTTGATAAACTCACTCAGTGTAAACAAGTCATGCAAAGTATAACCCCCTTCCCAACTTCATTATGAATTAGGCATATATGCAGAGGCAGAGAAAGTGGCCCTTAATGCCAAGCTGCCACACATATGTGTCCACGGTGGTCTGGGGATGTGGGCTGGGAGCGTGCCCACTGCATGCTCCCACCGCACTGACTAAGCGGTCTCGCTGCTTCTCATCAGGAACCAGCAGGATGGACTCCTGATCATGTGACCACGGTGGGAGCCAATCACATGGGGTCATGTGATTGGGAAGCCACTCTACTACTTTGCAACGGCCATTGGGAGGAGGTGTGAGGGGGGTTAAAATTGCTTTTGAACATAAAAAAAGGAAAGCCCTTTCATTTATTATTATTCGCTGTTCACTCATCAGGTCATCTTACCTACAATAATGCCATGACAGGTTTTACTTTACAAAAAAAGTAATGGCAGCACGGACATCGTCTATCAGGTTTGGTCATTTACAATGTGCCTGGGTACACGTGCTCACTAGAGGTGGCCTTAACATAAGTGAATGTGGAGTTTTGCCATGACAACAAGATGAATTGCTGTAACTATCTAGTCATATAATCATAATGTCTGTTAAAGGGCAAGTTTATAACACTTCCTTGTAACATACAAGCTGTGTGCATTCCTCACAGTCACACTAAGGCCCCTTTCACACTGGGGCGTTTTTCAGGCGGTACAGCGCTAAAAATAGCGCCTGTATAGCGCCTGAAAAAATCTGGCCCCATTCACTCCAGTGTGAAAGCCGGCGGGCTTTCACACTGGAGCAGGACGGTCAAAAAAGTCCTGCTAGCAGCATCTTTGGAGCGGTGTATTCACCGCTCCTATACCGCTCCTTCCCATTGATTAGAATGGGACACCGCGGTAATACCGCAGCAAAGCGCTGCTACGGCGACGCTCTGCGGGGGTCTTTAACCCTTTTTCGGCCGCTCGCGGGGGGTAAAACCGCACCGTGAGCGGCCGAATACCGCGGCTAAAACGACGGTAAAGCAGCGCTAAATATAGCGCTGCTTTACCGTCACCGCGGCTCCCCGCCCCAGTGTGAAAGGGGCCTTATAGCTAACCAAATGAGCTCTCACACCTTTCCACCCCCTATGGACCAGAGCACTTATTACATTTCAAAAATAACTTTGTACTTTATTTTTATATTCAATAGTTTTATTGTTTTTTACAACCATTATCAAACTTATAGAATAAAGGAATACAGGATAAGGGATTTTAGAGGTACGTATTTTAAATATACGCTACAATATATTAATATAAAAATACAAAAAAGTTTTTATTTATACAGAACAAACAAGTAAGAAATGGTGGATACAGATATACATTCAGAGTCATAGGTACATACACAAAATTCCTATTGTAGACACTGTTGATACTGTAATCACACACTAGAAATACTACGTCCAAAAGCTTCATTTTTTCGTTAGTTTAATTTTCGTTTATTAGTTTATTCGAAATTCGGACGCATTTGTATTTATTCGTACATTCGTAGATTCGTAATCTGAGCATAATTCATAATTTTAAGTAATGTGTATGCCATTATTACATTTTAAGAGACACGGAAAATGACAAATCGAAAAAAAAAAAGTTACGAATGTACGAATTTTTTCGTTCAATCCATTCGAAGCACGTTAAGCAGCGCCATTGTAAGAGACGCGGAAAATTACGAATCGAAAAAAAAAAAAAAAAGTTACGAATGTACGAATTTTTTCGTTCAATCCATTCGAAGCACGTTAAGCAGCGCCATTGTAAGGGACACGGAAAATTACCAATTCAACAAAAAAAAAAAAAGTTACGAATGTACAAATTTTTTCGTTCAATAAGTTTTTTCGGATTTTCGTTATTTTCGGATTCGTCCGATTCGAACGATTCGTTAAAATTTTTAGCGAATCGTTCATTCATTCATACAAAAACGAATAAAAAAACGAAACGAATTGCACATGTCTAATGCTAATGGAGCTGTTTGTTTTCTCTGCCTGCCCATCTCCTTCCCTTTACTTAAAACCCCCAAACATTTATATATTTTTTATTCCAACACCCTAGAGAATAAAATGGCGGTCGTTGCAATACTTTTCTGTCACACCGTATTTGCGCAGCGGTCTTACAAGTGCACTTTTTTGGGAAAAAATACTTTTTTTTAATTAAAAAATAACACAACAGTAAAGTTAGTCCAATTTTTTTTTTTATATTGTGAAAGATAATGTTACGGCAAGTAAATTGATACCAAACATGTCACGCTTCAAAATTGTGCCCGCTCGTGGAATGGCGACAAACTTTTACCCTATAAAATCTCCATAAGCGACTTTAAAAAATTCTACAGGTTGCATGTTTTGAGTTACAGAGGAGATCTAGGGCTAGAATTATTGTTCTCGCTCTACCGATCGCGGCGATACCTCACATGTGTGGTTTGAACACCGCTTTCATATGCGGGTGCTACTCACGTATGCGTTCGCTTCTGCAAACAAGCTCGGCAGGACGGGGCGCGTTTAAAATTATTATTTTTTTTCTTATTTATTTTAACTTTTATTTTTAATTTTTTCACTGTCCTTTTGAAAAAAAAAATTGTGTCATTTTTATTCCTATTACAGGGAATGTAAACACCCCTTGTAATAGAAAAAAGCATGACAGGGCCTCTTAAATATGAGATCTGGGGGTCAAAAAGACCTCGGATCTCATATTTACACTAAAATGAAATAATAAAAAAAAATAAAATAAATAAAAATTGTAATTTGAAAAATAAATAAATAAATAAAATGTCCCTTTTAAGACCTCTGGGCGGAAGTGACGATTTGAAGTCGCTTCTGCCCTGCAATGACTTGGAGACGGGCGGGGGCCATCTTCCCCTCACTCATCTCCATGTTGTTAAAAAAAAAAAAAACTGGCTCCTAACTTTTTTAGCTGGCTCCTAGATTCCAAGCAAATTTGTCAAGCCCTGGTGTAAATATTTTATTCTATCTTTTCATGTGACAACACTAAAGAAATGACGCTTTGCTACAATGTAAAGTAGTGAGTGTACAGCTTGTATAACAGTAAAAAATGTGCTGTCCCCCTCAAAATAACTCACACACAGCCATTAATGTCTAAACCGCTGGCAACAAAAGTGAGTACACCCCAGGCATGTACCGGCCATTGGGAGTTTCCCGGTGGGCCGATGGCTCAGTGGGCCAGTTTCAGAGACAGGGGAGGAGAGAGAGATACACAGCGCCAAATTTAGCATTAAAACAACTTTTATTCCACTTAAAGAACGTTACTGACAAAGTTAGTAGGGTGAAAGGCATTGAGACACTGCGCAAGAGTCCAGGCTTGTCATCAATCTGAATTAGGAGCCGCCACCGGGAACCGATCGGGCCAGTAGATGCAGAGCATCGGTGTGTACTACTACTTCCTGGTGGCGGAGGAATGATGGCCTGAAGGATGCGTCACCTCCCACATCTTGCATCATTTCCGGCTGATGACATCACGTCCGCCCATCATGCGTTCCACCGCTACCAGGAAGTAGTAGTACACACACTGATACTCTGCATCTACTGGCCCGATCGGTTCCCGGTGGCGGCTCCTAATTCAGATTGATGACAAGCCTGGACTCTTGCGCAGTGTCTCAATGCCTTTCACCCTACTAACTTTGTCAGTAACGTTCTTTAAGTGAAATACAAGTTGTTTTAATGCTACATTTGGCGCTGTGTATCTCTCTCTCCTCCGCTGTCACGTTGTATGTTGGGGGGGGGGGGGTACAGAGCTGGGTTGGAGGTGCCCATCAAGTCCTGTAGTAGCACTGCATCTGGTGACAAGTGACTTGGCAAGTGACAGGCGACGGGGCAAGTGATATGCGGCATCTGGTGGCAGGCGACGTGGCAAGTGACGCGCTGCATCTGGTGGCAGGCGATGGTGGCAAGTGACATGCGGCACCTGGTGGCAGGCAATGTGGCAAGTGACATGCGGCATCTGGTGGCAGGCGACATGCCAAGTGACAAGCTGCCTCTGCTGACAAGTGACATGGCAAGTGACGTTCTGCATCTGGTGACAAGTGACTTGGAAGGTGACAGGCGACAGGGGCAAGTGATATGCGGCATCTGGTGGCAGGCGACGTGGCAAGTGACGTGCTGCATCTGGTGGCAGGCGATGGTGGCAAGTGACATGCGGCACCTGGTGGTAGGCAATGTGGCAAGTGACATGCAGCATCTGGTGGCAGACGACATGCCAAGTGACAATCTGCCTCTGCTGACATTTTGATGTTAAGTTGTGGGCCTGACATGGGAATTTATAGATAGGCAACTCCTATCCTCATATAAATTTCCAGGAAAATAAACACATTTTTTTGTTGGGCACATGTCTAATTAGCATTGCTGGGTGTCATACCAAAGGCCACCACAAGAGGGCGCCATGTTCTAGAAGGTACCATAGGACTGCACAAGGCCGCGGCCTCAATTACCGGCCGGCGCGGTCCATCGCGATCGCGCGCAGGGGGGTGCACTATGGAGACAAGATGCCAGGTCACTAATTCTAGTCGCCAATGCGACCTGGCGCCCGGGGTTTGTCGAGCACCGATTTACACAAATGTGAGGGGTGTACTTACTTTTGTGAGATACTGTATATGAAGTTGACATATCCTAAAGAGTTCACTCTTTGACACAATGGGGGAGATTTACTAATACTGGAGCACTTAGGCACTGAACCTTCTCTGCCAGACGAATCACACTGAAAATGTGTCCTCAATGGTGACCCCACCAAACCCCACAGCTGCCAGAATGAGGAAGATGGCATGAAGAG
This sequence comes from Lithobates sylvaticus, assembly GCA_028564925.1. Lineage (NCBI taxonomy): Eukaryota > Metazoa > Chordata > Amphibia > Anura > Ranidae > Lithobates > Lithobates sylvaticus. The sequence continues at coordinate 140,877,690 of CM053032.1, forward strand.
CGCCAACCCACAAAATGAGTCCAAGGAAACCTTAACCACTTCAGCCCCGGAAGGCTTTACCCTCTTAACCACTTAAGGACCGCCTCCTGCACATATACGTCAGCAGAAGTAGCGCGGCTGGGCACATCAACGTACAGGTACATTGTCCTTTAAGAGCCGTGGGTCGCGCCCGGTCCTGAGCTCCGTGACCGCGGCCGCTGGTGTCCCGCGATCGCGTCACAGAGCTGAAGAACGGGGAGAGGTCTGTGTAATCAAACCTCTCCCCCGTGCTTCCTAGTGACACTGTCACTGATCGTCTGTTCCCTCTTATAGGGAAAGACGATCAGTGACGTCACACGCCAAGCCACGCCCCCAGACAGTTAGAAAACACACACAGGGCTCACTTAACCCCTCCCCGCCCCCTAGTGGTTAACTCCTTCACTGCCAGTGTCATTTACACAGTAATCAGTGCATTTAAATAGCACTGATTGCTGTATAAATGACAATGGTCCCAAAAATGTGTCAAAAATGTCCGATGTGTCCGCCATAATGTCGCAGTCACAATAAAAATCGCTGATCGCTGCCATTACTAGTAAAAAAAAAAAATATTAATAAAAATGCTATAAAACTATCCCCTATTTTGTAGACGCTATAACTTTTGCGAAAACCAATCAATAATCGCTAATTGCGTTTTTTTTAACCAAAAATATGTAGAATACGTATCGGCCTAAACTGAGGGAAAACATTTTTTGGGGATATTTATTATAGCAAAAAGTAAAAAATATTGCAGTTTTTTCAAAATTGTCGCTCTATTTTTGTTTATAGCGCAAAAAAAAAAAACCGCAGAGGTGATAAAATACCACCAAAAGAAAGCTCTATTTGTGGGAAAAAAAGAAGGATGTCAATTTTGTTTGGGAGCCACGTCGCACGACCGCGCAATTGTCAGTTAAAGCGACGCAGTGCCGAATCGCAAAAAGGGGCCTGGTCCTTTGGCTGCAAATTGGTCCGGGGCTGAAGTGGTTAATGACCAAAGCATTTTTTTGCGAATCGGCACTGCGTCTATTTAACTGACAATTGCGCGGTCGTGCGACGTTGTACACAAACAAAATTGACGTCCTTTTTTTCCCCACAAATAGAGCTTTCTTTTGGTGGTATTTGATCAGCTCTGTGGTTTTTATTTTTTGCACTAAAAACAATAAAAGAAGAGCGACAATTTTGAAATAAAAAAACAATATTTTTTACATTTATTTTTTTTAAAACACATTTCTTCATCAGTTTAGGCCGATGTATATTCTACATATTTAAAAAAAAAAAAAAAAAAAAAAAATCGCAATAAGCGTATATATATTGGTTTTCACAAAAATGATAGCGTCTATACAATAGGGAATACATTTATGGCATTTTTATTTAATTTTTTTTATAGTAATGGTGGGACTACGACATTGCGGTGGACAGATCGGATACTGTTTTGGAGACCAGGTACATTTATACAGCGATCAGAACTAAAAATAGCCACTGATTACTGTATAAATGTCGCTGGCAGGGAAGGGGTTAACAGTAGGGGGGATCAAGGGGTTAACTGTGTTCCCTATGAGTGTTTCTAACTGTAGGGGGGTGGGGGGCTTACTGGGACATGACAGAGATCACTGTTCCCGACCACTGGGAACAGTAGATCCCTGTCATGTCACCCGTCAGAACAAGGAAATGCTATGTTTACATTCCCCCCTTCTGCCTGTGTACAGGTCAATCGCGGGCCGCCGGAGGACATCGAGTCCTCCCAACCCACGGGCACGCCCCCGCAGCGTGCAGCGCACGCCCACCCGCCACCTGTCATTCGCCCCGCAATGGAGAGCCATGAATGAATGGATGAGAGGTATAAATGGGTCTCTTATATTTGCCTGTAGTTCTGTTTTAACACTGAACTCCAGGCAGACATCTAAATACACAGATCATTTACCTGTGACAACCCCCTCAGAAATTACATACATGACACACGGGTCAGTCACAGATTACATACACGGCACACAGGACGGTCAGAGATAACATACATGACACACGGGAAGTTCAGAGATTACATACATGACACACGACGGTCAGAGATTACATACATAACACACGATGACCAGAGATTACATACATAACACACGGGAAGTTCAGAGATTACATACATGACACACGACGGTCAGAGATTACATACATAACACACGACGGTCAGAGATTACATACATAACACACGACGGTCAGAGATTACATACATGACACATGACGGTCAGAGATTACATACATGACACATGGGTCAGTCACAGATTACATACATGACACATGGGACGGTCACAGATTACATACACGACACACGGGATGGTCAGAGATTACATACACGACAGTCAGAGATTACATACATAACACACGGAAAGTTCAGAGATTACATACATGACACACGGGTCAGTCACAGATTACATGCATGACACACAATGGTCAGAGATTACAAACACGGGCACACAGGGCGGTCAGAGGTCACATACATAACACACGGGAAGGTCAGAGATTACATACATGACACACGACGGTCAGAGATTACATACATGACACACGGGTCAGTCACAGATTACATACATGACACACGATGGTCAGAGATTACATACACGGGTCGGTCAGAGATCACATACATAACACACGGGAAGGTCAGAAATTACATACATAACACACGGGAAGGTGAGAGGTTACATGCACGACACACGGGACGGTCAGAGATTACATACATAACACACAGGATGGTCACAGATTACATACATGACACACGATGGTCAGAGATTACATAACACGCGGGACGATCAGAGATCACATACATAACACACGGGAAGGTCAGACGATTACATACACGACACACGGGACGGTCAGAGATTAGATACATAACACACAGGACGGTCACAGATTATATACATAAACACACAGGATGGTCACAGATTACATACATGACACATAGGACGGTCAAGCTTACATACATAACACACGGCATACATGAGAAGGAGATGGCACCCCATTGGTCAGCATAGAGGAGCCTGGAAAGTAATGCACCTCCAGGAACTCCTCCCTCTTCCAGGCTACACCCCCATCTCGCAAACTCTAGTAGTAGCCTGCAGGGGGCGGAGACTCCAGTGCAGATGTGTTCTCTGGCATTAGGCCGGTGCAGTGCCATAGAATGAGATTTGCCATAGAATGAGATGCTCCGCCTCCATCACATCCTATTGGCTCACAATCAGTCTCACTTTGGCTATCATAGGGAGAGGATCTCCTCCCTGTGATAGCTGGACCTGCACGGAGCTCTCCGTGTCCCGGTCCAGCCCGGTGGATGGCTCATCTCTGTCACTGGAGGTAGAAGTTCAGTGCAGGGCACATAGGAAGGAGGAGGAGGGGGGAGGGCACACACCAATCATATCTGCAGAACTGGGCAAGCAGTCCCATGTGAAAGGACCTGTGGACGACGGGCACGTTACAGCCCCAGGTGCCAGGGTGTCCAGTGATAACAATCACCAGACAGAGAGAGAGGAAGGTACAAAGTCATCTGCAAAGCCTGCTTTCTGCTTAAACGCTTCACATCCCATTATATATTCACTGCTAAATAAGACTGTTCACAGGAAAAACCACCCCCCCCCCCTGCAACCCCAACCCCCACCCGTTCACCATTCATTCTGCACGGGGCTTTGTAAGTAGAGTAGAAGTCAGAGCATTGCGGTGCCCATCCAGGGGAAGTCTCCTAGCTGGACGCTCCAGCATTTACAGGTTCAAGAATTAAAAAGCCGCTCTCTCGCTAGCAGTGTGCAGGAGTTAATGGCACGGCCAGCTGCTCAGAATCTCCCCCCGTCTAGGACAATGAGAGCGAATGGCAGCGGCGGAATGTAGTAAAGATCTTCTGCCTTTTCAATAGACTGAATGCAGAGAAGCTCCAGCTTGGAATCCTCCTGCGGATTCCTCAGCTGCTGCTGCTGCATGGGGGTGACGGTGATAAAGATACAAGCGGCACAAAACATTTTCCGTGCTTTGCAAAAGTGTCACTCAGCACTTTGAGCCATCCCTTAAAACCACAACTCAAATCGCCTATTTAGCTCCTATAGAGCTCCGTGCAGGTCCAGCTATCACAGGGAGGAGATCCTCTCCCTATGATAGCCAAAGTGAGACTGATTGTGAGCCAATAGGATGTGACGGAGGCAGAGCATCTCATTCTATGGCAAATCTCATTCTATGGCACTGCACCGGGTTCAGACTGCTGCGGTGCGGGAGATCGCATATGATTCGCACCGCACTGCAGTTCAAATCATATGCGATCTCTGTGCGATGCAAATTCAGCCATACAGATAGTATGGCTGAATTCGCATTGCATTCGGCCCAAAATCGGACAGGACCCTTTTTTTCGCTCCGCAGCAGAATCGGATCGCATGGTGTTCTCACCATGCGATCCGATTCCTGTCCGAGTTTGCAGATCGCACTGCGATATGCGAGCTGATATGGGGGTGTCATTAACATTTCATTGACACCCCCAGCAGCTCGCATAGGGCAGTGTGAACTGCCGGCGGGAGACATGCGGTGCGGGAACTCGCAGTGTATTCGCAGCGTTCCCGCACCGCAGCAGTGTGAACCCAGGGTTAATGGTTTCCATGGAAATCATCCCCCGCTTGTTTTCACGCTTCTCCTCCTTTGAAGTCACGTGGCCTCGTTCTGCCAGCTACGTGCACCACGTGACACCCGCAGAGAGAGACGTAACGGCCCAGATGGGAGTGGGCGTGATCAGCGCATGGGAGGGACGTGACCAGATGACGTAGGAAGCGTTGCCAGGAGACCAGTAAATAGACAATCGGGAGCTGGAGCCGTTGCACTGTGACGTCAAGGTTTCATCTGATAAATAGCCGAGCAGAGGATGAGAGCGTTCAGTGTTAAGAGATCAGAGAACAGGAAACATCTCCACCTCAGAGCTCTGGAGGGAGGAGCCTTTGTCCAGACCACATCCGGGTCACAGCGTGTCTGTGTGTCCGGGGCTGCCTCCTCTGCTCAGGCTCTAAGGAACTCCCAGCAATCTCTGTCCACATGAGGAACTACAACTCCCAGCATGTACTGTGTAAGTAATGGGGGTTCAGCTCCCAGCCTGGAATAAGATGTTACAGGACTACAAATCCCAGCATGATTTCTTCTATATATGTACTACAAGTCTCAGCAATCTCTACATACCCCAGCCTGCTCCCCTCCCCCTCCTCAGGGGTAATTGTACCCCACACTTATCTCCTACCGCCCTTTACCCCTCCCCCCCAGGACCGGGGCCTGCGGGGGAGGGGTAATTGTACCCCACACTCATCTCCTACCGCCCTTTACCCCTCCTACCGCCCTTTACCCCTCCCCCCCAGGACCGGGGCCTGCGGGGGAGGGGTAATTGTACCCCACACTCATCTCCTACCGCCCTTTACCCCTCCCCCCAGGACCGGGGCCTGCGGGGGAGGGGTAATTGTACCCCACACTTATCTCCTACCGCCCTTTACCCCTCCCCCCAGGACCGGGGCCTGCGGGGAGGGGTAATTGTACCCCACACTCATCTCCTACCGCCCTTTACCCCTCCCCCCCAGGACCGGGGCCTGCGGGGGAGGGGTGGGATGGCTGAACTGGAGGGGAGCAGACTGGGGTATGTAGAGATCACTGGGGCCTGTAATATCTCCATAGAGAAAATCATGCTGGGAGTTGTAGTTCCTCATTCGGACAGAGGTTGCTGGGACTTGTAGTTCCTTTAGAACCTGAACAGAGGAGGCAGATCACACAGACACGCCAGGACCCGGCTGTAGTCCGAACAATGGCTCCTCCCTCCAGAGCTCTGTGTGGGGGATGGTCCCTCCTCCTCCACTCACCTACCACCGAGGGTGGGGCTCCAATTGCCCGCCCTCCCCCACACACAGGGCTGATCCAGGAAATATTCGATTGCCTCTCGGGGGATCAGGAAGGAATTTTTTCCCCAGCTGGAGCACATTGGATCATGCTTTGCTGGGGGTTTTCGCCTTCCTCTAGATCAACTGCCTCACAAACCAATACACCCCCACTCATCTACCACCAAGAAGGGACGCTACCACCCTGGGCATGGGGTGATTGTGGCCAGTGGAACTTCCCAAGTTTCATCTGCCCTCAGTCCCGGGGACCATGCCCAGCATACTGGTAATACCCCCTGCCTCCACCTACATGCAATCCTCTACCACCAAGGGTGACAATGCCTCAGGCTTTGCTACACCCACTCATCTACCGCCAAGAGGGGACGCTACCACCCTGGGCATGGGGTGATTGTGGCCAGTGGAACTTCCCCCCAAGTTTCATCTGCCCTCACTCCCCCATGCCCAGCATTCTGGTAATACCCCCTGCCTCCACCTACATGCAATCATCTACCACCAAGGGTGACAATGCCTCAGGCTCTGCTACACCCACTCGTCTACCGCCAAGAGAGGAAGCTACCACCCTGGGTATGGGGTGATTGTGGCCAGTGGAACTTCCCAAGTTTCATCTGCCCTCAGTCCCGGGGACCATGCCCAGCATACTGGTAATACCCCCTGCCTCCACCTACATGCAATCATCTAGCACCAAGGGTGACAATGCCTCAGCCTTTGCTACACCCACTCATCCACCGCCAAGAGGGGACGCTACCACCCTGGGCATGGGGTGATTGTGGCCAGTGGAACTTCCCCCCAAGTTTCATCTGCCCTCACTCCCCCATGCCCAGCATTCTGGTAATACCCCCTGCCTCCACCTACATGCAATCATCTACCACCAAGGGTGACAATGCCTCAGGCTCTGCTACACCCACTCGTCTACCGCCAAGAGGGGACGCTACCACCCTGGGCATGGGGTGATTGTGGCCAGTGGAACTTCCCCCCAAGTTTCATCTGCCCTCACTCCCCCATGCCCAGCATTCTGGTAATACCCCCTGCCTCCACCTACATGCAATCATCTACCACCAAGGGTGACAATGCCTCAGGCTCTGCTACACCCACTCGTCTACCGCCAAGAGGGGACGCTACCACCCTGGGCATGGGGTGATTGTGGCCAGTGGAACTTCCCAAGTTTCATCTGCCCTCAGTCCCGGGGACCATGCCCAGCATACTGGTAATACCCCCTGCCTCCACCTACATGCAATCATCTACCACCAAGGGTGACAATGCCTCAGACTTTGCTACACCCACTTATCTACCGCCAAGAGGGAATGCTACCACCCTGGGCATGGGGTGATTGTGGCCAGTGGAACTTCCCCCCAAGTTTCATCTGCCCTCACTCCCCCATGTCCAGCATTCTGGTAATACCCCCTGCCTCCACCTACATGCAATCATCTACCACCAAGGGTGACAATGCCTCAGGCTCTGCTACACCCACTTGTCTACCGCCAAGAGGGGACGCTACCACCCTGGGCATGGGGTGATTGTGGCCAGTGGAACTTCCCAAGTTTCATCTGCCCTCAGTCCCGGGGACCATGCCCAGCATACTGGTAATACCCCCTGCCTCCACCTACATGCACTCATCTACCACCAAGGGTGACAATGACTCAGGCTCTGCTACACCCACTCGTCTACCGCCAAGAGGGGGCGCTACCACCCTGGGCATGGGGTGATTGTGGCCAGTGGAACTTCCCAGGTTTCATCTGCCCTCAGTCCCGGGGACCATGCCCAGCATACTGGTAATACCCCCTGCCTCCACCTACATGCAATCATCTACCACCAAGGGTGACAATGCCTCAGCCTTTGCTACGCCCACTCATCCACCGCCAAGAGGGGACGCTACCACCCTGGGCATGGGGTGATTGTGGCCAGTGGAACTTCCCCCCAAGTTTCATCTGCCCTCACTCTCCCATGCCCAGCATTCTGGTAATACCCCCTGCCTCCACCTACATGCAATCATCTACCACCAAGGGTGACAATGCCTCAGCCTTTGCTACACCCACTCGTCTACCGCCAAGAGGGGACGCTACCACCCTGGGCATGGGGTGATTGTGGCCAGTGGAACTTCCCAAGTTTCATCTGCCCTCAGTCCCGGGGACCATGCCCAGCATACTGGTAATACCCCCTGCCTCCACCTACATGCAATCATCTACCACCAAGGGTGACAATGCCTCAGACTTTGCTACACCCACTTATCTACCGCCAAGAGGGAATGCTACCACCCTGGGCATGGGGTGATTGTGGCCAGTGGAACTTCCCCCCAAGTTTCATCTGCCCTCACTCCCCCATGTCCAGCATTCTGGTAATACCCCCTGCCTCCACCTACATGCAATCATCTACCACCAAGGGTGACAATGCCTCAGGCTCTGCTACACCCACTCATCTACCACCAACACAGGGCTGATCCAGGAAATATTCGATTGCCTCTCGGGGGATCAGGAAGGAATTTTTTCCCCAGCTGGAGCACATTGGATCATGCTTTGCTGGGGTTTTTCGCCTTCCTCTGGATCAACTGCCTCACAACCCAATACACCCACTCATCTACCAAGAGGGGATGCTACCACCCTGGGCATGGGGTGATTGTGGACAGTGGAACTTCCCCCCAAGTTTTATCTGCCCTCACTCCCCCATGCCCAGCATGCTGGTAATACCCCCTGGCCCCACCTACACCCACTCATCTACCGCCAAGAGGTGACACTACCACCCTGGGCATGGGGTGATTGTGGCCAGTGGAACTTCCCCCCAAGTTTCATCTGCCCTCACTCCCCCATGCCCAGCGTACTGGTAATACCCCCAGGCCCCACCTACATGCAATCATCTACCACCAAGGGTGACAATGCCTAAGGCTCTGCTACACCCACTCATCTGCCCTCACTCCCCCACGCCCAGCTCCCACCTACATGCACTCATCTACCACCAATGGTGGCAATGCCTCTTAGGTTCCACAGAAAATGGGGTGCCTTGCCGTGGCTCTGTGGCTTACGCATGCATTTGTGAATGTGTGCAACTAAACCCCTGTCTTTGACACATACTGCTTGACAGGACAGTTTGGTTGGTCACAGGCTGGTCGGTAAGTTGAGCGTGGTAATGTCTTATTTTTATGTGTTTGCCTTTGCAATGTTCTTTGCTGCAGTGACCAGTTACAGGTGGGGGCAGTAACCACTTTTTTGTACCACCAAGGGTGGCAATGCCTCTTAGGTTTTGCTACACCCACTCATCTGCCACCAAGAGTGGCAATGCCTTTTACTGTAAAGTGTTTTATACATTTGCAATATAGTCCCACCTATGTTTTTTTATTGGATATTGTAATAAAATTTGACTACTTTTACTTAACAATACTTGTCGGTGTGGTGTTTGTTTTATTTGAATAGATGGGGATGGGGATTCCATTTGGTTTTTCTGATCCGCCCACTGGCTGATTGAAAAAAAAAAAAAAAAAACACTTTTCTATGTCCAACATTAGGGACTCTAGCAGCCCATAGATTATGCAATTTTCTTTCCGTCCACAACGTGTGGACGGAAAGAAAATTGCTCGATTTCCCCCATCAACACAGATGGGGAAATCCCTCCCATAGTGCTATTGTGTTTTTCCAGTGAGGAGCTTTCCCTGCCGGTAGAACAAAATGATCACTGCTGGTGGCTATAGCTGCCGGCAGTGATCACATAAAAAAAAAAATCCCACTGGTTGTACTGAAGTCAATTTGATTTCAGTACAGCTTGCCCATGGGTGGATTGAATCTCAGGCCTTGTCACTGCTGAACCAGCCGAGGTTCAATCCTTCTGTGGCCGGCTATGGATTGTAAGATCCGAGAGGGCTGATATGAATGTGCAATATAAATGTGTAAATTGTCGGCATTATAGAAATACCTGTGATAAATAAAGTACATTTATGTTTCAATAAAATCCCGAAAAATAAGTCTCTTTATAGGATATTTAGTGAAAGCTACTTTTAAGAAAAATATTTGTATATATTCAACCTCAGTGTGGGTCCGGGAGTGAGCACATACAAGGGACCAACGGATGATGTCATCCAATCAAAACTGTTATATGTTCCGTAGTTAGTGCCAGCCGTATTGGGTCACCCGTAGGGAGGGATGACTTAATATCAAAGAATTCACAGCGGATATTAGTGGTGATACCACTGTCATAACTCTTTGTTGAATATATATGGTATCTCTACTGGGAGGCCATGGAAGTCAAACACAGAGCACAGGGTACATCTCTTGGTAATGTATAGCTCCTTATTATGCCGCGTACACACGAAGGGACTTTTCCCGGCAGACCTAAGTCCAGCGGACAATCCGCTGGACTTTCCAGCTGGTCCGCTGGACTAAAAAGCAAACGGACTTGACCACACACGATCACGCAAAAAGTCAGACGGTTCACGCGATGACGTACAGCACGTACGACGGGACTAGAAAACGAAAAATACTAGAAAAATACTTGCTACTGAGCATGCGTCCTTTTTGGTCCGCCGGACCATACTACACACGGCCGGATTTAAAACTTTAGTCCGCTGTACTTTGGCAAAAAAAAGTCCGCCGGCGCCCACACACGAGGGGATTATCCGCTCGACTTCGGTCCAGCGGATAAATCCCGCGGGATAGTCCCTTCGTGTGTACGCGGCATTAGGCGCATCTGTAAACCCAAGTTTTGCGCATAGCGCATAAAAAAGGGGAAAATATAAAGCCAATATGTATCCAAGATGGAGTCCGTAGGGACCGTGGTATACTGTCAGTGGATGGTATGGCTAGGATCTCGTGCTGCTGTCCATCTGTATCATGAGCTCCACCTTATCAAACTTATGTAATAATGCCATCTACAGTCTTAAATCTTGGCAAAGACAAAAAAACAAAAAACCCAAAACCCACCCCCACACCCCCCCCATTTCCTTTCTAGGCTCCCTCCTTTTCCCTTCTTAAGCCCCATACACACGCGCGGACTATCCGAGGACCAGGTCTGTCAGACCATGTCCGTCATACTTTGTCCGATGTTGGTTTTGCGTACACACGGTCGGACAAAGTTGTCGGAAAATCCGATCATTCTGAACGTGGTGACGTTTGTTGCCTACGACGGGACTACGTAGAGGCTAGTAGCCAATAGCTTTAGTCTTGTAATGTGATCTGAGCATGCGTAGCACTTTGTCCGGTCGGAATTCGCTACACACGATCGGATTTGGTGTGATCGGACTTTGTTGTCAAAAAATCTATCCAGCAGGAGATAGGACTTTGTCCGTCAGACAATCTGATGGAAACTGTCCGATGGTGCCTACACACGGTCTGATTTTCCAACAACATTGTCCGATAGGACAGAATCCATCGCAAAATCCTACCGTGTGTATGGGGCTTTAGTCTTCCCCAACTAATCAATTCTCTACATACTCAAGATATTAATATTCCCATGTCTTCTCATTCTCATGTATAACATATTTCCCTATACTTCCCCGATTTCTTGAAATCCAGCCATTTCCCCCAGGTATCGTTATATCTCTCTAGTCTAGTAGGTCTTCCCTTGCATGTATTGTCTTTTCTATGGAGCAGATCTGACCAATTTTTAGTATCCATTTCTTTGCACTTGGGGTTATTAGTGTTCGCCGGTACCTAGGAATCAGGCTTTTAGCTGCGCACCCTCAGCGGGGTCACATACAATCTAGCCAAGAGTTTAAAGCTAATTTCTGTTGTCAGTGGCGGGGGGGGGGGGGGGGGGGCCCCCGGCTGACAGTGGCTGAAGTCCAGAGTGGGTCCCCAAAAAGCCCTGGGTCTCGGGTGGGCACGGTTCTGTTATTAGCCCCGAGCGCAGTCACCGAGCTGGGACCGATCTGACCCGAGTGCGGCCAAGTGTAATAGCAGGTCCCACCTTCTGGAGCCTGCAGCGTTGATGGACGTCCCACTGGTCCAATGCCTGGACCGCGGGACGTGTGACCTCCATCATAGGCGCTGCAGGCTCCAGAAGGTGGGAATTACAATGCGGCTGCCGCGCCACTGTTAGAAGATCCCAACCCCACTTATTAGGAAGTTGAAGGATAATAAAACTATAACTAGAGGCATAAAGGCAAAACCTTTTTTTTTTTTTTGTCTTGAATACATTGGAAATAGATTTGAACCCGTCAGGTTGTCCCAGTTGGGGAGATCCTCTCTATTTATCCTGTTTACTGTTATCACTGAGTGTAAAGGTGAAGGAAAATCCCTTATTTAAGGGAAATCTTCCAATGGGGACACTAGTTTTGGTGACCCTGGTGACAACCAGGGATTCCCTAACTTTGGAGGGATTTCTTCTCACTTCCATGGGAAAGAAAGTGAAGGGAAATCCCCCCAATGTGACAGATGGCAAAAAAAAAACTGACAGGGGCTGTTACACAACCAGTAGGCCTGTACACAAGATTAGAAAATCCACGAAAAATACCACTTTCGAAGCGATCGTATCAAAATTGGATCGTGTGTACAGAGCTTTTCGAGAGCTGATCATGACAGTTCAGCCGATATTATCCAATCGGACAAGCAGGAAAATTTCTCGTACGATTTTCATTTAACTGGTACAGATGTCATTCGAAGATACAATACAAATACACTACAACCCATGACATCACTTCCAAATGTTTTATTCTGTTGTATGAGAGTTTTCGTACTTTAGTAAACTCTTCATGTTCGATATGCGACTAGCATGCAAAAAAAAAAAAAACGGACGATCTGTCGTCTGATTTATGGATCGTGTGTACAGGGCATTACTCTATCCAAAATGATAAAAAAAAGTCTTGCCTTCAGTTCTGCTTTAAAGAATGGAAAATCAAGATGTTGTGTTATAGCAAGAAGCCATTTTTTAAATCAAAGGATATAAGTTTGCCTTCTTTCCTTGCAACGTGGGAGCAGCTAACCTACAGTCTTTTGCCTGCAACTCAAAAATATTGTGTTCGTGGCTGCCCACCACTATTACATCATGTCGGTTGTTAGCACCGCATACTAGTTAGAGGGTCAGAGTTCTGCCATGACTGCCACAATCTCATTGACTAGCTAGGAGATCAAAGCTCTGCCACAGTTCTGTCTATTGGCTAGAGGGTCCGAGCTTGGCCACAACCTTGTCTACTATATACAAAGGTCTGCTACAAACCCATCTACTGTTAAAAAGATCAGAGCCCTGCCACAACCACAGTGTTCTAGTTAGAGGGCCAGAGCTCTGCCACAGATCTGTCTATTGGCTAGAGGATCAGAGTTTTGTCACATCCCCGTCTACTAGCTGGAGTGTCAGATTAAGAACATCGTGGGCCTGGTGCTGAGGATTTTGGTGGGGCCTTTTATAAACAATAAATGAATAAATAAAAATGCAAACAATTTTTTGTTATAACAAATTAAATTAAAGAGAGAGGGAGGATGAGAGAGAGAGAGAGAAATGGATGAAAGAGGTGTTAGGGGTAAGGGAAAGAGGATGAGAGAGAAAGGGGGATGAGAGAAAGAGGATGCACATGAGCATGCGTGGTAATAATATCAACGCAGCCCAGCCAAGGCAAGGCAAGTGACCGAAGGTACAGAACCCCGAAGGAAGACCGGGTGAAGATGGAAGCGCCCGGGCCCCGCCGGATTGATCACAGCACAGCACTGGAGGGCTCAGTCTGACAATTTAAGTGTACCCTAATGCGCTAATATGCTGTGCATACTTGTACATTATGGCATAACCTACCTAAGGGCCTCTAAAAAATAGTAATGTTAGAAAAAGTTTACTACCGCTTTAATATCATTGGAACCCAGGAGCCTATTGACCCGCATAGTTGCCAACATTTCAAAAATATTTTCAGGGACACTTTTTTACAAGTGCTATATTTAGAGTAGCTGACATCCCCTATGTTCATCTATACATCACAATAGTAATTACAAAATTAAATAAGTACTAATAATGGGGCAGGACAAATATGAGGACTGAGATTTCCTTTAGTTGAACTAACAAAAGTGTGCCCATTATAGAGCTGGTAACATTGAGGATATTCAGTATAATTTTAAAGAACTGTTTTTGTGGGTAAGAGGCATAGGGGAGGAGAATGGATGGTATAAAAGTGGGAAGTATGTGCAGGTGAGGGAGAGGAATGTGGAGGGTCTAACAGTGGGCACTATGTACATGAGAGGAGTGCGGAGGGTATGGCAGAAGGCACTATGTGCAGGAGAAGAGTGTGAAGAGTATGACAGTGGGCAGTATGCACAGCAGAGGAGTGTGGAGGGTATGACAGTGAGCAGTATGTACAGGAGAGGAGTGTGGAGGGTACGAAAGTGGGCACTATGTACAGGAGAGGAGTGTGGAGGGTATGACAGTGGGCAGTATGTACAGGAGAGGAGTGTGGAGGGTATGACAGTGAGCAGTATGTACAGGAGAGGAGTGTGGAGGGTACGACAGTGGGCATTATGTACAGGAGAGAAGTGTATGACAGCGGGCACTATGTACAGGAGAGGAGTGTGTAGGATATGACAGCGGGCGTTATGTATAGGAGAGAAGTGTGGAGAGTAATACAGTGAGCAGTATGTACAGGAGAGAAGTGTGGAGAGTATGACAGTGGGCACTATGTATAGGAGAGCAGGATGCAGTAATCTGGGAAGGAAAAATGTAAAGGTTTGTGGAAGGATGTTTAGGGACTGTGTAGTGGTGAAGCGGGCCCTACATGGATTGAAATTACACCAATTAAGCAGAGACCAGCCATAGTTGATCTATGTATGGACTACCTGGTTTTACACAAGTCAACCTATTAACCGACTTGAGTACAACCAGCCTGTCGGGTTTTCCCCAAAACAATCAGTGCTGCAAGCTATAGTTAGCAACACTGATCATCGTTTTCACTGGCAGAACACAATAACACTGCAGGAGTGATTCCCCCATCCACAGGTCAGCATGTGAGAGGGTGTGTGGGGACAGGCTGGGGAGAGATACTAGTCAGTGGCTGGTTAGACACCGGCTAGTATCAGGGCCAGATACACACAGGTTACATATGCCACGATCGTTAGAGCGAGAGCAATAATTCTAGCCTTAGACCTCCTCTGTGACTCTAAACATGTAACCTGTAAAAAAATTTAAAGCATCGCTTAGTACACAAAAAAAATTGTACTAACTTTATTTTTATTTTTTTGATGAATGAAACAGTTTCTTTCCAAAAAAAACGTTTGAAAAATTGCTGCGCAAATATCGTGTAACATAAAAAGTTGCAAAGACCACCATTTTATTCCATAGGGTGTCTGCTAAAACAATATATATAATGCTTGAGGGTTCTGAGTAATTTTCTATAAAAAAAAAAAATGATGATTTTTACATGTAGGAGAGAAGTGTCAGAATTGGCCTGGGTGGCGAGGGGTTAATTATCATAAGTAATATGCAAATAATTATTATAAGCACTGTGATCTCATCCTCTCAGTCTGCTGCAGAGTGTTCCAGCTTGTATTTATACTGGCCGCTCTGTATGTAGCTTCTGACAGGCTGCGCAAGCAGCCCCATATCTCCAGAACCATAGATGATAGCAGCCCCATATACCAGTGCTGGGGTAGGTCTTTAGCTACCTATCCCCCAAATGTGGGGTCTCTGTGACCCCTGATTGCTGAGCTACAACCCTCGAAGTCGATAATTTTTTTTTTTTTTGGGGCAAATGGGCCTATCTTGAGAAAGGGGCCTGAAGCTGCAGCACCAATAGCCCCTATGTTAATCCGGCCCTGAGCAGGCGTCACCAGAGCTGATGCGCGTGGCTGGAGGCCGCAATGTCTGCCAGCCATCTGCGATCGCTCCTGAGAGAGACAGAACAGGGATCTGTCAACGTAAACAAACAGACAGATCCCCACTCTGACAGGGAAGTAGAGAGATATCTGTTGTTCCTAGTGATTAGGAACAGCAATCTCTCTCCCCCTCCAGTCAGTCCCATCCCCCCACAGTTAGAAACACCTCCCTAGGGAACACTTAACCCCTGGATTGCTATCTAGTGTTAACCCCTTCCAGTGTTGCCAACCCCCCCAAGTGAAATTTACTGGCAGGATGCCAAAATTTACAAACAGCACCAATTTTTTGCTGGCAAAAAATCATGAAAATTATTGACAGAGACACATTTTTTACTGGCACTGCAAAAAAGTACCTAAAATTACAGTTTTCAGTGCTAAACAGTGCAAATATCAATATTTAAACTATAAACATATAGCTATTGCTATTAGCAATGTGTTTAACTTAAATAAAAGTCAAAAAACATATTTCTCCATTAATATGAAAGTCATGTTACTATAACCCAGCCAGCACTGGGTTCTCCCTTACGTCAGAGTCTGCAGGATTCCCCCTCACAGTGAAAGGGAACTCTTATGTAAAGGGTAAAGCTGCAGATCATGATCTAAAGGGGGGACTCTGATGTAAGGGGAGGCTCTGGTGACCAGAGACCACCTTATATCAGAGTCCACTGCATTCCCTTCAGAGTTCCCAGCTGCAGCATTGCCCTTGCACTGTAAGGGGCAATCCTGCAGACTCTGATGTAAAGGGGAATGCCAAGAACTCTGATGTGGGGGGGGGGGGGTACTCTGGTGACCAGAGACCACCTTCCGCAGAGTGAATACACTAAGGTAAGGGTTACTAATATAGGGGGGGGGGCTTTATATCAGTGCCCCCTTACATTATTGTATTCACTCCCCCCTTACATCAACAACCGCCCCCCCTAGACTGGCCTGGCGGCACTGTCACTGACCTCCTCTCAGGTGCATCGTGCAGGGCTCAGTCAGATGGCTCCAGCTTGACGACTCTGGTTTTATCCTATAGTCTCCTCTACACAGTCCACACACATCTGACTTCTCCAGTGACCCCCATAATCCCGGCGGCGCTCCTGCTCAAGACTCCTCTCCCGATTCCCCCTTAGAGACTGCAGGCATGATGCAGGAAATGGTCAGAGGCTGCAGGAATGATGCAGGAGATGGTCAGAGGCTGCAGGCATGATGCAGGAGATGGTTAGAAGCTGCAGACATGATACATAAGATAGTCAGAGACAGGATACAGTAACAGGAGATGGTCAGAGGCCATGGACAGCAGATGGTCAGAAGCCGTGGACAGCAGATGGTCAGAGGCCATGGTGGACAGGACATGGTCAGAGGCCGTGGTGGACAGGACATGGTCAGAGGCCGTGGTGGACAGGACATGGTTAAAGGCTGTGTGAATAGGAGATGGTCAGAGGCTGTGGACAGGAGAAGGAAATGGTTAAACGCTGTGTGGACAGGAGAGATGGTTAGAGGCTGTGAACATGGTAGATTCCTCCACTGTTCCCCTTCATATTACCATACTACCGTCATACCTGTCTCCACATCAGTCAGTGACAGTGTCCGCTCTGTCACTGTGACTGTGTCCCTTTCATATCTGTCAGGTACATCAGACCTACGCTCTTCTACAGGGACGGCTTCACCCTCCCCCTAGCAGTGATGTAAGTAACTCAGTTAAAATAAACGGAGTTACTTAACGCAGTTACTTTAGAGGGTAACGAGTAATCTAACTGATTACGCTTCCCCTCATGGTGACTCAGTTCCAATTACTTGGGCGGCGTTACCTCAATTACATCTCCCGCCCGGGAGGCCCGCCGTGGCCACGCTGCCTGGCCGTTCATTCCGCCGCGGGGAGGGGGGCTTTCTCCCGCTGAGCTGAGAAGAGGCTAAGACTCAGAGAGACTGTCTGGACCGCCCCAACCCGCCCCACCTATACAGAGAGAGAGAATGTAGGGAGGCGGGCAGACACTGAAAAATGAAGTCAGCTGACCAGCTGACACCAATCGAGTGAAGGGGAGGGTCTCTCTCTCTCCCCATGAGGAAAGGCATCCCTGGAGGCATTTAGGTAAGTGACTGTCTGACGATTCGAATTGCAGTGCAATCGATCCATCCCAAGTCCTCCACCACCTCTGCTTCTTACTGATCCCATCCCTACCCACCCACCATCACTTCTACAACAGAGGTGATGGGGGGGATAGGGTAGGAATGAGATCAGTGGTGGTGGGGGATGGGAATAGTAAGAGGCAGAGGTGGTGGTGGGAGAGGATGGCACCACCACCGCTGCCACCCCCCCAAGTACCACCGCTGCCGGCCATCCCCCCCCAAGTACACCACCGCTGCCCCCCCCCCCCCCCAAGTACCACCGCTGCCACTACCCCAAGTACTGTGCACCACCACCACTGCCACCCCCCAAGTACTGTACACTACCACCACTGCCACCCCCTCAAGTACCACCGCTGCCACCCCTCACGTACCACTGCTGCCACCCCCTCACGTACCACCGATGCCACCCCCTCACGTACCACCGCTGCCACCCCCTCAAGTACCACCGCTGCCACCCCTGTCACAGTTACTTTGCTGAGTAACTAATTACTTTTCCAATGTAGTAACCGAGTTACTAACGCAATTACTTTTTGGGAGAAGTAATTTGTAACTTAACTAATTACTTTTTTAAAGTAAGATGACCAACACTTCCCCCCAGTAAGAGTCCTGTGGCTCCTCTCTGCACTGTTACGTTCCCCGCCTGGCGCGAGCAGCACCGCACCGTCGAGAAGAACAAGTTTCGGCTCCTGTTTAAAAATGGCGCCAGGCAACGACATTATGTTTCTGCGCATGCGCCGCCCAGCCGAGCCTGTACAATCGTTCCCGAGGCTTACAGGCTTCGGAATGACGCATGCGCAGTTGCATGGCAGCCCTGCATCCATCTTTTTTACGGGCAGCGCTGCCCGTAACGGACATTTACGGACACTCCGAAAATGGGGTGATTTTTACGGGCTGCCCGTAAATTAACGGACGGTTGGCAACACTGACCCCTTCCCTGCCAGTGTCATTTATGCAGTAATCAGTGGCTATTTTTAGCTCTGATTACTGTATAAATGTCAATGGTCCCAAAAAAGTGTCAAAAGTGTTTGATCTGTCCGCCGCAATGTCGCAGTCCCACTAAAAATCGCTGATCACCGACATTACTAGTAAAAAAAAATTATACTAAAAATGCCATAAATCTATCCCCTATTTTGTACACGCTTTTGCGCAAACCAATCAATATACGCTTATTGCGATTTTTTACCAAAAATATATAGGAAAATATATATTGGTCTAAAGTGATAAAGACAAAACATCTCTGTTGAAAAAAAAAAAAAGTGATAAAGACATAAATTTTTGGGGGATATTTATTATAGCAAAAATAAAAAAATATTGTTTTTTTTAAAACTTTTCGTTTTTTTTTTTGTTTATAGCGCAAAAAATAAAATCTGCAGAGGTGATCAAATACCAACAAAAGAAAGCTCTATTTGTGGGAAAAAAAGACCTCGGTTTTGTTTGGGTACAACGTTGCACAACCGCACAATTGTCAGTTAAAGTAAAGCAGTGCCGGTGTCTTGCCGAGTTGGTTCCCCTGGCGGCTTGGTTCCTCTCTGTACTGCGCATGCGCAGTACGAATGGCTAGGCATCTTCCGGAAATTGCCGAACTGAAACAGATGCGAGTGAAGTGGACACCGCACAGCTGATTTTGTTTGTTGAAAAAAAAAAAAAAAAGTTTAAAAAAATACACTCCTAATTGAAAGGGAAAACCCCACAGATAGCACTCTAAAAACACGTTTTCTATTACTCTCTTCTATATCCAGAGCTAAACTATTTATTTTTATTTTGCCTTTCCCTTGCTTACACTAATAGACCCGCCCCTTAGACTGACACCCCCCTTGCAGAGTAGCGCCAGCATCGGTAGCGTGCGGCATCGTCTTGTACACCGACTGCGCGTGCGCGGTGTACACTTTACTCCAAGCTGTTTAGCTTCGGCAATGTTCGGAAATTACGCTTCGCATGCGCAGTACAGATCTGCACTCATCCGCCGAGGGGAACCATCTCGGCAGAACACCGTATCGCAAAAAAATGGCCTGGAGTGGTTAAACATGTCTACAAAAACAGCTCTGGCAGCGAAAGGGTCAAAGTTCATAAAAAAAAAAAAAAAAAAACTGTGGAGACCACATGATTCCTGTGGAGCGTGGAGCTCCAGTCAGCAGCCAGATCTCAACCAGTGGCCCTCCAGCTGTTGCAGAACTACAACTCCCATTATGCCTATGCCTTTGGGAGTCATGCTTGTAACTGTCAGCAGCTTGCAATGCCTCATGGGACTTGTAGTTCTGCAATAGCAGGAGGGTCACAGGTTGATCACCAATGCTAGGGAAATGCAGATGTGACAGGAAACATGTGTGCTCCACTTCCACAAGTTGTGTCTAGTGTCTGTTGAATGTTTGTGACATTAAAGTTCACAAAAAAAGTGGAGACCACATGTTTCCTGTCAAACGTGGAGCTTCAGTCTGCAGCCAGACTCTTAGACCCTGTAACGTCTTAACGTCACGGCAGGACGTACCGTGCGTCACTGGTTTGCGTTCAGCCAGAACACTAGTTTACAACATATGTCTCAGGCACCATCTTGGACAGCCCTTTAGCGAGGTCCTCGTACAATCTGGCATCACGTTAGCCGACCCACGTTTTTCTATTGTAACGCGATAACGTCACGGGGTGACGTGCCGTGCGTCGCTAGGCAGCTCATCTGGTAGGATCTTTGCTGTGGCCGAGGCAGTCCGGAGGAGGCGACCATGGCGGACGTGCTGAGCGTTCTGCGTCAGTACAATATCCAGAAGAAAGAAATAAACGTGAAAGGCGATGAAGTTATATTCGGGGAGTTCTCCTGGCCCAAAAACGTCAAGACCAATTATGTTATCTGGGGGTGAGTAGGGCGGAGGGCTTCGCACTCCTCCACCTGCATGGACAGTGACTTGTGGTGTAGTATGTGGGATGGGGGGATCAGCCGGACGTTCCATCTTCTACAATGTGATATGAGATGGAGCTTAGAGCGTCCAAGGGGCTGCTCCTTTGCTCCAGTGTGTAGGGATAAGTAGGGACTAAGGGTCCTTCTGCTTTAGTAGGACATGATGGAGGAGTCTGGAGCTCAGCAGAGATGTCATGTTCATCTTCTGCTCTCTAGGACTACAACCATCCAGCAGACACAATCAGCAGCTCCACATTTCAGGAGGGCTCTTGTGTATGGGCCTTGTTTTGCTGCATACAAGGTGGGTTTGGAATGCACGTCAGACGCAGGTCATCAAGATCCTTTTGAGTAGTGCACATGGCAGTTTGGGCTAGAATCACAAATGTGCTGCTTTTTAGTAGACACGCAGGGGTACCATTCATTCCTAATGCCCCCCCAAAGCATTGGGAAACCACATGATGCTGAAGCACCATATGGTCCCTGCGGCAGACTTTTGCAAGGTTCTGGAACTTTACCTGCGAGTACAGCAGCCAATTGAAATACATGAGCTGCTGTACCCCTGATGTTCCTGCTCAAACTTATGAGAGCCTACTCTTAGGGCCCGATCACAGCAGAACATGTTTTTTTTTTGTGCATGTTTCCTGCATCACACTTGAACGCACTGCGGTGGTAAGATGTGTGTCGGTGCCAATTAGTTGTCAATGCAGTGCATTTTAAGCATGTTCTTAGTGCTGATTGCAGTCCATTTCCAATGAATGGACTGTCACCAGAACACGAGGGACTGCACATTCCAGCCCTTAACTTTCTTTCCTCTGTGGTGAACACAGTATACCCGGTTAGGATCTGGTCGCACCAGTTGTGTTTAGGCTATGCTGTCAGATATTTCTAGCATATATATATTTCTAGCAATGGATAGCCAGAGCAAAACGATTTGATTCTGATGGTGACAGTTCACACCACAGCGTTTCTTTGGTGGTTGTGCTGAAAAAAAGTAGTTCTCGCAATATTTTCTTATTTCAGTGTAGTGGGTTCTAACGATAACCACCAGTATTGCAACACCACTGCGGTGAATAGATCTATATTGAAATGTTTGACATTTCAATAAAATGAAGTGGAAAAAGGTAAACAGTATGAAGTGCCAGGATCAGCACTGCCCCACATCACACACAGCAGTGATTGTGCGTTCAGTGCAGCCTTTGCTGTGAATGGGCCCTTAAAGAGGTTGTAAACTCTGGGGGGGAAATAAAAAATAAAACCCTGTAAGACCAAGACATAATGAACTAGTATGCATCGAATACTAGCTCATTATGATATACTTAACCACTACAATACTGGGCACTTTCACCCCCTTCCTTCCCAGGCCAATTTTCAGCTTTGAGCGCTCTTGCACTTTCAATAAGAATTGCGCGGTCATGCAGCACTGTTCCCTAATGACATTTTTATCATTTTGTTCACACAAATGGAGCTTTCTTTTGGTGGTATTTATTCACAAATCATTTTTTTATTTGTTGCGATATAAGCGGAAAAATGAGCAGAAATTTTGAGAAAAAAATTCTACTTTCAGTTTTAAAATAAATCCAATAAAATCTATTTTTTTTTTAAATTTAAGTCTTTGGTAAAAAAAACAGCGTTTGGTTAAAAAAAAACCCTGTTAAGTGTATAATAATTGGTTTGTGTGATCGCAGACATATGTGCAGATGATCATTGGGACAGGTGTTTTTACTGTGTGGGGACACTGTGTGTTTACATTGTGTGGTGACACTGTGTCGGTGATCAGTGTGTAAAAAGCTGTAAAAACAGCTCATACTCGCTGATCACCGGCTGGCTGCAGCGATCTGCTCTCCTCACTGACCACTTCTGCGTGAGGAGAGCTGATCGCCTAGCAACCAGCTCTCTGTTTGCATCACATGACGGCTCTGATTGGACACAGCCGTCATATGATCAGGAGGGCCAATTGCAGAGCCCTCCTGCCGATCGGAGATGCGCCGTGTCAGGGTGACACGAGCACATCGGGATCGCGCCGAAGGCATGCGCACATGCAATTTCCCCCTCCTGAGGGACGTTCCTGAACGTCCACTCAGAAGGAAGAAGCGCCCACCCGGCCGTATGTATACAGTGGCCGGGTGGGAAGTGGTTAACTTAGAATGAAGCTATTGCAGCTTTATCCGCACACTACTGAGACGGCTGATATTTCCCCCCAGAGTTTCTTCCGGGTTTCGTGGGCTCCAGCAATGTGATTGGCCGGACCTGCGAGGACATCACTTTGTTACTCGGACGGAACAGCGCCCATGGCTGTTCCTTCAGAACGCATGTGCCAGTGATGTCATTGGCTGCATGTAATGTAAATATCTCCTAAACGGTGCACATTTAGGAGATCTTTTCACTACCTATAGATGAGCCTTATAGGCTCATCTATAGGTACATGTCAGCAGAGGAAGTTTACTTCCTCTTAACAGAAATCTATGGGCACAGCATACGCTTTCATAGTATAACTTTATCATTGTAATAGCAATACATACAATAGTTATTTTTGACAATCCAATATAAGCTTAACCTCAATACCGGGCATTTCACCCCCTTCCTGCCCAGGCTGATTTTCAGCTTTCACATATTGAATGATAATTACTCAGTCAACATTGTACTCATCTAAATTTTTTTGTTTTACACAAATGGAGCTTTCTTTTGGTGGTATGTTTAATCATCACTGGGTTTTTGTTTTTTGGCACTATAAACGAATACGTAAAATTTTTTTTTTTTTATATATTGGTGTGGCATTTGTGCACTGGGACAGATGTTGATCGTTCACCAGCAGCCACTAACAGATGTTGACGATCCACTAGGTTCAGACACTATTGCAGATGTTTTTGTGCATTGTGACAGATGTTGACGATCCACTAGATTCACAGACACTATTGCAGATGTTTTTGTGCACTGGTACACAAAGATGTTGATGGGACACTGGTACAGAAGTTTTGTGCACTGGTACAGATGTTGATGGGACTCTTGGACAGGGACAATGGTGCTTGGTGTGCTGTGTTGGGATGCCTGTAATCTATGTGATCTCTGTAACTGAACACTAAAATTGTCATTTACAGAGAACTGTCGCGTCTGCTCAGCGGGGAGAGCTGACACAGAGGCATGCGTCTGTTTACACTGTGTGAAGACTGTGATTGGACACAGCCATCACGTGGGCCAATCACAGCGCCCATGTCCTGATCTGTGATGTGCTGTGTCCGAGGGACATGTTTTTAAGGGAAGTACGGGTACGTCCACTCAAACGGCCAGGTTTGAGCTTCGCCGTTCTATGTGCAGTGGCTGGGTGGGAAGCTGTTAAAGTGATTATAACCCTCAGACATGAAAAATGAACAAAGCATATCCCTCTATGATGTGTACTTGTCTCAATCCAGAGCACCAGGTGTAATTTGTCTGCTTCTTCATTCCTCTAACAGTATGAGTCACTTCTCTGCTGTTTACTTTTAATTTTGAAGGACTACATATCCCATGATACTATATTCTGTATGTATGGATAGATGGAGATGTGTATTTGTACTAAATTAGGATAACAGTTGTTTTTGGATTATATCTTGAAGCTGTAAAGTTGAAAAAGCAGTGTGATAATATATCTCTAATATTGTAGTGGAGAACAGAGTGCTGCAATTCTGAGCTAATCTTCCTTTGAAAAGTAAAGACACTACAGAGGCTAGATTGGATTGAAGAGGTTTATTGAATGGTTACTATTTTGGCAAGCGCTGGCTTTTCTTTTGATTGTATGTAACACAGATTATTATTTAAGAAATAAAAACCTGACGGGTTCTAACCTCTCCCTACATATTCTTTAAAGAGGCAGTAAACCCCGATGGGTTTTACTTCCTCTTTTGCTCCCCCCCCCCCCAAGGCCTGCGTTGCATACTAGCCCATTATATGACACTTAACTTACCTGCAAACGAAGCCCGTGCTGTCCCCTGAGCAGGCCGTGTCCATCTTCACCCCTCTTCCTTCCAGGGGCCCCGGACTCCGGCTCTGTGACTGGCCAGAGTCGCGTGACGTCACTCCCACGCAGGAGCTGTCGGTCATGGCACACGCTGGGGGAAGAAACGGCACGGTGGTCCATTTCTCCACAGTGCATGCGCCGATGACGACATCGACACACTACAAGTGAAATATCTCCTAAACGGTGCAAGTTTAGGAGGTATTTCCACTACCTATAGGTAAGCCTTATTCTAGGCTTACCTATAGTCACCAAAAGGGGTTTACAACCACTTTAATTGCAGAGTGGCGGCTGCTGCTACCAGGGGCGTTTGCTCAGATATACTTTTTAAAATTATTATATTAATCACTGGAATTGCAAGCAGCTCTTCATTGCTATGTTTTTTAATGTCCTTATGGCCACAGGATAATGTTTGATCATCTTGGAGCTAAAAATTCAGCCAGAATGTGCAGTGGTTCTGTATTCTATTCCCCCGCCCCCTTTCATGGACTGGTGAGCTGCATGCTCCAATAAGGCTCTGGTATGAATCGGGGGCCCTCACGCCATTTAAAAAAAAAAAAAATTACTGTCATCCCTTGTATTTTAAGGGAGATGAGTCATGGTTGTTGGGACGATGGTGAGTGCCATCTCCTTAAAGTGGTTGCAATCCACTTTTTGCTACCGGTAAGTCTATGAGGCTTACCTGTAGCTACCCCGGGTATCTGAGATCCCCTGTATCTGCAGTGCCGTTTGCTTCAGGGGATGTGTCACGCGCGAATGCGTGGGAGTGACGTCATCATGGCTACGGCCAATCACTGCGCCGGAGCCGCGATACCCTGATGTAACTCCAGGGAGAAATGTCGCCAGCACATAGCGTCGGTGGTAAAACGCCGCTATTTTTAGCTGTGTTTTACCTTTTACCCCCCGCTGGCGGCTGAGAAAGGGTTAAAACGCTGCAATAGTGGTGTTTTGCTGGCGGTATTACAGCGCTGCCCCATTGATTTTAATGGGGAGCAGCGGTGGAGGAGCGGTGAGTTCATAACAAATTCTGTCTGCCGGGGACAGCAACAGCAGGCGATACCTGAATGGAAGACTGTTATTAAAGGTCAGTTTATTACTAAAATTGCAGTGTATATCTGAGCAGTGGTTACTGGGCTGCTTTCAAACTGATCCGCAGGTGCAGTGCACCTTCAGGTTACCTGCACTGAGGCATAGACTTCTGTTATTACCTGCGGGTTTGATGTGCTTTCAGAAAGTGCACCACACCTGCAGGATATAATAGAAGTCTATGGCAAAGTGTAGCTAACCCGCAGGAAAGACACAGGTGCACTGCGCTGCCTAGTGTAAAAAGCCCCTTTCACACAATTGGTCCGACCCAATCGGACCCTCCATTCACCTCTATGAAATGGCAGATGTAAACAGATTTGTGTCCATTTACAGCCGCCTACCTCCAATCTGATTCGCTAAAAAAAAAATAGAAGGGGATCAACCCCCTTCCGTCTGGGCAGATCAGAGGACCCATAGAGTAGAGATGGCTGTGTCCGTGTCTGCTCTGCACGGACCTGTCATCCGCCTGCTCTGCTCATTGTGGCCCGTGACCGGTTACCAAGTCGCTTAAGTGGCCCTCGCTCTTCAAAAGGTTGGACACCCCTGGCATAAAGGCTAGGCATGTTTGGCACTTCATAATTTATTTTGTTGGCCAGAATAAATAAAAATTCTGACCAATGCAATAAATGCCCAAACTCTGTTAAACTCACCTAAACTGTTTTGAAAACAATTCGGCTTAGGTGAGTTTATAACGCAGATTTTCTCCTTTCGGGATAAACAGTGTTGACAAGAAACCAGTGTGCATGAGGCCTTAGGGGTGCAGCATGAGTATATGGCATGTATGCTGAACAAAGTCATCTAGGCTAACCATTCCAGCCTATGGAAAGCATGTCTGTTGTGCAGAAACATGCTTGGAAGTATCAGGGAAACGGAGTAACCTGTGCTGGTTGATGGCTTGGTGGATTTCAAAGCCAGAAGGACTGTTGGGAAGACAAGCTATGAGATTCTGCTATATAATTGGCTATATCAGTTCAGTAGTTTTTTATTTATTTTTTTCTCATTGGATTTCCAGGCAAATGGCTAAATGGTTGTAAATGCCAATCAATATGTTTACTGTTTTACCTGCAAAAGGGTTTGTAATAGTGACCTGCCGTTCTTGTGATACATACTTCTCTGCTAGTCGGTGAGATCAAACTGCTACTTCCTGATTTGCCATACTGCTTTCTGGGTCGGCTACATGTACACTTGACAGAGGGCATGATGATGCTTTGCTGTCCAGTGAGGATGTAACATGTTCCACTACCTGCCCCTCACCCCTTACTCTGTGATAGTGGGTGGGGGGGCTCCTTTTTCCCACACCCACTGTCACTTTCACAATCGGTGCAGCTGTGTGGGGTTCCACCTGCACAG
This sequence comes from Lithobates sylvaticus, assembly GCA_028564925.1. Lineage (NCBI taxonomy): Eukaryota > Metazoa > Chordata > Amphibia > Anura > Ranidae > Lithobates > Lithobates sylvaticus. Next base: position 140,904,777 of record CM053032.1, read on the forward strand.
CCGTGTATCGTTCATTCACAGCAGTCTGTAAAGGGCTATATATAAACTTTCAAAATAGTGCCCACACGCATACCTGCATCATTAAGCTGCTTGTGCTTTTTCTGGCTTTTTTTTTGCGGTTTTGCTGACACAGTTGTAGAATTTTGCGTTCTGACACCCGTAGGCTTGATCTGATTGCTGCACGGCTCAGAAGGAGCAGAGCATATCAGTGCGCAGAACAGTTTGACTCCTCACGGGTCTTCTGTCTTCTTATTACGTTGCAGGTTTCATTTTAAAACAAGAAAAGTGGTGGCTGAAAAGAACATGGGAGAGGGAAGAATGGGATTGGCATTAATCTGCCCTAATATATGCCCAGTTCCTACAGAAACTTCCTGTGAGCAAATTATTACATCACTTTACTTAGACAAATGCACCTACTTTATCACCTCCCACTAATGCTGAGGAGAGGTAATTAACACATGGATAAAGCAAAAGTTAACATGTTTTCACATATGCATACACTATTTTTAAAAACCAGATAAAGCTTCACAATTGTTAAATTATTATTATTTTTTTTTTTTTTTGTGCTATTGTAAAAGCTTCCCCCTTGTTGTCAGCAGAGAGACAGAACACTGCTCTAAAACAGTGTGCAGCTTTTTTTAAAAATAACCTTTACTATTTAATATGTCTGCCATATTATCTGTGTAATTGTGTGGATTTACCAGTGAATTTTTGGTAGAAAACCTCCTGTGAGCAGCTTTGCCTTGATGGCATATTCTTTCCATTTAATTAATGATGGTTTTAACAGTGCATAGTTTTTGAAGTGTTTTCTTTTAACTATTGTGTGCGACTGCTATATGTATGTATGTATGCATATATGTGTTGCGCTGCAGTGAATAAATCCTGCATATGTGATGAAAAACACCGAATTTAGGATAGTGAAATCGCTGTGATCAATATATAACCAAAAATATAATAATACACACAAATGGGACTCAATCCCAGAATAGTGACTGACGATCCTGTTCGGCAATGAAACTGAATTCTGTATAAGACGTCTGCGCAAGTCACCTAGCTACCCCTGTTGAAGTCGCGTGATCGGGAGGAGGCAGTTGATGCCAGACTGGGACGACGAGTACAACACTGACACACGCTGGATGTTTTTATTTGGATGCATTTAACAAGTTATCACCTTGTGAGTGTTTTAATGTGTGACTAAAGTCATTGACATTTACATATTGCACTATAGTAGTCTGTGGTGTTGAGCTCTGTCGACAGAAACCCTCAGAAATATCACAGCTAAAGCTGAGCAGAGGAAGAGGATACAGCTGAGGTGTATAATAAAGGGAAAGTCCTTTGAACTATCCCTGGATGGCTTACACACTTGATCACCCCGACGTTGGGGATAAAGTGTTCCTAGACCTATTGCATCTGTCTGTGAAACGAGTACAGGCCCACCCTGTATTCACTGCATGATGGTGCGCTGGAGATTAATTTGGATTTGCAGCACTGAGATTGGGGATTCAATCACCAACAAGATTTCACGTTTCCTGTGGTGAAGGACAATATCGTTTGGAGGAATTCACTCCCATTGATAGAATTGCATTGCGTGGACTATATGATTGGCACTTAAGTGGAAGAGGTTTATTTTGATTGCAGCAGTTGTCTATTTCACATGACTGAACTTTTATTTTGTGCAGCACTGGGAATTCTGTTTCATTGCCGATACAATATTATCACTATTCTGCAACTGATTTCCATTTATTTATTATTTTGGTTATATATTGATCACAGTGGTTTCCCTATCCTACATAAGTGCTTCATTAGTTATTTTTCACATTTCTATGCAGGATTTATTCACAGCCTTGCAACACATTGTCATGTTATATTTCTGATGTATGTAAAGAACACACATTTTTGTTAGGGTGCCTTTTGAAAGGCACAAGATTATCCGTTTATCTCTACACAAGTTGGACAGCGTCCCCCGAGCTCGGTGTCCCAGAAAATCCAATTGTATGTGACTTGTACCACTGTAGATTATAGATTGCCTTTCTCCAGAAAACAGATTTCAAACAATTGTGTACCTTAAAGCTCTCTAACCATAGATTTCCCTCTGTATTGCGCCTCCTCCAAAACATCTAAGATGAAGGGTAGCAATTTTTAATATCAAAAACATTTGCCTCCAATTTCTTAGAGTGTGGTGGCAGATCAGACTTCAGCTTGCGTTGCTGCTGGAGACTACTTCACCCTAATGTCAAGGAGTCCATGCATTTGCCACCTCATCAAAAATATTCCAGGAAAAATAATTTTTCCATCTCTCAATCTGACCTAACGTACTTAATCTGCAGCTATTGGCCCTATGTACTAAGGGGTGTTCAAGCCTTTTAATTTTACAGGTTTAAAAAGCGATGTTAGCGTGGCGGTACTACAAGCAGTGGCAAGTGTTTCTTATTACTGATAGACGGCGCAGATGTCTTGGGCCAATCCAGAGACTGTTAATCAAGATGGCAGACAAGTGTTCGTGCGTGCATGGGGACAGCATGTGGTGATGAAGTTTCTTATGAACGAAGGTGCAAACCCTGCAGCTGTTTACAGAAGACTTCAAGCACAGTACAGTGATGAAACGCTCAGCTTCAGTAAGACTTGAATGGTGTAGATCAAGGGTCTTCAAACTATGGCCCTCCAGTTGTTCAGGAACTACAATTCCCATCATGTCTGTGAATGTCAGAGTTTTACAATGCCTCATGGGATGTGTAGTTCCGCAACAGCTGGAGGGCCATAGTTTGAGGATCCCTGGTGTAGATGTTTCAAAGATGGTCGTACATCCGTCAGTGATGATCCCGGCCATGGTGGTTCCCAGCCGACATTCCTGTGAACATTCAGCACGTGAAACGCCTGATCCTGGATAATCGACACATAACCTAGCGTGAAATTGTACAAGAGAGGAATCTTTCTGTGGAAACGGTGAACACAATTATTCACAAATATTTTTATTTAAATAAAGCACACACTGGGTACAAAGACAGTGAATATTACTGTTGTGTTCTGAGTGACTTTCTTGCGCGTCTGTGGAACAAAAACAGCCTGATTTTGATCATTACTGCTCACTGCACTAGGTGCACATTACAACAACTCTGCTAGGAGGGATTGCCACATCTCCCTTACAGCCCGGACCTCGGTCCGAGTGATTTCCACCTAATTAAACCCCTAACAGAGTCCCTCGAAGGTCAGCATTTCAGCACTGATGACAAAGTGAAGCAGGCTGTCCTAGGATGGTTCAGGCGTACTGACAAATCTTGTAGTAGTTGGATCTCCCCATCTTCTCTGCCTACTACTTAGACTCCTCCCCCTTCTTTCCAGGAAAAGAGAAAGCAGTAGTAGTTGGAACATTCATCAATTCCTGACTCGACTACGCAAACTCCCAGTTCCCTACATAGGACTACCCAAATACCAGATTGCACGCCTACAAGTCGTCCAAAACACGGCAGCAAGACTAGTCACAGAAAAAAACCCCTGGGAATCCATCTCCCCTTCCCTAAGGACCCTACATTGGCTAACCGTAAAGGATCGGATCACTTTCAAGACCCTCTGCTCACCCACAAATGTACACAAGGAAACGCTCCTCGATACCTATGCGAGAAAATAAAACTCTACACACCCAATCGCAGCCTCCGATCAACTAACCAAAACCTCCCTCCTCATCCCTAAATCCCGCTACAAATCAAAGAGAGAACGAAGATTCGCAGTCCAAGGACCACGGCTATGGAACGCTCTACCCACTAACATCTGCATGGAAGAAGACCATCGGGCCTTCAGGAAAAAAACTCAAGAACCACTTCTAAGAAGCAGGAAAGCACAGGACTGATCAAGCGCCTTGAGGCGATTCAGTTCACAGTTGTAGCGCTATACAAGTCATTCATTCATTTCTATGCCGAAGATTTCCAGGCATTAAACTCTGGGATAAGTATATAAATGTAGCAGAGGGGTGTTTTGAAAAATAGTTTCCTCTCCTTGAAATGTGTTCTTTTATTAAATATAAATGGCTTTTATTTATATAATGGACCACTATGACATTACTGTTCCCAGAACAGACTTAAAGTGGCTGGAAACCTCAGACAGGAAATATGAACAAAGCATATGACTCTATAGCAGTTATGGCACCCCAGATGTTTTCCATGATGCTTAACTACACTGTGCATGAGCATCATGGGAAATGTAGTTCCAAAACATCTGGGGTGTCAAGGTTCACCATCACTGCTCTATAGCAGGGATCCTCAAACTATGGCCCTCCAGCTGTTGCGGAACTACACATCCCATGAGGCATTGTAAAACTCTGACATTCACAGACATGACTAGGCATGATGGGAATTGTAGTTTCTGAACAACTGGAGGGCCATAGTTTGAAGACCCCTGCTCTATAGTGTGTACTTGTCTCAAGCTCTAAGTGTTTTTTCTGTCTGCTTCATTAATCTGCCATCAGCATGTAATTTCTGCCATTTTTTTTTTTCCCTGACACCAAGTGAAAAAAAGGTGACAGCGTGCTGTGTAAAAAGGGGGTGGGGGAGGGTTGTCCCTTCCCTCCCCTCAGCACTTGAACCTCTACTCACTGAACTCTGTAGTGTGTAATTTCAACTCTCCACCACCTGTTTTGTGACCGCTCACACAATCTTTAAATTCTCAGCTTTGAACAGATGTAGAGAAGACTGAAGATAAACGGGTACAACTTATGTAGGAGGATTTGTTTTAATCTGTGTATCACCTGAGGCCAGTCACTTCACTGGGTATATGTAAGGGTTAACAACCATGTTAATCCTGCCCTATTAAGCAACGAGGCTGCAGGATTTTGCCCTAAACAAAACTTCAGAAGTAGGCACAGAATTGCATTAGGGGCACATTTCTTGCTTTGCCTAGTAGGTTGAAGCAGGCTTGTATTCCATCCCTTTTGGCCCAGATCCACTCGCTTAAAGTGGCTCAGGCAGGCAGTGGCCACTTTCACAGCTCTGACAGACTATGACTGAGCTGCTTGAAGAATTGGAGAAAATGATGAATCTCCATTTTGTGCTTAACCAGAATCTTTTTACAAACATGCAGACAAGCGTGGTAAACTCTGCGTGGTAAACTCTGCGTGGTAAACTCTTGGCAAGTCTCTATGACTGTGCACTCTATTCGGTACAGTGTAGAGCAAGATGGAGGATATAATCTGCTGTTTAGTTCTGACAGTGAACGACTTTCCCAAGCCCATTTATCTGATTATCTCTACATGGTGCTCTCCAGCAATCTCCAGGTCGGTGGCAGCTGGCTTGAATAAACCAATTACAGGTGAGGAATTTGTTTTGGTCCTGAAGCAGATGAAGACCAGTAAGAGTCAAGGCATGGATGGCCTTCTGGTACAATTCTATAAAGGCTTCTCAGATTTTGATTCCAGTTCCTGTGAGCTTTTAACTCGTTCACTCCTTTTGAGAAACTGTCCATCCAAGTTGCCACAACATCATCTGATCTCTTCTGTTTACGATGTGTTCTTTGCGGATGTTGTGTGCTGGTCCTCCTTGTCCACTCAAACGGAGGAAAAGAGTTGGGAGTCACATTGTCCGGGGAGTAGCTGTCACTGTGAACAAGGGTTCCCTGAACGTTACTATCCAAGAACATAACTAAGTCTATTTGCTTTGGTAAAGAACCCCTGCCTTTTTTTCCTAATGTTCTTTATCAATGTTGGAGGGGCAAAGGGGGAACACTACTACATGGTGGCTCTTACTCAACATTTAGTACTTTTAGGTGAACGTACATGATCTATAGCGCCTCCAAAATTACTAGCTAATCCTCTTGAATTTTCACCTACACAATATTTGATCCATCAGTCCTTGGTTATAGGAGGGGCTTACCATAAGTCTCTCGTCATGCACTTGAATTATGCCGCTCGGATGTACATTGATCGGCATTGGATACTGTGACAGGAGTGACTTTGGGTCGGGGGTTTGTGGAACTCGGATTGCCCTGGAGAGTTCTGGAGGATCCTTGTCCAGCTTTCCTGGACCTTCTTGTGTGTAAATCTCCCTGTGTCTCATAATAGGGGCACAGGGTGAATGAGAACCCCACTATAATCTGTGCTAGTCAGATTCAATGGTGTATATATAATGTGTGCTGTCTCATGCTGTTGGACTATTTGCTGTAATTAGTTTGGGGTGTGGCTGTATTCCAATGTTCTATTGTGTCTGTCTGCCTTAGATATTATGGGATGTGTATCACTGTGGAGGGATGGGGGATTCCTCCAGCAGCCCCCCTGCTAAGACTGTTTACTGATGAGAAGTTAAACGCACCTGACCTGTGTGTCCATTGTCATTGGACAGTCTAACCCGCCCTGTGTTCCAAGGGTGGGGGGGGGGGGTGTGTTTTGAAGCGAGATATCTGTGTGTCCATGTGTGATAATAAATTAGTTTGTTGTTTGCCAACCTACACCGAGCTACGACTCGTGAATGGGAAAGCTAAGGGGTCTTGGATTGTGTGGTACCGGACAGAGGAAGCAATTACGACGGACATCTTGAGTACGGGGTCCGTCAGATACCATCTCTGAGGATTGGTTCACCAGATTGAATAAAATGGCAGATTTTATCCTGCACTCCTTTTTGTTCTACACAGGTTTTTTTTTTTTTTTTGATTGATGGTACTTTTCCTAAAATATTGAATCCAGGTGGTTGCACAGCCAGAGACTTCCTGTGTAAATTTCTTCATATCTGTAGCAGATGACTATTAACACGGGATAACAACTTTTTTTTTTATTTTTTTCATTTTATTGTATGGCCGAAATTTTAGAGATGACCACATATTTTCTATTGTATATTATACCTTTTTGGTTCATTGTATGCTCTAGTGCTGCAATTCTTGGGTTCTAGGTTTGCCTCATGCACTGTAAAAAACTTTATGGAACTCCTATATACAGCACTGTGCAAAAGTTTTAGGCAGGAGTGGAAAATTGCTCTAAATGAATGATGCTTTCAGAAATTGAAGTGTTTAATAGTTCATTTAGTTTCCATTTTTTTAAATGATAAAAATAAACAGAAGAGAAATCTAAATCAATATTTGGTGTGACTACCCCTTGACTTCAAACCCCACTTCAATTTTTCTAGGTACACACAGTGCTTGTGCACACTGTTTTTGAAGGAATTCGGCAGGTAGTGTTTCCAACATCTTGGTTAACCACAAATCTTCTGTGGATGTAGGCGGCCTCCAATCCTTTTCTCCATGTAATCCCAGACAGACTCGATGTTGAGATTAGAACTCTGTGAGGGCCAGCCTTCACTTCCAGGACTCCTTCTTCTGAAGATAGTTCGTAATGACATTGGCCCCAATTTTATTCTGCAGCAGGACAACGACCCTAAACTTACAGCCAATCGCACATCTCCCTGATGGTATGGCATAATGGATATTAGTCTGCGTCTAATTCTCAGCATTGAGGACACCATTGAACAGGCAATGTTGGGGACCGTAGATACAGTGGTTGGCTGAGGAAACTCAATGCAGCGAATGAAGGACACATCATGTTCAACTTCCCTTTAGCATCAGAAGATGTCCAGCATTGCCATCAGCACAGAACTGGTGGAAACCAGTGGGACCAAGGTACATCTATCTACTGTCCAGAGAAGTCTGGCCAAAAGTGGTCTTCATGGAAAAATTGCAGCCAAAAAGCCATACCGCCAATGTGAAAATAAGGCTAAGTGACTGAACTATGGACGAAAACCTAAGAACTGGGGTGCAGAAAAATTGCAAAAGGTTCTCCGGAATGAGTCAAAATTTGAAATATTTGACTGTAGCAGGGAGACAGTTTGTTCGAAGGGCTGGAGAGTGATACAATGAGTAGCTGCAGGCAACAGTGAAGCATGGTGGAGGTTCCTTGCAAGTTTGGCACTGCATTTCTGTGTTTGTGCTCTGTATTTTTTCATTCAGTTAGTGTACTATGTTTAATTACTATGGGCAGTTGGAATGAAGTTTGCTTGCACTAGCTGGGCATAGATTTTGAGCATATACCATCAGTTGCTATCATTGCTGGTTACCATACAAGTTCAATTAGAAAACCTTTTTTAATTTAATTTCTTTGTCCTACCCAATATCTTGCAGTGTATTATTATATTGAGGAAGTGGCTGCTTTAACCGCTTCCCGACCGCCCACTGCATATATATATACACGTCAGCAGAATGGCACGGGCAGGCAAAAGCACGTACCTGTACGTCCCCTTTAAATGCCTGCCCGTGGGTCGCGCGACCCGGTCGGGAGCTCCACGACCGCGGGACCAGCGGACCCGATCGCCGCTGGTGTCCCGCGCTCGGGTCACGGAGCTGAAGAACGGGGAGAGGTATGTGTAAACAAACCTCTCCCCGTGCGTCCTACTCTGCCTGTCATTGATTGGCTGTTCCTGGTCATCGGGAACAGCCAATCAATGACGTCAGCCCCGCCCCCTAATGTAAAAAAACACACACACACACACACACACACACACACACACACACGTCAGAGCCCATAACCCCTCCCCCTAGTGGTTAACTCTCACTACAACTGTCAATTATACAGGAATCAATGCATTTAAATAGCATTGATTGCTGTATAAATGACAATGGTCCCAAAAATGTGTCAAAAATGTCCGATGTGTCCGCCATAATGTCGCAGTCACAATAAAAATCGCTGATCGCCGCCATTACTAGTAAAAAAAAAAAAAAAAAAAATATTAACAAAAATGCTATAAAACTATCCCCTATTTTGTAAACGCTATAACTTTTGCGCAAACCAATCAATCGCTAATTGCGTTTTTTTTTTTTTCTTTTATTTTTTTTTTTTTTAACCAAAAATATGTAGAAGAATACGTATCGGTCTAAACTGAGAAAAAAAAGTGTTTTTATATATTTTTTGGGGGATATTTCTTATAGCAAAAAGCAAAAAATTTTGCATTTTTTTTTCAAAATTGTCGCTCTATTTTTGTCTATAGCGCAAAAAATAAAAACCGCAGGGGGCGATCAAATACCACCAAAAAGCTCTATTTGTGGGAAAAAAAGGACGCCAATTTTGTTTGGGAGCCACGTTGCATGACCGTGCAATTGTCAGTTAAATCGACGCAGTGCCGACTCGCAAAAAGGGGCCTGGTCCTTTGGCTGCCAATTGGTCCGGGGCTGAAGTGGTTAAAGTGGTTGTAAAGGTTCGATTTTTTTATCTTTATTTTGTTAAATAACAAACATGTCATACTTGCCTCCACTGTGCAGTTAATTTTTGCAGAGTGGCCCCGATCCTGCTGTTCTGAGGTCCATCTGCTTTCTCGGCTCCTCCCCGAAGCTGTCTCCCGAGGGGGTTACCTTGCGGGCGCACTCCCGTCTCATACTATCTGCGTCCATAGACACAGAGTATGTCTCGGTCCCGGCGGCCGCGTAATTTGGATTTTATTGACAGCAGCACGAGCCAATGGCTGCGCTGCTATCAATCCAATGAAGAGTCCTCCTCCCCCCCTCTTACAATTTAGAATAGGCCAGTATTTTTCAACCTTTTTGTAGTCAAGGCACACTTTAGAATTGTGTAGAACCCCAGGGCACAATCTGAGGGCTCGTTCACGCAAGTGTGTTGGGAGTCCTAGCTCTCTTTTTGCGTAGTCTGCCCAACCTTCCCTTAGCAACCGATGACCCCCCACCGCCTCTGCACTGAGAACCGAGCCATCAAACACCGCAGATGGCTCAGTTCTTACGGATCCCAGAGTGGAGAGCTGCTGACTGAGCAGCCTTTCCCCTCTGCTCCTCCACGCTCATTGGAGCACTGAGCTGTGGCGGGGTGGGGAGCGACCATCTGTCTCTCAGCGGCTCACTGAGACAGGCATCAGTCCAGGCTCCTGGTGGATCTAGACTCCCAGAGTCGGGGTGATGCAGTGCCTGGACTGATATTGGTGATGTCGGCAGAGAGCGGACTTCAGACTGCTCTCTGCTGAAAACGGGTCACAGGAGTGTAAAACTAATTGCCCTCCTGAGACCCATAGGAGAAGACCAGCCAAACGAGCTCAGACTGGACTTCTCCTTTTTTTTTTTTCTTTTTTTTTTTAAATAGGATTTTGCTTGTTGGGCGTTTTGGAACTTTTGAGATGAGCGTTTTATGAGCTGAAAATGCTGAGGTGTGAATGCAGTCTTACACATGTGGTATCCCAGGGCTTGACAAATTTGCTTGGAATCTAGGAGCCAGCTAAAAAAGTTAGGAGCCAGGTGTGTTTTTTTTTTTTTTTTAAGACATGGAGACGAGTGAGGGGAAGATGGCCCCCGCCTGTTTCCAGGTCATTGCAGGGCAGAAGCGACTTCAAATCGTCACTTCTGCCCATAGCTCTTAAAAAGGGACATATATTTTTTTTTCAAATGGCAATTTTTTTTTTTTTTTTTTTTTTGCATTTTTGTGTAAATATGAGATCCGAGGTCTTTTTGACCCCCAGATCTCATATTTAAGAGGTACTGTCATGCTTTTTTCTATTACAAGGGGTGTTTACATTCCTTGTAATAGGAATAAAAGTTACACAATTTTTTTTTCAAAAGAACAGTGAAAAAATTAAAAGTTTAAAATAAGAAAAACATTTTTATTTTTTTTTAAACTGCCGAGCTTGTTTGCAGAAGAGTAGCGCCCGCATATGAAAGCGGTGTTCAAACCACACATGTGAGGTATTGCCGTGATCGGTAGAGCGAGGGCAATAATTCTAGCTCTAGACATCCTCTGTAACGCAAAACATGCAACCTGTAGAATTTTTTTAAACGTCACCTATGGAGATTTTAAAGGGTAAAAGTTTGTCGCCATTCCACGAGCGGGCAACATTTTTAAGCGAGACATGTTTGGTATCAATTTACTCGCCGTAACATTATCTTTCACAATATAAAAAAAAATTGGGCAAACTTTACTGTTGTGTTAATGTTTAATTAAAAGTATTTTTTCCCTAAAAAGTGCGCTTGTAAGTCCGCTGCGCAAATACGGTGTGACAGAGTATTGCAACGACTGCCATTTTATTCTCTAGGGTGTTAGAAAAATAAATATATATAATGTTTGGGGGTTCTAAGTGAAGGAGATAGGCAGGCAGTGAAAACAAAACAGCTTGATTAGCATTGCTGGGTGTCATACCAACGGCCACCACAAGAGGGTGCCAGATTCTAGAAGGTACCATAGGACTGCACAAGGCCGCAAAGCCGGGGCCTCAATTACCGGCCGGTGCGGCCCATGGCGATCGCGGCAGGGGGGGGTGCACTATGGAGACAGGATACCCCCAGCTGTGCTGCCCCAGGCGCCAGGTCGCTAATTCTAGTCGCCAATGCGACCTGGCGCCCGGTATTCGTCGAGCACTGTGGTATCCCCATACTCGGGAGGAGTAGCAGAATGTGCTTTTTAGTGTAATTTTAAGTATGCTTATACTGTATGAGAAATTACTTGTTAGAATTGCAATTTTTTGGGGAAATTTTTTTTGAAAGAAATTTTTACCTTTCACACTGGGGCGCTTTGCAGGCGCTATAACGCTACAAAATAGCGCCTGCAAAGCGCCCTGAAAGAGCCGCTGCTGTCTCTCCAATATGAAAGCCCCAAGGGCTTTCATACTGGAGCGGTGCGCTGGCAGGATGCTAAAAATAAGTCCTGCTAGCAGCATCTTTGGAGCGGTGTATACACTGCTCCTAAACCGCTCCTGCCCATTTAAATGGGGCAGCACGGCTATACCGCAGGCATAGCGCTGCTGCAGCAGTAATTTGCAGTGGTTTTAACCCTTTCTTGGCTGCTAGTGGGGGGTAAAAGCGCCCCCCACTAGCGGCTGAATAGCGTTGCTTTACCGCCGACGTATCCACCACCCCAGTGTGAAAGGGGCCTAAAGGGGTAAGTTTTACACTGTCTTGTATACTCTAAGGGGTAGGCAACCTTTTGGGCAAAGAAAAACCCACTAGTGATTAAATACCACCAAAAGAAAGCTCTATTTGTGTGAAATAAAGGATGCAAATTTCATATGGGTACAGTGTAGCATGACTGATTCAAAATGTGAGAGCGCTGAAAATTGGTCTGGGCAGGAAGGGGATGTAAGTGCCCTGTATTGAGGTGGTTAATTGCAAAGAAGCACTCGCAAAGCCAGTTGCACTTACTGTTTTAGAAATGACCTTTTACGTGCTGCGTTGTTCCTGGCTTTGCAAAGTACTACTAGGTTGTACTTGCAAAGCCTGAAATAAAATAAGTCCGTTATATGCAAAGCTAACCACTTCATCCACAGCCTCAACTTTTCTGGCCAGGAGAAGAAGTGTAGAAACGGGCTGGCTGTCAGACTTTGATATCTTTACGGGGTGATCAGTGCTTGTAACTCTCCCACCGCACTGATCACCCTGACTGCCCAGGTATCGGGTGAAGTATCGGAGCATTTCGGTATCGGGACAACCCTAGTTTATTTTTTATTTTATTTTTTTAAATGTTTTTAACAAATGTAGCGGAATACATTTTGGCCCAAAATCTAGACAAAAGGAATTTTAGAGTGTTGCATGACTGAGTAGTTGCCATTCAAAGTTTAACAGTGAAAACCAAAAAATGGCCTGCACCGGAAGGCGGTTTAACATGTCTGTCTTTAAGTGGTTAAAGCTATTCATAAAGCAGATTTGAAAAGGGAAGTACTTGGTGTGCCCATCAATTTTTTTGTTTTCTGCAACGCACTGGAACTGACCGCACTGGTGTGAACTATACCATTTTTAAACCATATACAGTATCCTACTATCCATGTGTTTCTGATGCAGAAAAAAAACGCACTGGACTGCATGTGGTGTGAACCAGCTCTAAGTGTCATTAGCTTGAATTGGATGTTTTTCTACTTGATTATCTTAAGCTCCCAAGAACCATTAGTTATCTACAGCAGTGTTTCTCAACCTTTTGCCAGTCAACCCTTTACAATGATGTACAATCTCGAGGTACCCCATTCTAAAATGTAAAAAATGAAACTAATAGTTTTCCATAACATAGCAACATCCACACATGCAGGACACCCATTGTGACTTATTCTTCTAAAGCATGGGTGCTCAACCTGCGGCCCCCCTAGCTGTAGCAGAACTCCAAGTCCCACGAGGTATTGCAAGGCTGGCGGTTACAAGCATGGCTGAGGCATGATGGGACTTGTAGTTCTGCAACAGCTGGAGGGCCATAGGTTGAGAACCCATGTTCTAAAGCCTATACCCTTTTCACACTGGTACTGACTAGTATTGCAATGTTTCTCTGCCTCACTCAGCTAATGTGACCCCATTACTGGTGGAGAGGGGCGAGCAAAAGTACCGTGCAGGCACCCAACATCCTCCTTGGCTATTGATGTCAATGGTTGTTAGAACACCAATGGCTAGAAGTTTGTAATTGTGCACAATGAAAACCTGTGACTTTGGGGGCTATTTACGAAAGGTAAATCCACTTTGCACTGCAAGTGCACTTGGAAGTGCAGTCACTGTAAATCTGAGGGGTAGATCTGACACGAGGGGAAGCTCTGCTGATTTTATTATCCAATCATGTGCAAGCTAAAATTCAGTTTTTTATTTTCCTTGCATGTCCCCCTCGGATTTACAGCGACTGCACTTATAGTGCAAAGTGGATTTTCCGTTCGTAAATAACCCCCTTTGTGTAACTAAAAGGCAGCCCTGGTCCACCTTCTGGCTTGTATACAATTTTTGGGCAATTTTTAAGCATTTTGCCAAGGCAACCCTGAAGAGACCTGAAAGAACCTCCGGGTGTTTGGGCACACTGTTTGAAAAAGGCTGTTTTACAGATTTGTACCTCCAAAACTTGTTCAATGCCTAGGTTGGAGCATTTTACTGTCCTCTATAAATGTTGAAAAGTGATTTATATTTAAAGCCACCATCATAATTTTTCTGTTTTTGTTTCATTTTAGAACTGGAAAAGAAGGACAACCAAGAGAATACTATACTCTTGACTCCATCTTGTTCTTGCTTAATAATGTTCATCTTTCCCATCCTGTATATGTCAGACGTGCTGCGGTAAGTGCAAAGCCATTTTTCCATGAGTGTTCAATCCAATAATCACTGTTTTTCTGTTCAGTAAAAGTGTTTAAAAGTGTACTTTTGCATAGGCAGGTTCAATTCTTTTATGTGAAATTGCCCCTATAATGTCCCTTGCTAGTTGCATTATTCCTTCATCAGTGTTAATAGCTTTGACTTCAGTAGATTGTTCTTAATTCCTGATTAATCGCTTACAATAGGTAAAGGGTTTTGCACAAACCTGAACTTTGCATAGTTTTATCTAAGTCACTAATGGGCTACCTGGTTTCTAGGATTTGTTCAGCTCTTATCCAAATAGGCTAAGTAAGTATATGTTTGCACAATGTCCTCTCAGAACAAAATCCTGTTCTAAAGTGAGTGTAACGTAAGGTGCCTTTCCTGACAAAAGGTCAATGGCCTATAGCTTTGCCTTTTTTATGGGTTGGGTCCCTGGCAATAATTTTTTGGAGTCTGCAAATGTGTTTCTCCCAGAAGGCAGGGGAAGAAAGAGGGCTGTAAATTGTGCGGCGATCTTGCCTGGTTTTGACAGATATCACCACCCCAAAAAGTGCCAAATGTGGGAGGGGGTGCAAACAAGCTAGCTTCCCCTTTTGGGTGGAGCTCCGCTTTAATAAAATTTTAGGGCACAAAAAGTACAATATATTACTGAATTTTAAAATATATAAAAAGATAAGGTTGCACTTGTTAATACAATAATAATGCACCATGAAGTACACATATGTAATGTGCAATTACCTCCTGAACATTTCACAAATGTGCAAAAAAACACACCATATTTAATTTCAGTATATGCACCGAATTTTTTTTTTTATTTTTTTTTTTTGGTGCCGATACCAAAAAATACCGGAACTTATTTTAAAATATTTTTATACAGGAGATGTCAGAGACTGGAGACATGGTACAGGAGATCAATGCAGCCTTAACAGTGCCAGCCAGTGTCTCCATTGCAGCCAGCCTGTGCAGGGGAAGAGAGGAGAGCCACGCCTTCTTGATTTGAGCCCCAAGGACATCACTGCTTTCATTTCAATAGCTGTGTTCCCTGCCACGTGCTGTCACATACAGCCCCTCCCCCTTGTCCGGGGAACTTTGATAGACAGATCACCCGTCCCAGGATTGGACGGGAGATCTGTCTATCAAAGTGCCTGGACAAAGAGGAGGGGCTGTATGCGACGGCGCGTGCCGGAACGCACAGCTATTAAAATGAAAGCTATAATGTTCCCAGCGCATAAATCGACAAGCGGCGGTGACTCTCCTCTCTTCTGCGCTATAGGACACCTCCATGATGGGCGGTACCGGGGGTGGGGCGGAAGCGTTTTTCTCTTTCAGAAAATTGCCGAAAAGGCAGTTTTTGGCTGTTATGATTCGGCGGACCATAACACATACATACATACATACATACATACATACATACATACATACATACATACATACATACATACATACATACATACATACATACATACATCCTCCAATGCAATGTGGATGTGACAGTTCTTTTGTTTCTTAAGCCCATTTTCCCAAGGCGTCTTTCAGGACAGCACGAGAGATGCCTCCTCCCACTGGACCACAGGAAACGCCTTCTTCCACCAGATCTTTAAAGGGAGGCACCTCCCTACCACACTTCAGTTTTTGTGTTTCTCCGGCCCGGAGGAGGCAGGACAGAAGCTCTATGGGAGACTGAAAGCGGCTTGTGAAGCCACGGGTGGAACGCTGCTCACCCACCATGGAGGAGACTGTGTCTCGCTTAGGGTCCCCTGGTTTTCTTCACTTTTTTTGTCTTCTCTCACAGGCCAAGAGCTCTGACCCAGGCAATAAGAGATGCCCTTCATGCAGGGCCAAAATAGGAGAAAATTGGAAGAGAGCCCTATGCAGTACTTGCATCACTTCTTTAGTTAGGGAGGAATGGGCTTCTGTTTGATGACTTGGTTGCCTCTGTAAAGAAGGAACTATATGCAAAGATTCAGACTTTTCGTGACTCGTTGGTTAATCCGGCTGCTAGTCAGCCTTCCACTTAAGTCTTTCCACGGTTCACTTCCTGTCCCGGTGTTAGAAACTCTATCTGGGGGTCCTTCAAACAGCGAAGAACAGTCCCCCCACACCTTCCGTTAAGGACTCGGAAGAGGTTGTTGTGGAGACTGAAGTGACCCCCCCTCCATATTGAAGTTATCCCTGGAAGAGGTGGATGGGCTTCTTAAATCCATTCATGTTACTCTTGGCTTAAGTGAAGAAAAGGAAGCACTATCTCTTCATGACTGCATGTATGCAGGTTTAAAGCGGAAGTAAACCCATCGATTTAACAGTCTAAAAAAAAAAAAGGCATGCCGTGAATGCTAACTGCACATTGGCTGTGCTCTCAACCAAACAGTCAAACCATCCAATGGCTGGTGTCATAATTGATCACATGTGCAGCACTGTGGCAGTTGAAGATTAAACAGAGGCAAAGATGGCAGCTTCCTTGGCTGAAAACGATAGGAGGGTTTACTTCCACTTTAAGCGAACCTAAGGGTCAGACATTTCCGGGTCATTTCTGACGTAATTAAAAAAAATGGCAGGATCCGGAGAGAACTTTTTTTTTTTTTTTTTCTCTTCTCCATAGCCCCCAAAAGATGTTTTCCTCTTTTGAGGAAGACCCCTCTGCAGTTTGGAACAAGGTGCCCAGGTTGGATGCTGCCTTCTCCCAGGTCTTGAGATCCACCAACCTGTCCTTTGAAGATATGGGGGTTCTAAGAGATCCAATGGCTAAACGTATGGGTTCTTTGCTCAAAAGATCGTGGCAATCAGTCATGAGCAATTCAAAGCCAGCTATGGCCACAACATGTGTAGCCAGGAACCTGGAATACTGGATTAAGCAGCTGAAGTCTCATATAGTGGCAGTTTCACCCAAACAGGAGATTTTGGATTACGGTAGTTTTCTACCTTGTTGTTTGCAGTAGCTTATATAACGGATGCCTCGGCTGAAGCAATTAGAATGTCGGCTAGATCAGCAGCCTTGACAAATGCTGCGAGAAGAGCTTTATGGCTAAAGACCTGGCCAGGTGACACAGGCCCGAAAAGTAAACTTTGTGGGATTCCCTTTTCGGGTGACCTTCTTTTTGGCCCTGATCTAGATGACATTCTAGACAGGACTGCCGATTAACAAAAGGTCTTTCCTGGTTAAAAACAACCCCCAAAACGTATTTTCCGACCTCAAAAAGCTCAGGAGCAGGACAGCAAGTCCCAGGGGAGAAAGGAAAAATGTGGTCCACACAAAGGGCGAAAGGAAAGGGTGAATCCTTTTCCGTTGTCCTACACAATCCGAAAAAACCCCAATGACTCGACCCTGCAGGTGGGTGGAAGGCTGCAAAATTTTCTTCCGCAGTGGTAAGGGATAACGTCCAAACCAGTTTATACTGACCACTCTCTCAGGGCTACGCAGTGGAGTTTACCGAAAGCCCCCCCTAAAAAGATTTATGGTAACGAATACCCCAAGGGATCCAGTAAAATCCCTGGTCATGAAGTCCTCTTTGGAGAAACTGATGCAGCATGGTGTAGTGATCCAAGTGCCACCAAAATAATGGCAGGAGGGGTTTTATTATGTTTTCTTGTTAAGAAAACCAACAGGAAAATTACAATTGATTCTCAATCTAAAGCCTTTGAACAAATCTATCAAATACAGAAGGTTCAAGATGGACTCAATTTTTTTTCAGTCAGAAATCTGCTGACCCCAGGTTGCTTCATGGCGTCAATAGATTTAAAGGATGCATACCTGCATATCCCAGTTCCACTCCAGTCCCAGAAGTATCTCAGGTTGGCGGTAAGTATGGAAGGCGCGATTTATCATTTACAATTCAGGGCCTTACCATTCGGTCTGTCTTCCTCAACCCAAATTTTTACCAAGATGATGGCAGAAGCATTAGCTCCACTTCGTCTTCAGGGAATCAGTGATTCCCTATTTGGACGACCTACTATTTTTCGCCCCCTCAAGGGAAGAGTTGCAGAGCAACCTAAACAAAGCACGCAACCATCTGGAATCTCTGGGGTAGATTCTAAACCTTCAAAAATCTTCTACATAACCTAATGTGGAAAAAGTGAAGCGCTATGAATACTTTACTTTCTGGATGCACTGTAAAGACCAGAGTTAGGAATAGCCTCCGGGATACCACAAAATCTGACATTATTTCTGTATATTTCATTCTCAGTTGGATAGCTACAAGTGCTTGACGCTGCTGGGCTTGCATTTTCTCTAGCACATCCAATTGAGTGCATAGTTGCATTGAAGTGGCAGCTGCTCTACTGTAGTTGCTATCCCTGATACCTTCTGTTTTAATAGTGTCCACTTCCAGCCTATAAGCCTGCCCAGTTATTCATATCGGTTTTAGTAGGGGAGGACTCTTATGGATTGAAGCTCCTGAGTTGAATCTACTGGAGCTAAGTCTATATGCAGTGGCTCAGCTGGTGCCATTTGCACGGATACCGTCGGCTATGCAGAGGCAGTTGTTGGGGGGGGGGGGGGGGAGAGAGATTGCTGCCCAGAGCTCTCCAAAGCTGTAGGGCTTTTTGGCATAGACACTGCCTGCTCCTTCTTAACCGCTGTCTTAGTCGGCACCAAGTCCAGAGAGCTGGTATCTGGTACAGCAGGAACTTCCAGTAGTAGAGCGGCTGATTGAAATCCTGCTGGGATGGATTGCTGGCAGTTGTCTTGGACCTTCGCTGTACAGACATGGATTAACACCCCTAGATGCTTCACTGAATGCTAGCAGCGCTCTTCAGTCAGCTCAGAGCTCAGCTCATCTGTGTCCCTTTAGCTCCATAGGAGGTTGTACTAGTTAAGTGTTAACCCTTTCGCAGTCAGGCCCTCCGCTCCACTTTTAAACGTGTGGCCAGACCATTTTTACAATGTTTACATTGCTTTTTTTTTTTTTTTTTTTTCCTTTTTTACAGCTTTCATACATTTTCTGGAAATGTGAGCTCAGGGAAATGCATCTGGACCAACATGGATGTCAAATTGAGAGCAACAGCTGTCGTGCAGTTGCCACATCCTAAATTACATCAATGGGACTGCCTGCCGAGGGATGCACGGATCACCTGGATGTCTGTGTGAAGACTCCTATTCATTCACAAACTGAAGTTTACTATGCTTCAGCGATGAATGAACACTGGAGCAATTGGTACCGATCACTTACTGTGTTCATTCAGGAAAGTGGCTGGTGAACACATGCTCTCCATCTTTATGCAGATCTCCCGCCCCAGCAGCCGCTTCATTTTGGGAAGGGATCACCACTCCAGGTGGATGTGTGGAAATGGCACTCTCCTTAAGGTTGAAGCATCAGGTGAAGTCTAAGCATATAGCAATTAGAGGGAAGGTCTGAACAGCCGCACTCCAATAAAAATGCCTTTTATTGTGCAAAATAAGTACAAACCACAGCAGGGTACAGTTTAAAAAACTGATGTGTTTCACACTCAACAGTGCTTAGTCATAGCTATAGCAGCTTCAGGAGGAGGAGGGTAAGCTGACCAGAAGCACTGCAGGTAGGAGTGCTGGGGGATTGTTGAGGGGGAATCTATTGTGGGGTTGGGCAGGGGGGTGGGGCAGTGTGAGGAGGTTCAGAGTGGCAGGGGAATGTAGTTGTAAGGCATCTGTGGCTCCCCTGCAGCACTTGAAGCTGGCAGCTGCAGGGTAACCACAGAGGATCTGGATGGAACAGGGGGCGGAAACTTTGATCTCTCAACCACAGCAGGTGGAGGTAGAGAGGCAGGAGATGCAGGGCAGAAAAGCAGTGGGGGAGAGGGTGCACATTTTAGGGGAATAGCTTTGACCCGTGTCTTTACCCAATAATTGGACAGTTTTGCTATAAGCTCATGACATTCGCGTACATGTCAGCTGGAAACTGTAGCTCTGTATTCTATACGGACCTGGCAGCGAAAGGGTTACATTTGTGTCCCCCCTACAAAAGACGGCAAACTATGGTAAACATTTGTTTAGCGATTTTTAGGTGCCTTTTTTTTTTTTAATGCGGTTCTCATGCGGATCCACTGCATATGTGAACAGCTTTAATGGAAATCAATGTTATTTTGCATGTTATGCGCATTGGATGCGGTTCAAAACACATCCACGGTTGCATGCATTACTTATTGTTTTCTTTAAAACAAATGTACCTGCTAATTCCAGGCTTTTCTGAAGCTCTCCGCAGGTGGTCCTTGGCTGGAGAGGTGGGGCTTATCGTCATGGGACCACCGTGGTTGGCTGTCACGGAAGTCGCATGACCGGAAAGCTCCCGATTACTAGATGCAAATGGAAGCTTTCATTTAGCTGCCGGTAACTGTGCTGGGAGCGTGCAGGGTGAATGCCTTCTGCACAGCACTATGGCGCTATTGCACACAATGTGGCCGCTCTGCACCAAGGCCAGGCCGCATATTTGCATGCACTGTGTCGGAGAGTTAATCTTTTATTCTTGCATTCTTCAATCAACTCTTCCCTGTCTTATAATCAACTTTAGAAGCGCTGCATCCTGGATTGCTGTAAACTATGTAAAACCTTTGGAGCCATATCTGGACCCCACTCTATGGGGACAGCCTGTTGCTTCAGGTACTGGATCCTGCCTGGGCGCTCACCTCAGCCCTTTTTGCACTATGTTAAGTTAGCCACTGGGTGCTATGCAGATCCAGGGTTTTGGTCCATCTCCGTGGACCCCAGACCCTGAAGACCGCTTTCGGGAGTTATGTCCACTGTTGCAGGCAAAGCCCAGGCCCTGTTTAGAGACCAGTGACATGGGCAGATAAGACAGGGTCACCCTGTATATTTAACTGTTACGGTAGTCTCACTGAGAGTATGAGACAGAATATCTCCATTACTTGCATTACACTTACATTTGCGTGTATCCTGAATAGTATGGGTTTAGACTTTTAAACAAGAAATTGGAATTGTGTTTAGAAAGTATTGCTTATGCAATTTAAACTTTTTACACTTTCTCCTAAAAATTCAACCACTAGGAGCTTTGTCTCTAGTGAATGACCAGGTGTCACACACTTTACCACCACACCATGAGGTACTCAGAAGCTTCCTTCCACCTTTTTGCTAGGAGGATTTTGCTACAGGATAGTCCCCACCTGGGTTGCTGTATACGCCTTGGACATGCTTTCCTCATTTTCACGCTATATAGTCCATGAGTGCCCCATAGAGGAATACCCTTGTTGATATCCATGGCGAAAACCAGGCGCAAGGGAACTGCGGCTGTAGTTCAGGGGAACATTTTGTACTGCCGAAGGCCTGCTGAACATGAATATTCAGTCATGCCGTTTCCTTTGCACCTGAGCAGGGCACTATTTTTATCATTGGTCTTTGCATCCAATTTTGCGTTCTCGGACCCGAAACAAAACAGTGAATCGGTGCTCCATATTTATCAGCGATTAAACAAAGTCCATTCACATGTTAAAAACAAAAAAAAAAAGCATGCTTCAGGTGTGTGAGATTTCAGTGCAAAATAATCCATACAGTGCTTATCCACCGTCACACAGAACCGCTTACCAGAGCAATAGACCAAATATTCAGAGATCATTCAAATGCCTGATTGATGGCTGGATAAGGCTAATTCCTCTTTCAAGATGCCAATATCTGCCTTGCTCTTTTGTGTAAATGCCCTAGAAAAGGTTAAGACGCCAACCTCCAAAATGGTTCTGATTTGTGTTGCACAGAATCTACAACTCAACATATAACCAAATGTCTCTGAATATCAAGCCTGTGTTAGGTGGAATTTACAGGCAGGTCAGAATTCCTTGGTTTCTGCAAGATTGTTTTTAACTGAATGTATTTAGACTTTATTTTTTAATGGCTATGCTTCTTTTTTTCTTTTCCAGACTGAAAACATCCCTGTTGTCAGAAGACCTGATAGAAAGGATCTACTGGCCTACCTAAATGGGGAAACTTGTAAGTAGCAATATTAAGTGATTTTAGGTGCTTGAAGTAAAGTCTGACACGGGTTATAACTCTGCCTTTTTATTTTTGTTTTAGATATCATTTTAACTGTGCTTTTTACTAAATTTAATATATTTACAGTGCCTTGCGAAAGTATTCGGCCCCCTTGAACTTTTCAACCTTTTGCCACATTTCAGGCTTCAAACATAAAGATCTAAAATTTTTATTTTTTGTGAAGAATCACCAACAAGTGGGACACAATTGTGAAGTGGAACGAAATCTATTGGATTTTTGAAACTTTAACTAATAAAAAAAATAAAGTGGGGCGTGCAAAATTATTCGACCCTCTTGCGTTAATACTTTGTAGAGCCACCTTTTGCTGCGATTACAGCTGCAAGTCGCTTTGGGTATGTCTCTATCAGTTATGCACATCGAGAGACTGAAATTCTTGCCCATTCTTCCTTGCAAAACAGCTCGAGCTCAGTGAGGTTGGATGGAGAGCGTTTGTGAACAGCAGTTTTCAGCTCTTTCCACAGATTCTCGATTGGATTCAGGTCTGGACTTTGACTTGGCCATTCTAACACCTGGATACGTTTATTTGTGAACTATTCCTTTGTAGATTTTGCTGTATGTTTGGGATCATTGTCTTGTTGGAAGATAAATCTCCGTCCCAGTTTCGGGTCTTTTGCAGACTCCAACAGGTTTTCATCCAGAATGGTCCTTTATTTGGCTGCATCCATCTTCCCCTCAATTTTAACCATCTTCCCTGTCCCTTCTGAAGAAAAGCAGGCCCAAACCATGATGCTGCCACCACCATGTTTGACAGTGGGAATGGTGTGTTGAGGGCGATGAGCTGTGTTGCTTTTACGCCAAACATATCGTTTTGCATTGTGGGCAAAAAGTTCGATTTTGGTTTCATCGGACCAGAGCACCTTCTTCCACATGTTTGGTGTCTCCCAGATGGCTTGTGGCAAACTTTAAACAAGACTTTTTATGGATATCTTTGAGAAATGGCTTTCTTCTTGCCACTCTTCCATAAAGGCCAGATTTGTGCAGTGTACGACTGATTGTTGTCCTATGGACAGACTCTCCCACCTCAGCTGTAGTTCTCTGCAGTTCATCCAGAGTGATCATGGGCCTCTTGGCTGCATCTCTGATCAGTCTTCTCCTTGTCTGAGCTGAAAGTTTAGAGGGACAGCCAGGTCTTGGTAGATTTGCAGTGGTCTGATACTCCCATTTCAAAATGATCGCTTGCACAGTGCTCCTTGGGATGTTTAAAGCTTGGGAAATCTTTTTGTATCCAAATCTGGCTTTAAACTTCTCCACAACAGGTATTACGGACCTGACTGGTGTGTTCCTTGGTCTTCATGATGCTCTCTGCGCTTTCAACAGAACCCTGAGACTATCACAGAGCAGGTGCATTTATACAGAGACTTGATTACACACAGGTGGATTCTATTTATCACCATCAGTCATTTAGGACAACATTGGATCATTCAGAGATCCTCGCTGAACTTCTGGAGTGAGTTTGCTGCACTGAAAGTAAAGGGGCCAAATAATTTTGCACGCACCACTTTTCAGTTTTTTTATTTGCTAAAAAAGTTTAAAATATCCAATAGATTTCGTTCCACTTCACAATTGTGTCCCACTTGTTGGTGATTCTTCACAAAAAATAAAAATTTTATATCTTTATGTTTGAAGCCTGAAATGTGGCAAAAGGTTGAAAAGTTCAAGGGCGCCGAATACTTTCGCAAGGCACTGTATACATGTCTAAGCAGCCATTGGAAAAATGCCAGTGTGACAATTTACATTTTTAGGGACAAACAGTTCTTCTCATAACATCCTGACTATGGGGAACATCCAGCTCAGAGCAGAGCAAGTCTCCCCTTCTCATATACAGTTGCCACAAATAAGCCTGGTTACAACATGGTCCCCCCAACACCTTGACATGCCTCACCTGGCTTTTTTGTGTGACATTGGTGCAGTAAAGGCTTCTTTTTTGGCTGCTTGATAATGCAGCCAAATTTTTGTTCAAGTATCAGCCTGTATTTCTCCTGAGGTTACCTGTGTGTTTTTCTTTGTATTGCAAACAATTCTTTTGGCAGTCGTGGCTGCAATTTTTTTCTTGCTCTACCTGACCGTGGCTTGATATCAAGAGTTTCCTGAATTTTCTATGTCTTGAGTGAACAGTACTGACTGGCATATTCAAGGCCTTGGATAGCTATTTAAAGTTCCATTACCTTGTTATGCAGGGCTAACAAACTCATTGACTATATATATATATATATATATATATATATATATATATATATATATATATATATATATATATATATATATATATATATATATATATATATATATATATATATATATATATATTCCCAGGCAATAATTTAAATGTAAAAAGCCACAGATGTGGAAAATTTTACCTTTTTTAATTGCCATTTTTACTTGTGTGCGTCACCTTGTGTGTCTGTATCAAGGCCAAACATTCCAGGGTATGTAATCTTTTTGATCAGGGCCATTTGGATGATTTCTGTTATGGTTTAAAAAGGAGCCCAAAAATGTGATATATAATGGCTTTATATAATCAATATCCTTTTAAATACATTTTTTTTTTTTTTTTGGCATGATCATACATATTTTCAATATTCTTGCCAAAATTCAAGATTTTTGCAGGGTATGCAAACTTTTGAGCACAATTGGAGACGCCTGCAGTAGAGTGCTACAAAGTACGGCCTGCCAGGCCATTTCTTCCGGCCCACAGCTTGAGTCCTCAGTCCTCCTGTCAGTTGTGGAACATGCGCTGCATATTTACCCCCCCCCCCCTGCAATATGCAGCGCAGGTCCCGCAATCCCTCCCGGCATCTCACTATGTTGGCTACTGGGACCGTGGGCAGTCAATTAAGTGCTTTAGTGCAGACCTTTTGCCGCCTTTCTCTGTTGACCAGTAACCAGTGTGTAAAACCAAAATTTACAGGTTAGTCAAATCCCCCCCCCCCCCTTTTTTTTTTTAAGTAGTTCAGACTTTCCAGTTAGAATATCAGCATTTCTTTAACATTTGAACATAGGTCCATTTTAAGTGCTTTCATCACTGTGTATTTTTGCAGTCTGTGTTGTGCAAACTCACAATTCTATTTATCCTTCTCTAGCCACATCTGCCAGTATAGACCGAAGTGCACCCTTGGAAATTGGACTTCAGAGATCCTCACAAGGTAAATACTCAAACACTTTCTTTGCATCTGCAAATATGCTAAAAAAAAAAAAAAAATTATGTTTAAAGTATTTATTACATTGCTGTTTCAGCTAAAAGAGCCACAGAAGAAAGTTCAGCTGAAGCAAAGAAACCAAGGATAGAGGTGAGTTTGGGCTTTGCTCTTTGATTACATAGCTCTTTGTTAGCCAGGTAAGCAAGACCTGTTCTGTACAGTTGAGTGGCAGTTCTGCTATGCCAAGTTTCCTTTATGATAACAAGTACCGAGAATAAGATTTAACAATGAACTGTGGCTTTGTATAATATCAATATCACTGTGAAGAGGACTGGTTGCTAAATGAAAAAAACTGTTGTTCAGAAGCATCTAATAGAGGTTTTTTTTTTCTCAGTTTTTTGAAAAAAAAAAAAAAATCAGGCTTAATATGTTATTGCTTTTAGCTTGTGATGTGATTGATGATAAAATACTAGAAAATTTGCTCTACATGATTTCAGAAGCATTAAGAAGGTTTTTGAAACACACAATGTTGTGTTTGCAGGCCAAAATTCAGAACATTGCATCGGTAGTCTGTCTTGAAAAGTCTGAATTTTCATATTGAATATCAGGAAACACACTATTAATATGTGTGTGTGTGTGTGTATATGTATATGTATATATATATATATATATATATATATATATATATATATATATATATATATATATATATATATATATATATATATATATATATATATATATATTGCACATTTGTATGTAAGCATACAATTGAGAGGATGCATAGAAAATTCAGTAAAACAGTGGGCCTAACTGTATGGGTTAAACTTGCAAAGGAAACCTGTTTTCAGTGGACAACTACCAAGTTTCTTAAACAGCAGTTTTATTACCAGTGTTTAATTTAGTAGACTAAATTAACTCTTTTAGTTGACTAAAATATGACTAAAACAACCCAGATGACTAAAATACGTTTAAAACTAAAATTGCATCTTAAGACTATGACTAAAACAAAATCGCATTTTGACATCAAAATTAACACTATTGCTACCGTTGCTTAACTACAACCTCAATTCTAAAAAACTTGGGACGCTGTAAAATCTACAATACGGACTGTAATGATCTGCAAATCTCAATCCTATCAAATGTTTAAATTTAGAAAGTGTACCATTTTTAAGAACAAAAAAAGGTAATTTCGAAATGGATCACAGCAACACATCTCAAAGTTTGAACAGGGCAAAAAAAAGCTGGCGAAGTACATCCCCAGTTCTAAAGTGTCGGGCCAGGTTTACTATGGAGTAGCATCCCCTCTTTTAACACTTTGTAAACATTTGGGAGCTGAGCTGGATTTTTGGGAGAGAAATGCTGTCCCATTCTTGCCCGAGCATATGCAGCTCTAAAACCTAGATATGTCTTTTTCAGAATTAATTGTCGCATTCCAGATGTACTAATGCACCCCCCCCCCCCCCCATACCATCAGATAACAAGCTGGAAGGTCCCTGTCCTCTTTAGTCTGGAGGATATGCCTTCCATGGTTGCCAATAGAATGTTATTTCAATTTATCTGACCACAGAAAAATTTTCAACTTTGCAACAGACCATTTTAAATGAGCTTTGTCCCAGAGAAGACATCATTATTTCTGGGTTATGTTCACGTATCAGTTCTTCTTTGCATGATCGCGCTTTACCTTACGTTTTTGGAGGGCACAATAAACTGTGTTCAGACAGTAAATTTTCTTTTTTTTTTTTAGAAGTATTCCCTGCCCATGCAGTGCCATCTGAGGGCTGGATTCACGGGCATCCAGTATTTTGATATTGGCCTCGTCCATTGCACACTGTTTACTCCAGATTCTCAATCTTTTGATATTATATACTGTAAAAGGTTACATATTTAAAGTCTTTGCAATTTTATGCTGAGGAACATTATTCTGAAATTGTTCTACAATTTTTAGACGCATTTTTTCACAGATTGGTGAACCTCTGTCCATGTTACTTCTAAGATGCCCTTTTTATACCCAATCATGTGACTGACCTGTTGCCAATTAACCAAATTAGTTGCTAAATGTTCTTTCAGCTCTTCCTTGATAGTACCACTTATTTAGCCTACTTTTTGAGAAGTGTTGCCATCAATTTCAAAATTCTTTTCATAAAATGGTACATGTCTCAGTTTAAACATTTGATATGCTTTCTATTGTGAATAAAATGTGATTTTACAGTGTCCCAACGTTTTTCGAATTGGGGTTGTAATTGTAAATTGCAATATGCCTCTAAAAGAGGCGCCATAAAAACCTCACATAATTGTGTAAGTGTTCTTTATATACTGGAATACCGACTGGGGCCTTGAGTTTAGAAGCATAACTAAACCCAAGAACAATATTGTAAAATGTTGAAGCTTGCCAGTCCTTTGCTGCAGTAGTTGTACCAGTTTTTTTATTTTTCAGCCTAAAAACATTTTTAGCAAGTACAAAAAATACATGTGTTTGCAGCAATGCAGTGGTCTTGTCATTTCCAGTGAGATGGTATGCTTATTTCATTTGAAATGAACTGGAAGAAACAA
Source organism: Lithobates sylvaticus (assembly GCA_028564925.1). NCBI lineage: Eukaryota > Metazoa > Chordata > Amphibia > Anura > Ranidae > Lithobates > Lithobates sylvaticus. Next base: position 140,932,422 of record CM053032.1, read on the forward strand.
AGCTATCTTATCAGTCCTGTGTACACTGCTAATCCTATAAATTCATATGTACTGTAGATGAATAAAGGCTTGCATGTTTGAAGTTCAGCTTTATTGTTATAATAGACACTTCAGACACTTCTTGTGGGGCACCCCCCCCCCCCCCAATCCTTAGTCTTGTGCATAGTCCCTAGAACACTGCTTCCATAGCACAGAGGGTTGGGCGAGAGTACTTAGGCCTGGTGCAGTGTATCGCAAGGGCAGCTACCAAGCTTTAAATCTTGGGTGTCCAACCTGCAGGCTGCATGCAGTCATCAGGCATGTCTGAAGGGACATAAAAGCTACAGCGGCCTGCAGGGACAAGCTAGGTACAGGCACATATGGGGAGATATCGGGGCTGCCATGTAAGCATAGCAGCTGACACTGAGAATCCAGGCATGGCTGGAGGTATGCCAGGGCTGCCGTTATTAGCAATAGCACTGGCAGCATTGAATACAGTGACTCGCGGTAGCACCAGGCAAGTAAATGCCACATGGCTGTATCTAGGGGGGTGCTGGGGTGGGCTGCGCCCCCACCTGCAATCTCCCCTCTACCTCTACTCAAGATACAGCCACTCAGCTGTTTTCCCTTTTTTACAATAAAAAAAATTACTGTAAAGAATTACATTTTATTACTCGGGTACATTAATTATATCATTGATCGTTAACGTGACCTGCCTAACTTTTTAAGCTTGTCAGCTATCCTTAATGTTAGTGTATTTTATGTGGCCCAAGACCATTCCTTTACTTTCAATATGGCCCAGGAAGGTCAAAAGGTTGGACACACCTGCTTTAAATGATCTGTAGTGGCCATGCTGCGCCTTGCAAAACTTTTCCCCCTTGCCTTGGTGTTTGTTGCATTTTCTGTGGCACATTTGGGCGGACAGTAGCCAGCACCATGTGTATAGTCCTATCCCTGGTACGTAGGCTTTCCACAGCCTGGGCTCCAGCACATGGTCTTCCACAGGACAAGGCGCTCTGCTGCTCATTTTGGGACCCTGGTCTTTGTGATCGCTTTACTGGGTTAACTTTAAGCCTTCAGTTGTAGAAACAAGATGGGTGCACGCCTGTTCTGCAGCACAGGTCATAAATACTCCTCAAGGCATACCCTCCGTATGTCGAGTGCCAGGCACAGGGGAAATGGGAACTAAAGTATGCCAGTACACACTGCATGGGGTCATGATGAGGTGGTCCAGGGCTCTTTGGGCATCTCTGCTTTAGATATTTCGGACCTCAGTCTCTGCCACAAGACATAGAATATTCCAGGATGAATCTGTTTTCAAGCTCAACCAATCTGATGGTTCTGGTTAAGCCTTGTTTGCTCTTTTGAACTTTGGCCAGACAACCTGTGGTTGTATCAATGGCCGTTTGCCAGACCATGGTGGTCTGGGCCAAGAGCATAGTGAGCATCCCTAGATAAATCCTGAAGGATCCCCCTCACGCTCAAAAAAATAGGAGCTACTCTCAGCTGCAGTCTCCCTATGCCAAAATTCTCGCCTGGCTTTAAGGTCAGTCCAGATGCACATGCTCTTGTGCAGGGATCCTCAAACTACGGCCCTCCAGCTGTTGCAGAACTACACATCCCATGAGGCATTGTGAAACTGACATTCACAGACATGACTAGGCATGATGGGAATTGTAGTTCCTGAACAACTGGAGGGCCGTAGTTTGAGGATCCCTGCTCTTGTGGCTGCAGAACTGGATTGCTCCTGCGCTTTCAGGCAAACTACTTTTGTGGGTTGGTACCTGTACTATATCCTCTTGAAGGACTTCTCTACCCAGGCCCTCTCTGCCAAAATTCAGCAGCTGATGCAGATCTGTCTGGTGTGGGGAATTGTCCGTAGAGCTGCAACTAATGATGATTTTCATAATCGATTAGTTGACCAATTATTGTTTTGACTAATTGATCGATTGCTTATAGTTAGTATGTAAAGTTTTAAAAAGACATTTTTTTTGTTTATGCATTTACAGTGGTAAATATATATAACCAGATATTTCAGGGATAGGCAGATCTACCTGAGCAACATAAGAGATCAAATATCACCAGCGTTTGGTGCCCTTATTTTTATTTTTAAAAAGAAATCAACTAGCAAGGCCTAACTAAATAGTAGGGAAAACTTAAACATATATAATAAAACAAATGTCACAAAAAAATTTAAACTTGGCCTATCTTAAAAGTGGACAGTTTCAATAGGGCAGTGGATGGTGTCAGTAGTTTTAAATTTTTTTAATTTGTACAACTTTTTTCTAATCACTTATTTATTTTTTATTTTTTTTAGGAGCCTTGTTGGGGGGCTTTGAGACATCAGGGGTCTTTTTTAGACCCCTGTCTGGCTCCCCTGTTATTTCACCATATACGCCCCCTATACCCATAGCTATGTCCTCTGCTCCTTTGGAATACCCCCCCCTCTCTCTCTCTCTCAATCCCCAACACCATATCAATGTCCTCTGCTTCATTGACCCCCCCCCCCCCCCCAACCCCAGCAGTGTCATCTGCCCTATTTACTCCCCCCCCCCCCCCCCCTTTCACACAGACACTTATACATACAGTGGGAAGAAAAAATAACACTTGCTTCTCCTACCTACATTGATGTAGACAGGAGCCTGCACATCTCTGGACAGGGTGCAGGACCACGAGCTGCCGGCGTTAACTTTCTATAATACCAACCTGGTTATTAGTTGCTAGCATGGTCTCATGTTCTGGCAACCAATGATCTGCCAGTTAACTTAAGGCTACTTTCCCCAGTTGTCTTCCAGGACAGCCCTTGAGAGATGGAGTCCCATGAATGATGATGAATGCATGCCAAGCCGATAAGATGGTACATACAGTATAAAATTTGTCATTGCACATACAATCATATATGAAATATAAAATGCAGTATACACAAGCCTCGATAATATACCTACGCGTTTCGTGAGGCAAGGCTTTGGCCAGGTTGCCAAATGCTGGTTTCCCAAACAACGGCAGCAACAGACGTCCAGCTTGGGATCAGGGGGCTAAACCAAAACTGACCCCCAACGGGGCAACCGGAAGGCAAACATGGAATGGGTGGAAGTGTCTCCTTAAAGGTATCGCAATGTCCATTATAAATATCATCTAGAATATAGAGTATATATGTCAATGAATGCTGCAATAGCAAAGTAAATGTAAAACAATAAATGTGTTTGTATATGTGCATGAACCCACCTGGTTCAATGCTGGTATGGACTTGGAAACTAGGACAGTGAAAGGAGTGATTTTTGTACTAAACGGCTTTAACATGTTTTTTTAAATAATGTGTGTGTGTGTGTGTGTGTGTATGTATGTTACTTTACCTTATAGACTGTTACAGAATAAAGTGGATTTTAATTCTGTAATGGTTTTCATAGGATGAAGAACGTGTACGTCTAGACAAAGAGAGATTGGCTGCAAGATTGGAAGGCCATAAAGAAGGCATTGTGCAGACTGAACAAATTCGGTAAGTATGATTGTTCTTTAATTTGTTTTCAGCTTTTGATATGCTGGGATCATTTATATAAAGAAAAAAATATTTGACTTTACTTTTAGGACAGTATAATAGAAATAAACTTGCTACCATCAGATTTCTGCAATGCCATACAAAATAGTAGTGACTCTTCTTAAAGTGAACCTGTCTGGTCAAAGTATATAAACGTACATAATTGTTAAGGTTTAGGCAGTACCTGCTCTTTTCTTTTTGTATTTTGGGGCCATAGAGCCTGTACACTGGACCCTTTACTTTGGCTTTTAACTAAGTAGCTTTTATGCCCTTTTTTCTTTTTGTCCACTGGCCTAAATGTCTGTATGGCCTTTTTTAAATCAAAAGTTCAAGATCTTTGTCCTCCCAATGAGGGGTTGCTCCCACTTGTCAGATATGTGTTGTGAGGCAGATGCTTTGTTGTGGCATACAACTTTATTAATTTGTTGCCATTTTCTTTGGCCGGTCTCCACTGCACTTTGTGCCAAGGTACTAGCTCATGTTTCCTCTCAGGGCATTCCCATAATTGAATAGCTGGACAACCTCCTGAGGCATAAACGAAAGGTGTCTCAAACCGGTTGAGACAAGAAAAAGTGGGGCTTACTGAAAAGCAAATCGCATGGCGGGTCTCCAATCTATACAAAATTATGACTAGATTTATTGAAGGGTATATACTTGACATGTATCAAGTGTAATAAAACCAAATGGCAGACTAGACCTGATATTGATTGCCGACTAGTCCACATGGGCTAGTACTAGGCAACCACAGACAAAAAAGGGGGGACAGGACAACATGTAACACAAATACGTCCGGACGCCAAAGGAACTTGGTGTCAGCCTTGCCTGCCGCTGAACAATTAGTTCAGCAATTGCTGTGTATGGCAAGGCAGTCTGTCACTCTGCAATCTTGATTATCTTGCTATACCTCAAGTATTACTGCCACCCTTAGCAGCATACTTCTCATTTAAATTGCACTGTCTCCTTCTATAGAGGTAGCCATTAGCAATATCTTCTGCACCTGATACCATCATCTTTAGCAGTATATATATCCCTCTCTCAAAATGTAATTTTATACTTGCATCACTACCCTTTTCTATACTCTGAATTACACAATATTTATTTTTACTACCGTCTTGAGTAGTAGTCTTTCCCTGGGAACAGCGCAGCACCACCCATTCTTCATACTTCAGCTTATTACTGGGTACGGTTTGACCCAGACTTGGTGTTTGCAGCAGTTCCATTTACCCATACATGGCAGCGCAGGAATAATTACACAATATATATTTGCTGTCACCAAGTCCCCCTGGGGGCTTGAGCCAGGGAAGGGAAGAAAAAACCCCCAAAACCAAAAATCGGGAAGGAACACTAGGTGCGTTAAAGGTCAAAATAGACTATATTTTGACTTTTATAATTAGTATACAAATCTAATGTAGACAGGAGAGATGAACCGAATGTCCTGTAAGATGTAACATCATCCATGGGAATGTGTATGTATCGCTATAGTTGAGACTGGAGAAAAGGCTGGGAATAAATCCAAAATTCTCTTTGCAAAGGGTGTTGTCCTTGTGCTGCAATAGAGCAACGGTTTCCAGCTAACCAGGAGCAAAATTATCTAGTCTCCTGGCATGCTGCAGTCATGTCATGTAAGCGCCATACATTACCATTCCAATAGATAGGTGGATACTAGTTGGTGCTATATGCAGCACATACGTCTGTTCCGGTATGAATTAATCAAAGTCCTTAGAACGACCATGGCATGGTTACAGGAGGTTCAATAAATGTTGAATCGGTTCAGGCTGCTGTAACTGGCGGCTTCTGTCACTGAAAGTAGGCAGCGGTGCTACTAAGCTGTCTGTGGACGTCCAGTCCGTGCTTTCCTGTTTGGGTGATCACGTGATCGGGCTCTTCCCCCTCAGTGAACACGGGGGATGACGTCATGATCTTAGACATGGGCCCTGTCCAAGGTTTTCCTTCCCCTGGACAAATTCCATTCTCTCTGTGCCCACAGTTGGACTATGTAGCCCAGGAACCATCCAATATTTAGTTTTTGCATAAGGGTCTTTACCTACTTGTTTCCTCCTTCAAGGTAGTTCCAGGTGTCCAATTTCATTCCAGACTGTTGTACTTCCTTATTTTGACAATGTGGGTTAAGAGGTTGCAGTCTCTGGATCGTCCCATACGCCTGATCAGCAGGACCAAGGTTGATTTTGGCATGGGACGTCACAAGTGCTAAAGTTAAGAAAAACCTTCCTTCCAATGCTTTAGAAAGTTCTTGTGATGCCTGTCGGGCTTGGGAGGAGTCCTAGGGATCCTCTTAGTACTGTGAACGATTCTGTTATCCCTTTAGTGCAGGACCTCTTGTTTGTGAGGTCATCCGCCAAAGATTCAGGACGATATCCTAGCTGATACTGTCCTTGGTCAGAAAGGTTCCTCAGGTGGCTCTGCTGACTACTTCTGACCTGACCTGTTTTTGTATCATTCTTTTGGGGAGGAGAAAGAGGACTGCTGGCTTTTGTTTGCTTTGTTGCTCACCCTCCAGTTTGACTTCTTGGGCGTACATTACGGGACACGGGTCCCACCACTCCGTACTCGTGCTACACTCCTATTGCGTTCTAATAACACTGAGACATGCTGGGAGTGGCAGGGGTTATATTTATCTGTCCTTGCAGCTTAATTTTGCTAATGTCCATAGTGTCCAGTCTTCTGTAGGCAGCAGCATAACCCAATCTACCTGAATACCCACCCTCCCCATAATGTACTCCATGAAAAGGATTTTATGCAAGTCCAAAATCCTCATTTTGTTTAACCATGAAGCCTCCAGAGATTTTGCCAGTACAGTAAATTCGATTTTGAGCCGATTCACAAACTGCAGTATTGGAGTGATGTCAGGCAGGTGACTCTGCCACTGGTGACACAATTGCCCAGCTAAGGGAGCAAGTTACCATAATGGAATAGCTCCTACTGGGGTGCTTCTGAATCTTTCTGCCAGTGAGTGACTCCATAAGAATGGGTAAGTGTTCTGTCACTAGTGTCAGGAGCACTCATCTGGCATGGTGCTTAGTCTGTCCTTGTGTTGGCAGCTTGTTTCTGTTATCATTTTTAGGTGTATTTCCATTTTTTTTTTTGCAGCCAGATTGAGAGAACATCTACCTTTTTTTTTTTTTTATTTTTTTTTTTTCATTTTGCAATTCACATAGAATCCCTTAAAAAAATATTGCTTTGTATAAATTTAGGTGCTCTTTTCCAATTCCAGCACTGAAAAATCCCACTTTGTATTTCTTTGGGGAGTAGTTTGCTATAATTTAACTGAGCACTGTGGTTAAAGAAGAACTTCAGGCAAAATTTTTCTTTTTCCATGCAGTGGGGCAGTGTTTGCACCACATTGGTTAACTGCTTGTTTTTGTTTAGAGGATTGCATAGTGGAGATGTACTTGCTGCCGATCCTCCGAGCACAAGACCAGAATGTGAAGTTAGTTCTGAATAGCGACTGCATCTAGTCGGATGCAGCTGGTGTTCGGGTTTTTGACAGCTGTTGGTGTCGGAGGGAGATTTGTCCATCTGCCTGTTAAGTGTGGATAGAGGAATCTGTTAAATTTGTATTTTTTAGACTGTTCTTGGGACAGAGTCACTCGGAAATTGTTCAGAAATGCTTGCAGCCTGCTGTAAGACCTTTTTCCTGAGAAATCTCTAAAAGGTAAGAAATGTTCAGATTAGACTTCAGTGCAAAAGTTTCAGTTTCAGCACCAAAATTGAAATTTCGGCGATCACTTGCATGGAGTCTAATTTCTATAGCGCTTTTCTCCCTGGGGACTCAAAGCACTCAAACTATTGGTGTCTTTTGAAGAGAAGGATTTGTCGGGAGTTATTAGAAATGCACATAAAAAGCAGCGCTAATTCCAATATTGTAATGCCATGTAATAAACAAGTAAAAAAAACTCAAGTACAGTGCATCACAGTTCACAGCTTCACTTTTTCCACATTTTTGTTATGTTGCAGCCTTATTCCAAAATGGATTAAATTCATAATTTTCTTAAATTCTACCAACAATACCCCATAATGACAACGTAAACGAAGTTTGTTTGAAATCTTACTGAAAATTTACATTTATAAAAAAAAAAATTCAACGAAAAAAATCAAATGTACATAGGTATTCACAGCCTTTGCTCAATACTTTGAAGCACCTTTGGCACCAATTACAACCTCAAGTCTTTTTGAGTATGGTGCTCCAACTTGGCTGCATTCATCTTTCCTTTGATCCTGACCAGTCTCCCACTTCATTCCACTGTTGGGATGGTATTGGCCAGGTGATGATCTGTGCCTGGTTTCCTCCAGACATGACGCTTGCCAAAGAGTTCAATCTTTTGTTTCTCATGGTCTGAGAATCCTTCAGGTTCCCTTTGGCAAACTCCAGACGGGCTATCGTTAGCCCTTTTGACTGAGTGGCTTCCGTCTGGCCACTCTACCATAAAGGCCTGATTGGTGGAATGGTGATTGTTCTGGAATGTCCTCCTCTCTCCACAGAGAAACACTGGAGCTCTGTCAGAGTGACTATCAGGTTCATGGTCACCTCCCTGACTAAGAGCCCTCTCCCCTGATGGCTGAGTTTGGCCGGCGGCCCACTCTAGGAAGAGTCCTGGTGGTTTCAATGTATGGATAATGGAGGCCGTTGTGCTCATTGGGATCTTGAATGCTGCAGAAATTCTGTACCATTCCCCAAATCTGTGCCTCGATCCTGTCTTGGAGGTCAAAAGACAATTCCTTGGACTTCGTGGCTTGGTTTGTGCTTGGACATGCATTGTTAACTGTGGATCTTGTATAGAGAAGTGTGTGCTTTTTTCCAATCAGGTGGACTTTAACTTTTTCAAGGATGATCAGTGAAAACAGAATGCACCTGAGCTCAATTTTGTGTGTCATGGCAAAGGCTGTGAATACTTGAATGAATTTAATCCATTTTGGAATAAGGCTGTAACATAACAAAATGTGGAAAAAAGTGAAGTGCTGTGAATACTTTCTGGATGCACTGTATCCATAAAGGTAGTTCTATTGTTCATTGAGTCTCCACTCGAGATCCACTCCCTGAACTGTGCATAAATTCCTTCCAACCCACTGTGGAAAAATAATCCACCACTGAGATGTAGTCAAAGGAGCCTTTTACCAGATGGCTTGGTTGCAGAGAGACACCAAATTGGTCTAGCTAACAACTTTGTGTCACTTTGCTACCGAGCCATCAGCCTGCTATACAATATTTTATCCATGAGATGAACGATTCTTTTCTTACTGTCACGTTGAAGTTGTATTAAATGTGTCGGTCTTTACATACTTCACTATGGGAGTTTGTATATTATTTTCTTGGTGACCTTATTGCTGGGAGCTGCTGGTACGGTGTGGTGGAATCATTTCTAAACCTGATACGTTGACTGCTCTATGACCATTTTATAATTGAATGGTCTGACAAATCTGGTAAGACACCTTGACTATATTTTATGGTGGATTCTTTTTGCCCAGCAAATTAAAAGGAATTTATGCACAGTTCAAGGAGTGGATTGCTCTTGAGTGGAGACTCTGAACAATAGGACTTTTTTTTTATGGACGCTTTATATTTTTTTTAAACTTTGTTTTACTTGTTTTTCTGATCGCTTGTACTTTCACACAAATGTGGTTATTACATGGCATTTCTATATTGGAATTAGTGCACATAAAAATCAGCACTATTTGTCTGACCGGTATCACGGTTCTAAGTGGCTGCTTGTTCTTTTACTTTGACCTAGCGCAGATATTTGTTTGAGGCTGCATTCACACCTGAGTGTTTCAAAGTTGCGTGTTTTTAACCATGTAAAAGGCAGAAGAATTGCCTGTAATCTGCCCCAAAGAAGCTCATGTTCTTTTTTTGAGCTCTGCGTTTTTCAGGCCTTTTGCTTTAGGTGACAAAACGCTCAGATGTGAACAGGTGCCATTTATAATGAAGGAGATTGTGCTTGTTGGGTGTCTTTCAGGCGTTTTACGAGCTGAAATTGCTCAGGTGTGAATGCAGCCTGAGAGTTACTATAAGCCTCGGTGAATAGATGTGTACTGAGTAACATGGCTATGGCATTTCTGGGTTCTCCTTGCACAGTCAGGCAACTTCTTTCAAGCTGCCTTTTTTTGTTTTTTAGGTCTCTTTCGGAAGCCATGTCAGTTGAAAAAATTGCAGCCATCAAAGCCAAAATTATGGCAAAAAGAAAAACCACAATCAAAACAGATTTGGATGACGACATCACAGCATTAAAACAGAGAAGTTTCGTAGATGCAGAAGTGGATGTTACAAGGGACATTGTCAGCAGAGAGAGAGTATGGAGAACAAGAACAACTATTTTACAGAGTACAGGAAAAGTGAGTTTAACTTGGCATGTGCATTCTGCCACTTATTGGATGTGTAATTGGCAAGCATAACTGGAACGAACCTGAGATGAACTTTTTTACATTTTCATTTTTAACCACTTGCCGACCGGCGCACGACGATATACGTCGACAGAATGGCACGTACAGGCAGGAGGGCGTATATATACGTCCCTCCTTTAGCCTGTCCGTGCCATCGGGAGCGCACCGGGAGCGGCGCGCTCCCGCGCCGGTCGGGACCCCCGTGAGTCCGGCCGCGGTCCCCGCGGACTCGATCGCCGCGGGGACTCCCGCGATCGTCTCACGGAGCGGCTAAACGGGGAGATGCCGAGATAAACAGCATCTCCCCGTTCTGCCTAGCAACTAGTGACGCCGATCTCTGCTCCCTGTGATTGGAGCAGAGATCAGCATTCACTAGCTGACAGCCACGCCCCCCCACACTAAAAAAAACACCCCTAGGCATACTTAACCCCTACACTGCCACCTTGTGGTTAACTCCTAAACTGCCAGTGTCATTTATACAGAAATCAATGCATTTAAATGCATTAATTGCTGTAAAAATGACAATGGTCCCAAAAATGTGTCAAAAATGTCCGATGTGTCCGCCATAATGTCGCAGTCACAAAAAAAATCGCAGATCTCCGCCATTAATAATAAAAAAAAAATTATTAAAAAATGCTATAAAACTATCCCCTATCTTGTAAACGCTATAACTTCTGCGCAAACCGATCAATAATCGCTTATTGCGATTTTTTTTACCAAAAATATGTAGAAGAATACGTATCGGCCTAAACTGAGGAAAAAAAATGTTTTTTTATATATTTTTGGGGGATATTTATTATAGCAAAAAATAAAAAATAATGCATTTTTTTCAAAATTGTCGCTCTATTTTTGTTTATAGCGCAAAAAATAAAAACCGCAGGGGCGATCAAATACCACCAAAAGAAAGCTCTATTTGTGGGAAAAAAAGGACGTCAATTTTGTTTGGGAGCCACGTCGCACGACCGCGCAATTGTCAGTTAAAGCGACGCAGTGCCGAATCGCAAAAAGGGGCCTGGTCCTTTGGCTGCAAATTGGTCCAGTCTGAAAGTGGTTAAAGAACAAGGCAACAAACATGTCAAGCACTTTTAGTTTTAAGTACCATTTAAAAAGTTAGAATCGGCTGTACCTATAGAATCGAATAAAACCAATACAAACAAGGCATCATGTTGGCATGTGTAAGTCAGAGAGGACCTGAACTAAAAACCCCTTAGCATCATGCTTGCTAAGGGGGGGACTCAGGAGTGGCGGCCAGCACCAGCGGGGGACCACCAAAAGAGGAGGTAAGAGACTGCTCTGTGCAATTTGGTTGCACAGAGCAGGTAAGTATAACCTCATTTATTTTAGCAAAAAAAAGTACAAATAAAATAGACCCTTTATTTTCACTTGAAGGCTGGTGATAGAAATAATGACACATTCTGTTTATGTCAAATTACTGTAAACTATACTATGCAACTATACTTTTCTCACCATTTTTAACACAGTGAATGCATGTAATTTATTTTTCATATTTCTTCTAAGAAATGATCAATTAGGAGTAGGCTTATCCTGCTTGCCTTGCTGTCTAGAAAAAGTAATGGTGAAACGGTGACCAGGATGTCCTATTTAGGTATATCCCTGATAATTTGGTCTTGTGGGTTGCCATCTAGCAGGTATTTCATTGGCTGGTCCTATGAAGTTCTTATGATGCTATAGCCACTAAATAATACTTGGGTCTGTTGTGAACCAGAAAACTACACTCCACATCACCTTTACTTTGCAAACTATGAGCCAGGAGTATTTTGTGGTGCTGCTGTTATCCCTGCCATGCCTCTTTACTTACTGGTCATGTGTTGAACTAATAGAGCCACCTTTTATCAAAATGGGGACATGACTGGTCCACAACCATGGCCACACCCTTTCCTTGGCCTATTCTGTCATGGACAGTTATTTCCTGTTATGATTTGATACTTACTGTCAGTTTATTTAAAATTGTCAATCAAACTTTGCAAAGATCCATTTACATATTCAAGCACTCCTTAGGGCAAGACAGCATTTTAAAACGTAATTTTTTAAAGAAAGTGTGCTAATGGGCTTCCTGAAGCGTGTACAAGCACTGTACTGTGACCTCACTGTCCATTGGAGAGTGCAGTTCACAAACAGTAGGTAGAGCCAGTGTAATTGGCTCTGTACCACAAGTTTCTGTTACCAATCACAGCATCACACAATGTAAACAATGGCTGCGGTTCACAGCCGACTTTAAAGTGGAGTTCCACCAAAAAGGGGTAACTCTGCTTGTCCGCCTCCTCCCCTCTGTTGTCACATTTGGCACTTTTTAGGGGGAAGCGGGTGCCTGGATTTGACAGGTACCCGTTCCCTCTTCCGGCTCAGATCGCCCCCTCGCAAAGCGCAGCAGGAAACCCTTAGTAGGCTTCCCTTAGTATGGCAGCGCAAACACCCGATAGCCGATTGATGCATCGGCTCGGGTGAGGACATTGCTGGTTACCTTTACAGTTAAATGTGCCCTAATAATAATAATAAGTCAGCAGCTACAGTATTTCTAGCTGCTAACTTTAAATTTTTTGGGCAGAGACTGGAGCTCCTCTTTAACTTTCATATCACACACCAATCTGTTAGTAAGAGGAAAGAAAGCGTCTTGATTCCAGCCAGCATCCAGTGTGAACTAGTACTTGTCACCAAGTATAAAAGGGGGACGGGATGCATTTAAACTTAAATAAATGTAAGAAAAAATTTCAAAGAATAGCCCCAACTCTACAGTGAGATATTAACACCTAGACCAAAGTTGGTAAAGAACAGTCACGCTTAAACTAACACCACATATAGAGGTAAACATCAACAGATAAATCAGTCCCCTGAAATTGGAAAAGATAATTTTTGAGCAGAGAAGAATGAGTCCTGCAAAGTGTTTTCACACGTGGAACTCAGTCCCAATGACATGCAGTCAAGCCAAATCCATTGTGCGACTAGACACCACTGAGTAGAGAAGAAATGCCTGCTTACCAGCAGTACTGGACCTTTCAGAAAAGGCCAGTAACATTTGTGGCTGATTACCCCACCACCCAGGGCCTTGAATGGTACTCCAACCGATAATCGTTGGACCTGTAGGCAAATCCTCTCTCCGTGGTATCCAGAATATCCCACTCAAAGATAATAAAGAACGCTCCACATGGCATAAAATCCAACGATTTATTGTAAGCACCTCACATAAAATGATCCATTTTATGGGGGAGGGGGAAGAGAGGATGAGCCAATAAATGCGTTGTTAAGCCCTGTTTTTACCACCCCCCCAACCACCCCACCCCCTAAGCTGCAAAGGCAGCAGATGGGGGGGGGGGGGGGGGGAGTGCTCACATGCAGTGATGGCAACAGCTTTGCTTCACGCTCTCGGCAATTTTTTTTGCCACAAATGCCCTGCATCCGCAAGCATTGCAAGTGGGTCGGTTGCTTGGTGGTAAAACAGATGGTGAGGAGGTGTCATAACACCACCTCACCAGCTGTCAAACATCTCTGCCAAACGATCCTAAACGGATTGTTTTTCAGAGGCTTGGCACTTTAGACTTAAAGTGATATTAAAGGTTAAATTGTATTTATTTTTAAATAACAAACATTATATTTTATACTTGCCTGCACAGAGCAGCCCTGATCCTCCTCTTCTCGGTCCACCGCTGCTGCTGCTCCTGGCTCTGCTTCTGAGTCCCCCCGCGCTCGCTCTTCATTGGTCTACTTGCTGTGATTGACAGCAGTGGCTTACCCTTAGGTACAGTAAATGGCTTCCAAAACGTGAACCGTTTAGGAGATATTTACACTGCATGCAGCCAGTGACGTCACCAGCGCATGCGCTCTGAAGAGACTGCATACGCATGGCGTTCCTTCAGAGCTCCGTGCTGCAGGAGTGACGTCACCTTGGCTATACAGATGACCGGAGCATGCGAACCCGGAAGGAAGACCGAGAGAAGAGGCCCGGTCAGCGGTGACAATGAGCAGCTGGAAGACTTCATTCTTAGGTAAGTATTTCATAATGTGCTAGTATGCCACACATACTACCCTGTTTCCCCTAAAATAAGACCTAGCGTGATTGTCGGTGATGGCTGCAATATAAGCCCTACCCCCCAAATAAGCCCTACCCAGTTTCCCTGAAAATAAGACCTACAAGGACTTTAACTAGGGCTTATTTGGAAGGTAGGGCTTATATTGCAGCCATCACCGACAATCACGCTAGGTCTTATTTTCGGGGAAACAGGGTAGCACATAATGCCGTTGTCTGCAGGGTGTTTTATTTTTATTATTTTAAAGCTTGCTGCTTTTTCTGTGACCTAATCTCTACTAAAAATGGTATTAGACATGCTTTTTAAATGTGCTCCAAATTTTTTGTTCTAAACATGTTTTACTCCTTTTTTCAGAATTTTGCCAAAAATATATTTGCAATTCTTCAGAATGTGAAAGCAAGAGAAGAAGGGCGTGCACCTGAGCAAAGACCTGTGCAGACTACAGCACCCACTGTAAGTTGTGTAGGAAACCTTCTTTTTTTTTTTTTTTTTTTAATATACATTTTTTATTAAATTGTATAGACAAGAATACAGAAAAGTACAGTACAACAATGGTCAAATTCATTTAGCCAGTGTATAAGTGGGTCTTCAAAAGAGATGTACATTCAGTCCCTAAGAGGGGTAGCCTAACATCTGTCAGCCAGATGTAAAAGACGAGGTAAATCCTCATGTGCATCTATCGTCTAGATCAGGGATCTCCAAACTACGGCCCTCCAGTTGTTGCAACACTACACGTCCCATGAGGCATTGTAAAACTCTGACATTCACAGACATGACTAGGCATGATGGGAATTGTAGTTCCTGAACAACTGGAGGGCCGTAGTTTGGAGACCCCTGGTCTAGATCGTGAGTCAAACCGTATCATTTGTATAGATCTCTATATTCTTGCTATAAGTAATGGATGGTGTATGCAATCTGGCTACTAACTGCTTCGTGGCTTTAGAGCAGGGATGCCCAACCTTTTGAAGAGCGAGGGCCACCACTTAATCGAATTGGTAACTGGTCGCTGCCACAGTGAGCGGGAGGATGACGGGTCCGTGTCCACGGACACAGCCCACTCTACTCTATGGGCCCTCTGATCCAATCCGATTCACCCAGACGGAAGGGGCAGATCCCTTTATATTTTTTTTAGGTAGGCGGGTGTAGACACAAGTCCGTTTACATCTGCTGCTCCATAGAGGTGAATAGTAAGTCTGATTGGGTCGGACCAATCATGTGAAAGGGGACTAAGGCTGCTTTCACACTGATGCGCTGCAATTTGCCCAAACTGCGGGTACAGCGCAGTGAACCTGTGGATTTTCTGTGGGTTAGCTGCACTTTGCTGTAAACTTCTATTATATCCTGCAGGTGTGGCATACTTTCTGAAGGCGCAACAAACCCGCAGGTAATAACAAGTCTATAGCTTAATGCAGGTAACCTGCAGCTGCTCTGCACCTGCGGATCAGTTTGAAAGCAGCCCAGTAACCACTGCAAAACAGATACCCATATACACTGCGAATTTAGTAGTAAACTTACCTTTTAATAACCGTCTTCCATTCTGGTATCGCTGGCTGTTGCTGTCCCAGGCGGAGTGCATTTGGTATCACTCTGCCTGTGACAGGAGTGCGCGCTATACAGGAAGCATTGGCTTATGTGGCTCTGCTCCGCAGCCACTTGCTTCCACTACCAGCGGCTTCATTCACAAAACTGCTGCTCTGGGATAGTTGGTCGGCAACCCGTGATCTGGGCTTGCCAACCTGCCATCTTAGAGCAGGAGGTCGAGGGCCACATCAGAGGGCTCCACGGGCCACATGTGGCCCCCGGGCCACTGGTTGGGCACCCCTGCTTTAGAGCATTGGGGGCATAGGAAGACCCATTGAAGATAAGACCCTTAGTTAAGAAAAAATGGGGGGTGTAGTATAGAGAAGGTAAGGGGGGAAAATGTGTAAGGGGTGGGTATCTGTTCAACGTGAGCGCGATGGACATGACACGGGAGTTGTCATGTCACTGGACTATATCGGTGTTATAGTCAAGAGTTCAGTAAAGTCTGTCCTTCGTCAGAGAAAATGAACATATTCCATAATGACCAAGTTTTGGAGTGTTTGTCTTGTTTGTGTTGGGCTGTGAGCACCACGTCTTCCAGTGATTTAATATCTTCTACTTTGCGCAACCACAATCCCACTGACGGTGGCACGTTTTGCTTCCATGTAGCTGGGATACACGACTTTGCGGCATTAAGCAAATGCCTGATCATGGATTTCTTGTACAACCGTGACGGAATTGTGGTTGCGTGCAGCAGAAAAAACCCGGGGTCCTTCTGAATTACGCGATCTGTCAGCTTCTGAATGACTTTCAATTGTCGTCCAAAAATGTTGTAATAATGACTAAGTCCAGAATATATGTAGAAGTGTCCCTTTGTCTGTCTGACTCCTCTAGCACTTATCTGACGTATTGGGGCAAAATCGATGTAGTAACTGAGGTGTATTGTACCACCTAGTTAAGATTTTATAATTTGTCTCATGAATTTATGTGCAGATTTATTTTTTATTTTTTATTATAGGTCCTCCTTTTTTAGATACTGTTCTGGTTTTTAGATCTGTGCTAGAAAGCTAAAAATGTGTTGTGAATACTTAACTTGCTAGATGCCTGTTATTTAGCAAATGGAAAACTATTCCTCCACAGAGCACTGTTCACAAAAAAATTTCTGTGATGGTCTGAAGAGGTTTTTGTTCATATAAATGTAATATTGATTATTTTATTATTTCATAGGACCCCACATTGAGAAATAAACAACCAGCTCCACAAATTTACAATAGGTACGATCAGGAAAGATTCAAAGGAAAAGAAGGTATGTTCTGGAAGTTCTGTTTTGAAAAAAATAATTCTTGCTTATCTGTCACAATGGTCATTCAACAATGAAAGCTTTTATCAAATTTGGATGTTGAGTACAAACACAGGTACATAGACATTAACAGCCCAAATCTGTCACCCACAGCTTTCATCACTTTCTGGTCTGCGTAACCAAACTGTCAAAATAAGGGTTGAATTTAAATGTATTTGACCAATAATTAGGTGGTTTTGTATAATTTTTTTTTTTTTTTTTTTTCTGCTTTAAGTTTATCTGTAAACTAGAAATGAGAAAATGATTAAAAGTTTATTCAGAGGCAACCAAGGATTTTTATAGTCCAAATGGTGTTTCTGGCAGGTCATCTCGTCTTTCAATTTATTTAAAATGCATACAGTGATACCTTCTAAAAAAAATGATGTATATCTTGCTTTATAGTCCTCCAGAACAAGTATTTGACATTACTTTTTTTCTTTTTGCTTCCTTTTTGTGTATTACCCTGCAGACCTTCACCAAAAGGGGTTGGCATCCTAGATTTTTTACAGTTCCTGCTAAGCCAAAGATCCTATTCACCTACACTTATCCCATTGACCTCTTTAAAGAGGAGTAACCCCCCCCCCCCTCCCCCCAGCAAAAACTTTTAATAGGACACTTACCTGTTCTGGAATACAGTGGTAGTTGCGTCATAAGCAGTGCTTCCACTTTTGGGTGGAACTCCGCTTTAGGCAATAGGTAAAATGTGAGGGTATTCCCTTTCTCATACTTCTCCCTACTTTGTTGTTCCTACCGCATTGGAGAATATAGAATTGGGACACTATGCAATGCCCTTATTCCTTCTCTTTGTGGGATTCTTTGCAGAGATTTATTCCCTCCCCTACTGAGGCTATAGAGTTTGTTGCCATCTTTTCCCATATTGGAGGATTCTCGCTGTTGGCCAGTTTCTAAAACTCTGACTTTCATCTCAAGGCTGCCTTCAGAAAATACTTTCAAACTCCTCTTGTAACTGACCAGATGATTGACTCCCTACTCTATAGGGTGTTAAATTTGTATTTTTGTTTTTATATGGTTTCCTTTACTACTGTTAGCTATTGATGTCATATTCTTACTTCAGTTCTCCACTTAATACAGTAAGGTTAATGAGTGTGTATCCTCCTTTACAAGGAAATATTTTCTTTGTTAGTCATGTACTTCCCTGTAAGGTCAATGGATAGGATTTTGTTTCTCGGATCGAGAGTTTCCCTTAATGGCGCAAAATATCACTTTGGAAATCCTTTTGAGGTACTGAACCACTGAAAGATTGATCTCCCCAATCCCTCCGTCAAGGCTATTTATCCTATGTGCTAGAACATGGATTCTCCTTCTGGCTCATGTTTTACAGAGCTCCATTTCTTAAAGAGGGAGTCCACCTAAAAAAAAAAAAATTGCAAGCCAGAAGCTACAAATACCGCAGCTGCTGACTTTTAATGGACACTTACCTGTCCCAGGGTCCGGCGATGTCGAAGCCGAGCAACCGCTCGGTTCTCGGCTGCTGCTGCCGCCATTCTCATTGAGGGAATCAGGAAGTGAAGCATTGCGGCTTCACTTGCCGGTTCCCCAATGCACATGCGAGTCGCGCTGCACATTGTAAGTGTTCCCCGCTATCTCCTGGGACCTGTGTTTCCCAGGAGACAGCGGGGGGTGCGGTAAGAGTCATGACTCCCACTGGAGTCTACCTTGATCGTCTACCCCCCCCCCCCAATTGTAGCCAAATTTATCCCGCTCCCTACCATCCAATCCCTGTAGGTGCTGCAGATCTCCCCACCCTATCTTTGTTTCGGGATTTTTTTTTTTTTTTTACCCTTTTCCAATTCCAGTTTGATTCTTCTTTTTTTTTTTTTTTTTTGTCTTTCTCCATATATATTTCTTCTTGACACAGTTGGTCATACCCATTGCTATCTCTTGAAAGAGAATTTGTATCTTGTTGGGTACATCCTGCATAGTATGGACCTTTCCCTCCATTAACCTAAGAAACAATAGTGTGTTTAAGCCTCTGGTTGTTAACTGATATAATCTTTATTTGGATATGCCTTGTCTATCCATCCTGCTTTTCCTGTATGCTAAGGATTATGGGTGTTCTACTTGGTCTATCTAAATTGAGAACAAAAAATGGCAGTAATGCAGCTCACTGGTCTTTTAGATGTAGTGGCTACATTCGTTTTCTTTTTTATTTTAACTAGGCAATCTTGGCATGAACACACTTTCTGTCTTTGCATTGCAACCATACTGAGCAGCTTTGTCACTCAAGAATATGAAGTGATAGCTCTTCATAACAGTATTAGGACTATATGCCTAAGAGCCAGTTCACACCACAGAAATGCAGACCGGATGCTTTTCTGCATGCTCGTTTTTGATGCAGGCCAGTGCATTATTACCCCCCACACCCCTCCTCCCTTTTTTTTTTTTTCCTAACCTTAAATAAGGACATGTGTGTTCCAGTGTGCTTTTAAAGTGTTTTACAGCAGTCCAGTGCAGGAAAAATGTACTGTTTGCTCACAAAACTGAGGCATGAAAGTTACAGGCCGGCTATGCCCATCTTAATGAGATACCCTAACCAGTGTCCCAGCTTTGAGGAAAACACATTTTATGCGAATTAGAAAAATATGAGGGTACAGTAAAGATCTGACGACAGCCAAGGTATGGAAATGTAGTCGTGGTTTTTTTTTTTTTGTTTGTTTTTTTGGAGGGTCCCATCGACAGACCTTTTTAGAGCACTTCCACTTCATATCCTAAAAACTACTACAAGAAAAGGAAGGTGGGTAAGGGAATTTTTTCAAATGGGAACACCTTTTAGCCGAAGTAGGTTTCAAGGGTAATTTCCCCACAATTTGGGATGTTAAAACCTAGCACAGGATCCTATATTTTCCTACCATGTCAAAAAAACAAATGCTTTTGTCTGGACTTTCTCTTTCTCTGTGTGTTTTTGTGTATGTAGATTGGCTCATAAAACCTTACCCTGCTATGAAAACACTTCATTGCTATTAATCTTCATGCACATTCTGATTAAAATTATATATTTTTTTTTTAATCCAATCTAGAAACGGAAGGATTTAAAATCGACACTATGGGAACATACCACGGAATGACCTTGAAATCCGTGACTGTAAGTTGAAAAGTTTTTTTCTTTTTGGTATTTTTTTTATTGCCATGCATTATTTGCCTAAAGTGGTTGTAAACCCTCACATATACCCAATTAAGTGACTGGCCTCAGGTGATGGAGATGAAACAAACCTTCCTACATACATTGTACATCTTTATCTACAGCCATCTTTCCCCCTACATCTATTCAAAGTACAGAATTTACACAGGATCTCTCAGCTATGAAAAGCAGGGGGCGGAAAACCGAAATGAGACTCTGTGAGGCAAGCTCCTGAGAGCTGATTGGAGGTAAAGGACACACCCCATATCCACACAGCTTAAAGGAAAGGAGCTGAGGCTGTCAGGCACAGCCTGTGCCCTCCCGTCACCATTTTTTAATTTTGGTGTCAGGAAAGACGTGGCAGAATTGACTCGTGCTGATAGCGGAGGAACCAGGCAGCAGATAGAATTGACACACTGGATTGACTATACACACCCTATAGAGAGATGAGCTTTGATCATATTTTATGTCAGGTTTACAACCACTTTAAGCACTTACAGACCCCTCGCCGTCTTTAAACGCCAGCTGTTTGAAGAGGGATATTGTTATGGCAGCAGCTAGCTACTATAACACTGGTATCCTCTTCAGCGTGCGGTCCTCTTTCAGATAAAAGTCTCAATCACAGGAGAGGGCCTCGGCCGCTTACCGGAGCCATCGGTAGCGGCGATCGGATCCTTCTCCCTGTTCAGTAAAAAGATGAGTGAGGGGAAGATGGGGGGCCCCCCCCCACCCGTCTCCATACGATTGCAGGGCGGCAGCGACTTCAAAATGTCACTTCCGCCTATAGCTCTTAAAGCAACTTTATTTTTTTTATTGCATTTTAGTGTAAATATGAGATCTGAGGTCTTTTTGTCCCCAGAACTCATGTTTAAGAGGTCCTGTTATGCTTTTTTTTTTTTTTCTATTACAAGGGGTGTTTACATTCCTTGTAATAGGAATAAAAGTGACACTATTTTTTATTTTGTTTTATTTTTAATAAACGGTGTAAAAAAAAAAAAAAAAACGCGTCCTGCCAAACTCGCGTGCATTATCGAATGCACAAGTGATGTGAGGTATCGCCGTGATCGTTAGAGCGAGAGCAATAATTCTAGCGCTAGACCCCCCTCTGTAACTCAATGTGCCACTTTTTTTTTTTTTTTTTTGTGCTCACATTTTTTAAACGTCGCATATGGAGCTGTTTGAGGGTAAAATTTGTTGGCGCAACTTTGAAACGTGACATGTTGGGTATCAATTTACTCGGCGGAACATCTTTCACAATATAAATAATTTTTTTTAACTTTACTGTTTCCAAAAAAAAAATGCGCTTGTAAGACAACTGCGCAAATACGGTGTGACAAAGTATTTCAACGACTGCCATTTTATTCTCTAGGGTGTTAAAACCCCAAAACATTATATATTTAAAAGTATTTTTCTAGCAAAAAAAAAAAATATTTTAACTTGGTAAACAAGTTTGAAAAATAGGCCCGGTCTTAAAGTGGTAAAATGTCTCACAACCAGCCATTGTAGTTAAAGTATCGTTTTTATTTTTAAATAACAAACATGTTATACTTGCCTCCCCTGTGCAGCTCGTTTTGCACAGAGTGACCCCGAACATCTTATTTCTGGGGTCCCCTGGTGTCTCTCGCGGCTCCTTCCTGTATCAGATATTTCCCTAGGAGAAGCGTTCTCCCGAGGGGGGGTCACACAGAGGCAGCCCTGCAACTCTCATTGGCATTCTTATGACTCACCCCCCCCCTCCCTTCCTGGCAAACTCTCACAAGAGTGTGAGAGAGTGCTGTGCATGATGTCATAAGCCTAGGCTTTTTACCAAACAAGAAGCATAACGTGGGCTGTATAAGGTATTTACTGGCAGAAAAAGTTTTACTATACAAAGTTAAACAAGTGCAGAAGATTTAATAGATGGAAAGTTGAAACAATGACTGAAGGTCCGCACTAAGGTGGAACTTTTACTGATTCTGTGTTGGCTTGAAAAGTTTTCTCCTGTGTGGCTCTCTGCTCATGTCACTTCCGTACTAACATGCAAGTATGAGAGCACCTTAGTATGTCTGCCCTTTTATAACTGGAAGTAAAGGAAGGTTTTTTTTTTTTCTTTTCTTCTAGATCCACTATTTATAAGTAGATTGGACAGGTTGTTGTGCAGGCCTATGAATAGTGAGATAAATGCTTCCTGCTCTTGTTAAAGCCCACTCCATTTAGTACAGTCACTACTACTTTTTGTCACAGAGCCTCGTAAACAGATGAAAAGGCCCGAGCACACGGCTGACCACGCTAAACCTCGGAAAGACCCCGTTCATGAGGTTTGCCAAGGTCAGCTGAACTGTCCTCCTCGCCTTTCCGTACACCACTGATAACCTTAGACCATTCAGAATTTGAATTATTGCTATCTGAATTTGGTCCTTTAGCCAGTTTTCTATCTGTTTACAAATGGGTTTTTCCCTGACCATGCTCAGCTTATGCTCAGACATCATCTGCATCACTTTCGTGATAGTGGAGATTGGGATTTCACATCCAGATATAGTTAATAAAATCCCACCCCTTCTAGTAGAGTATTGGGAGTTTAATGCAGGGTCATCTACTTCAGCAATACTATGGGATGCTTTTAAGCTATGCAGGAGGACTATATATATATATATATATATATATATATATATATATATATATATATATATATATATATATATATATATATATATATATATATATATATATAATTATATTTATATATTTCTCCTCTATTAAAGCGGTCAATAAGTCTCAACGAGTAAAGAATGACGCTTTGAAGTTTATAGTAGAGGAAAAAAGCCCAATCTGCTTGCGGATCCTTTCAGACTCTAATTTTAATGCTTTACTCCATAGCAAACGAGCCTTACTTTTGCATATGGCTGACCTATATAAAAATAAACAAATCTTTTGAGCAGGGAGACCGTAATGGTGTTTTTTTTGGCCATGATAGATGAACATGAGCAAATCTAGTATTCCGATTTTGGAAATGCGCACCTCCTCCTGGAGATATGGTTTGTACACAGCCTAAAATTTGAGACTTTTCAGCAATTTTGTCAGACATTATATCTGTTGCCTTCCGATTTCCAGCCGACTGAATTGGTGGGTTAGCTGGATTCAGTCGCACTGGCCCTGTTAACAAATAATGAGAGGGAGATGCTAGTACGTCCTATAACCTCAGAGGAAGTCCTTTCTGTCATTGGCTCCTTTACATTGGGGAGTCACCGGGTCCGGATGGCCTTCCTATTTATTTCTATAAGGCTCATGTGGAGCTCTTAGCTCCTGTATTGCCTTCTCTTTACTCTGATTGTCTGAAGGAGGGAGCCTTCCTGGACTCAATGAATTATGCTCATATATATTTTTAATCTACACACATCCAAAAGATCCATCCTCTTGTGCTTCATATAGGCCTATTGCTCTTTTGAATGTAGATTTCAAGATTTTTGACTTGATTTCCCCACGACTACAACCTTTTGATGAATATTATCGGCTCAGATCAGACGGGGTTCATGCCTGGCAGGGCTACTGTGGATTTGAGGAGATTAGATACTAATATATTTATGCTTCACATCTTAATATAGGATCTAGGGTCATTGCTTCCCTGGCTATCAAAGGCTTTTGCTACCTTGGAGTGGCCCTTTTTGTGGCAAGTACTCCGCAGAATGGGTTTTCCAATGGTATTTATTAAATGGTTTCAGGTCTTAGATAGGAATCCCACAGCTACAGGTAAAATAGCTGTGGATTTCACACACCTTTTGGACTTGCCCATATATAGCTAATTTTTTTGGGTGGAGGTGGTGGATTTATTAAATTCGATCTCCTCTGCTCCTGTGCCGGTTTCAGTGTCTGCTTGTTGGGTTTGGTAGAGGCTATTACCCCTACAATGACTGAGCGAATATTTTATTAATACAACATTTATTCTCTGCAAGAAAAGCCATTGCATTACAATGGAAGAAACTCTGTCCTCCTACGCTTTATATTGCCCTAGTAAGTGCGATAAAGTGGTCTGCCAAATCGTACACGGCATCTAATATATAGATGGGGGTAATGAATTAGTCTAGGTGTTTCCTATAGGGGATTTTTTTGTTTAAGAAATTAAAGATTTAAATTAAGAGATTAAAGATTTATTAACAAATGTTTTTTTCCGGGCCTGTAGACTTAACCTTACACATTAGCCGTGTGTGGGGGGAACTGCGTCAGACACTTTTGCAAAATCCAAGCATTCTACGTCCACAGCCACCCCTCTCTCCAAGGTTTTACTTGCCTCCTCCTGTCACCAGGCCTCCATCTCAGATCTGTAAGACTATAACCTGGTCATCTTTACTTAGATTCTTTAAGTTTCATAAGGTCAATGTACAGTGGGGAAAATAATTATTTGCTGCCCTGCAGATTTTGTAGGTTTGCCTACTTGCAAAGAAATTAAGGGTCTATAATTTCTATCATAGGTGTATTTTAAAGGATAGACAGAATATCAACCAAGAAAAAAACATGATACAAATGTTCTAAATTGAATTGCAGTTCAGTGAGTTAAAAAAAAGTATTTGATCCCCAAGCAAAACATGACTTGGTGGAGAAACCCTTGTTGGCAAGCACAGTGGTAAGGCGTTTCTTGTAGTTGGTTACCAGGTTTGCACACATCTCAGGAGTGATTTTGGTCCACTTCTTTACAGATCTTCTCTAAAATCCTTAAGGTTTCTTTGCTGTCACTTGGCAACTCGAAGTTTCAGCTCCCTCCATAAATTTTCTATAGGATTAAGGTCTGGAGACTGGCTAGGCCACTCCATGACCTAAATGACCATGACCTTTTACAATACTTGGCCCCTCAATGTGCAAAGTCGGCCTGTACCTTTTTAGCAGAGAAACTGTCCCAAAGCATAATGTTTCCACCTCGGTGCTTGACTGTAGGGATGGTGTTCTTCTGGTTATAGTCAGCATTTTTCTTCCTCCAAACACGGCGAGTCGCGTTAATGCCAAATAGCTAAATTTTGGTCTCATCTGACCACAGCACTTTCTCCCGATCCTTCTCTAAATCATTTAGATGTGCATTACCAAACTTCAGTATGTATTGCCGCATACTATGCAGGCGCATCTGTTGGTAAGTTCATTCCATGCTCAGCTATCACAGTTAAGAAGCCACCTCCACAGCAACAAGTTCACATTCTTGACCACAGTAGTGACTGATCTTGTTTTGACATCAACTGTGCAATACAGCATTCTAGTAGCAATTTTACCAGAGGACAATGGGAGAATTTTCCTTGCTTATTACTTCCTTTTTCTCAGTGATATGGTAATGTTGGAGCATGTGATCATAAGATTTAAAAGTGGTACTGTGGTAATCAAACAATTGTTTAACCACTTCAGCCCCGGAAGGATTTACCCCCTTCCTGACGAGTGTTTTTTGCGATTCGGCACTGCGTTGCTTTAACTGACAATTGCGTGGTTGTGCAACGTGACTCCCAAACAATTGACTTTCTTTTGGTGGTATTTGATCACCTCTGCAGTTTCTTTATTTTGTGCGCTATAAACAAAAAGCGACAATTTTGAAAAAAGCTAATTTTTTTTGCTCCTAATATCCCCCAAAAATATAAAAATCCCCCCCCCCCCACAGTTTAGGCCGATACGTATTCTACATATTTTTGGTAAAAAAATCGTAATAAGCTTTTAATTGGTTTGGGCAAAAGTTATAGCGTCTACAAAATTTTTTATCGTGACTGCAACATTATGGCGGACACATCAAACAATTTTGACACCTTTTTGGGACCATTGGCATTAATACAGCGATCGATGCTATAAAATTGCATTGATTACTGTAAAAATGTCCCTGGCAGTGAAGGGGTTAACCGTTAGGGGGAGGGGTTAAGTCTATCCTAGCGGCGTGTTTCTAACTGTCTGGGGGCTTGGCTGTTTGACACCACACTGATCGCTGCTCCCGATGACAGGGAGCAGACTATCAGTGTGCTGTCATTAAACAGAACGGGGAGATGCTGTTTACATTTCCCCGTTCTTGAGCTCTGTGACACGTTCGCGGGTATCCCCGCAGCGATCGAGTACGTGGGACCCGCGTGAACGGTCACGGAGTGCGCAGCAGGCGCGGGCATGGCGGGAAATTCAAAGTAACGTACAAGTACGTTACTTTGCCCAGCCGTGCCATTCTGCCGCCAAATATGTGCCGACAGCAGTCAGGAAGTGGTTAACCAGTTAGCAACCAGAGCAAATATTTTCATTTTTATTTTTTTAAATATGTTGCAATCTGCATTTTTACTGGGAAATTACTGAAAACCTCAAACATGGATTTTCTGAAAGCATGGTAGTTGCATTTTTTTATGTTGCATAATATTTGCACAGCTGTTTATCAGATCTCTATTTTCAATAAAAAGCAGCTGCTGTAATTTTCTGTAACATTCAATTCAAAATGGTAACTTCGAGGCATTCTGTGCACCATTGTTGTATACAGTTCCCCAATTAATGTAATTATCTGCTTGTTTGTTTGGCTTGTTGACTTTCCGCAATAAGATGCAAATCAAAGTTTAGCACCTCCTGCAAAAGAAATTTCAGCTTTGAGATGCTCCCCAAGGGTTAATATACAGTGGATATAAAAAGTCCACACACCCCTGTTAAATTGTCAGGTTTCTGTGATGTAAAAAAAAAAAAATGAGACAAAGATAAATCATTTCAGACCTTTTTCCACCTTTTTAATTTGACCTATAAACTGTAACACTCCATTGAACCACTAAATTAAATCTTTAAGGTGGAGAAAAATAACAGCGTGGCACATCTTGACTTGGCAATATTTTGCCCACTCTTTGCAAAAACACTTCAAATATGTCAGATTGCGAGGGCACCTCCAGTTCACAGCCCTCTTCAGATCACCCCACGGATTCACGTCTGGGCTCTGGCTGGACCATTCCAAGACTTTAATCTTCTTTAGGGGAAGCCATTCCTTTGATTTGAATGGTATGCTTTGGGTCGTTGTTGTGCTGAAAGATGAAGTTCCTTTTTCATGCTTTTGGGAGACTTCAGATGTGTTTTTGAAAAATTTAGCTAGGCTTGGATGTTTTTCTTTGTAAGAAAAGGCTTCCATCTTGCCACTCTACTCCATAGCGCAGACATGTGAAGAATATGGGAGATTGTGCTCAAATATACCACACAGCCAATACTTGCCAGATATTCCGGCAGCTACTTTAATGTTGCTGTAGGCCTCTTGGCAGCCTCCCTGACCAGTTTTCTTCTCGTCTTTTCGTCAATTTTGGAAGCTCTTGATAATGTCACTGTTGTGCCATGTTTTCTCCACTTGATGACTGTGTTCACTGTGTTCCATGGTACAGTGACTTGCAAAAGTATTCACCCCCCTTTGGCGTTTCATGTTTTGTTGCCTCACAACCTGGAATTAACATGGATTGAGGATTTGCATCATTTAATTTACAGAACATGCCCACAACTTGGAAGATGTGTTTTTTTTTTAATTTTTAATTTTTTTTATATATATATATATATATTGTGAAGCAAACAACAAATAGGACAAAATAACAGAAAAAGTCAATGTGCAGAACTACTCACCCCACCTAAAGTCAATACTTAAGTCAATGCTCCAAGTCGCTTTGGATAAGTCTCTATGCGCTTGCCACATATCACCACTGGGGATTTTTGCCCATTCCTCTTTGCAAAGCTGCTCCAGCGCCTTCAAGTTGGATGGTTTGCACTTGTGAACAGCAATCTTTGTCTTGACAACAGATTTTCTATTGGATTGAGGTTTTGGCTTTGACTAGGCCATTCCAACACATTTACGTGTTTCCACTTAAACCACTCAATTGTTGCTTTAGCAGTGTGTTTGGGATCATGAACCTCTGTCCTAGCCTCAAATCAGAGAGTGGTAAAGGTTTTGCTCAAGAATATCTCTATTTAGCACCATCCATCTTTCCCTCAACTCTGACCAGTTTCCCAGTCCTGACTGCTGAAAAACATCCATGATGCTGCCACTATATTTCACTGTTGGGATGGTGTTCTTTATGTGATGTGTTGGGTTTGTGCCAGACATAGTGTTTTCTTTGATGGCCAAAAAGTTCAATTTTAGTTTCATCAGACCAGAGCACCCTCCTCCATACATTTTGGGAGTCTCCCGCATGCCTTTTCGCAAACTCAAAACGTGCCATTTTGTTTTTTGATGAAAGTAATGGCTTTCTTCTGGCCACTCTGCCATAAAGCCCCCACTCTATGGAGCGTACGTCTTATTGTCCTATGTACAGATACTCCAGTCTCTGCTGTGAAACTCTGCAGCTCCTCCAGGGTCACCTTAGGTCTCTGTGCTGCCTCTCTGATTAATGCGCTTCTTGCCCGGTCCATGAGTTTTGGTGTGCAGCCGTCTCTTGGCAGGCTTGCTGTTGTGCCATGTTCTTTCCATTTGGTTATGATAGATTTGATGGTGCTCCGGGGATCATCAAAGATTTGGATATTTTTTTTATGTCACTTGTTTGGCGAGTTCCTTGGTCTTCATGGCAGTGTTTGGTTAGTGGTGCCTCTTGCTTAGGTGTTGCAGCCTCTGGAGCCTTTTAGAAAGGTGTGTGTGTTTGTAATGACAGATCATGTGACACTTAGATTGCACACAGGTGGACATCATTTCACAAATTTTGTGACTTCTGAAGGTAATTGGTTGCACCAGAGCTTTTTATGGGCTTCATAACAAAGGGGGTGAATACATACGCACATGCCAATTATAATTTTTTTTTTTTGATTTCTGAAAAATACTTATGTATATATTTTTCTAATTTTACTTCACCAACTTAGACTATTGTGTTCTGATCCATCACATATAATTCAAATAAAAAAAAAAAACATTGAATTAAAGGCTGTTGTAACAAATAGGAAAAGCCAAGGGGGGTAAATACTTTTTTGCAAGGCATTGTATATCTAATGCCCTGGAAATTCTTTTGTACCCTTCTCCTGATAGGGGGAATGTTTTGTCTATAGTTCCACTTTAACATATTGCTATCATAGGGGGACTAACGCGCCACCAATTTTGATAGTACTGGGCAGATGACCGGGTCTTCAGAAAAAGTCCTGTAAAAGGGATCAGATATTTTTTACAACCACCCAGATCGCCTTTACTTCAGTAGAGGTGTGCTTGTTTTGACCACTAGGGACTTTTAACTAGTTGAAGGGTACCCCCAAATCATTATATTTTATCTTTTTAATATATATTTACAAAAATGTGTCTGAAGTAAGCTATATGCAATATATTGTAGTGTTGCGCAATAATTTGGTATGGCAGCCTGTGTGCAGCTATTGCAGAATTGCTTGATTTTATACACATGAACATTTTAAAGAAGGAAAAAAAACTGTCTCCCTTTACAACCTCTTGTCTCCACATTACAGGGGACAGATGGTGCAGATTTTTTTTTTTTTTTTTTGCTATGTTGCAGACAAGGGCATTGATGCACAGGATTACTACAGGCTCGGCTATTATAGTTCATGGCAGTCTGTATTCTTGCTGAAGCTATTTGAGTCACAAGACCAGAACAAGTATGTAGATCAGCATTTCTGACTTTACATTGATTTCCTGATCTAAATAATTTTGTCACGTCAGAGTACTGAAAGCAGTAGATGAACATAATAGCTTGGTGACTTGCCATTTCCAGATCAGATCATAAATGGCAGCTTTCAAGCTTTGCTCAAGAATCCTTTTTCAAACTTGTCCGTTTTCTGAAGCCGCAACTGTCAGGTGTTCAGGAAGGCATCCTGCTACCTCCTAAATGCCTTTTTTTTTTTTACACTTGCCAAACAGCTTGTCATGCCACATTAATTTTACAACAGCATGTAAACAACCCTTCCTGCTGTATTGTAGATTGTAAGCTTTAGGTGGGAATTTAGGGGGCAGTTAAACTGCAGCTCAACTGACCGTTTTTTTTTTTTTTTTTTATCAGTAATGCATTATGGTAAAAAGTCCCACTACTGATACCATGGTTTTATGGTCCTTGTTTGTGCACTGGTTCCCAGTGATGTTGGAACAGGAAGGGGCCATCCCCAAACTGTTCCCACAAAGTTGGGAGCATGAAATACAAAATGTCTTGTATGCTGACGCTTTAAGAGTTCCCTTCACTGGAACTAGAAGGCCAAGCCCAACCCCACACCATGATACCCCCCTCCACCAAATGATTTGGACCAGTGCACAAAGCAAGGTCCATAAAGACTTGGATGAGCAAGTTTTTGGGTGGAGGAACTTGACTGGCCTGCACAGAGTCCTGACCTCCACCTGATAGAACACCTTTGGGATTAAATAGAGCGGAGACTGAGAGCCAGGCCTTCTTGTCCACATCGGTGCCTGACCTCACAAAAGATACTTCTGGAAAAATGGTCAAACATTCCCATAGACGCACACTCCTAAACCTTGTGGACAGCCTTCCCAGAAGAGTTGAAGCTGTTATAGCTGCAAAGGGTGGGCCAACTCAATATTGAACCCTACGGACTAAGACTGGGATGCCATTAAAGTTCATGTGCGTGAAAAAGCAGGTGCCCCAATACTTTTGGTAATGGTGTATGTAGCCATGCTAACGCACAGCATCTCATTACTACTTCTCCAGTAAAGCACGTGGCTTTTAGACCCAAATCAATCTTCAATCCTATGCATGTAAAAGGCACTTATATCCAATGTTTCTATTAAGTAGTTTATTTAGAGATCCTACAAATGTGCAAATCACTCCCCAACAATTCCTCTATACGCTCTAATCTTACCTAAATGAGAAAAATTCCAACAACTCCCAGTATTATAATAAATAGACCTACAAGGGCAGAGAAATTGTGGTGTAAGACGGGACTAATACCTCAAAGAAGCCCACAGACTATTATCGGACACAAACACCAATGTCCGATTACAATGCGACAATCTACCCCAGTATAGTGAAGAAGCACAAACATTAGTAAAAACATTGTATTGTCAATGAGGTGGAAACTTTTCTTAAAAGGGAATGCTATAGTACACCTTACTTCTACCATCAATCCAAGATCCATAAGCCATAAGATTGGGCTGGGAAATACTGGTCTCCAAAGTGACTGCCTGTATTTTGGTGGGTCCTATTGAAATTTTGTCCAGGCCCTGTTTATAGAAAGAAAAGGGCAAGTCCGTTTATTTAAAGAAGATATTGTTCATTTTGGACAGTAAGGAAGGGTTATAACCTCTGGCAATGTAATTTTCTGCTATCTGTGTCCCATTTGGGGAGATTTACCTTCACTCCTTGTCCCATAGCCAAAACAGAAAGTGAGAGGAAATCCCTGCAGATTAAGGGGATCCATTGGCGCTGCCCAGATCACCAGAATTGGTGTCCCCATTGGAAGATTTCCCCCTCTGTTACTTTTCTGGGAACAACTCAAAATTTGGTACTTTCATTTACTTTCACTTTTGGTGATAACGATAAACAGGACATATAGAGTGGATGGATCTCCCTAATGGAAAAAGTATCAATAGAAACTTGACAGGAGTTCTAATCCATCTCTACTCTTTCCAAAATAAATATGCCTTTTTATTTATACTTTTAAGATTCTGTAGTAGATGCATTTCTAAAATGCATAATTTAAATAGTAACATTCCATTAAATGTGATAATTGCATTTAATTCCCTGTACCCTATTGCAAGGTTTGTATATTTGTACCATAGAATGCATTTGAAAAATAACACCAAATTGTGCTATTCTCAAATGACCACAAGGTGGCGATATTGTCATAGTAAAAGTAATGATTGTAGTTCACAATGCCTGTTCTCCTGGAATTTTGAAAATTTTTATTTACTTTAAAGGATACAGATGCATTTCATATACATATTTTCATAAACTGTTAATTAAAAAAAATGCAACGCGTAACAGCTTACTGCTGGTATTTATGATTCTTGGGATCAGCAAGGAATAGCAAAGAAACTTGAAAAACTTGAACTGATTTTATATAAATGGCACTGCTTACAATTGTTTTGAAATACTGTAAATATTAATGCAGTATAGTAACCCAGAGCATTGCTTGGTATTAGTCATTGTGTTATCAGTAGCATAGGCAGTATTCCTTTCTCATAATTCTTTGTTTCTGCAGGTGGTTGATGTTGAACAAGTATGCCCCATATGCTCATTAGTATTCATTATGAAATCTCTGTAGTTTGTTTTTTTATTATCGTGTAAGTAAAAATCTTTATTTTAGAAGGCATTCGAGCTATTGAAAAAATTTATTTTTGTTTGCTTAATGGGATAAACCTTTTGGCTTTATATAGTAAAGCTGCATTTACATGGGTTGTGTTTGTGTGTGTTGGTTTTTTTTATTTTATTTTTTTTAAATCGGAAGGTTGCCACTCCTGCCAAGAACCTTGGTCTGGATTGCTTATCGCACATGCCAGGAGTTGTAGTGGGGTGGGCAGTATAACTGACTAAATTATCTGCAATAAAATGCCGCTCCAACACCACCACACTATGGATGCTTTTCTGCATCACATTTCCATGTGAATCCAGACAAAGAATCTTCCATTAGGAGCATAGCTAACCTTGAACATTTGCATTATACTGCCACCTACAGAAGTATAATTTGAATGTTCAAAGATTCCCATGTTCCTCAGTAGGTGCATGAGAGGAAGGAAAAAAAAATGTGTACAGTGAGTACAAATATCCTTTTATTCTTAAGCGTGAATTCCAAAATTACAGCAACCGAAGGTAGCCATTCCAAATTCAGTCTGCTGAAGTCCTATTTGCTTAAAGCAGAACTTGTCATTTTTTATTTTTTTTTTTAATTTTTCCATCTTTTCAGTCCTCTGCCCTTGTTTTAACTTTAGATAGTAAAACCATTATTTTTTTTATTTTTTTTGCTGCTTGTAAATACCTTATACAGCCCACTTTCTGTTTCTTGTCTGGAAAAAAGCCTAGGCTTATGACATGCACTGCGCTCACTCTTGTGAGTTTGCTAGGAAGGGAGGGGGGATGAGTCATAGGAGGGCCAACAAGAGCTGCAGAGCTGGAGGTGTGCCTCTGTGTAAATTCAGGAAGTAAACAGGCAGCAGCCTCAGCTGCCCAGTTAAAATGGATGCAGCCAGACTGAGTGGAGGGGAGATTTCTGCAGCATATATGGCAAGTACAGAATTGCTGTATATATAAAATATGCAAAGTGGTTGGCAGGAAGCTTCAGAATGGAAAAGATGTTTTTATTACAAATTGTCAGCAGACTGCAGTTCCTCTTTAAGATGGATCCTTATTGGTTGCTATGGGTTACTGTAATAGAGTTGGCATTTTGCAGAACTCATGCCCATGTGTTTTTCTTTAATAATGTGCCCCTCCCCAAACACCCCTTACATATCGCCGGATTCACCTTGTCACAAGCCCCGGGACTACAGCTTCTGAATGTGGGACGGAGAGGGCGAGTAGACGGTTTACCCCCAATACACCGATTTCTCTGTAGTGGGTGACTGCACTGAGCCCCTTCCATTTCTGGATTCAGATTGTCGGTGTGCTGGTGCTCTAAACCAGCTGATGTTATCAGGGGCTGGAAATGGAGGCAGCACCAGGGGTATGATATACTCCTGTTGTCTTCATAAATGGACCATGGTACTACCAAAATAAATGGTCTACTCCTTCTTGACAGTAATTCTGGTATGTAAAAAAAAAAGTGTTAGATTTATGTTAAGGGGTTCAACTTTAATATGAAGGTTGAAAAACTTTTAGAGGCAATGTCTGTGAAATTTTGGCGGGCGTGGGTACCTATCAAAACTAGGCCCCCCCCAAAAAAAAGTCCAGAAGAGGGGAGGAGAAAGGGCAGAAAAGCGGAACTTCCACTTTTAGGTCAAGTTCTGCTTTAAAAGCTAGGTTCACCTTTTCAGGCAGAATTTCACTTGTAAATAGAAGCGTTTTCTTTTAATGTCATTTCTGGCCCAGAAATTCCAACGTGTGCATCTCTCGCTTACCTCGTTTATAAAAGCGCTGAACTTTCACCTGTCTGGATGTTAAATGTTTTTTTTTTTTTTTTTAATGTTTTTATTCCATCACTTTCTGTAGATCATATCCCGCCATGCACAAAAGAGGGAATGATGGGGTGTGTTCACCTGTCTGGACCTCCCTCATTACTGTACAACCTCTTTTAATTTCCACCCATTGTCTGTGCAGTCTTATTGTACAATCTCCTGCCTGCCTGATTTGATACAAATGAAATGTGTTGTTCAGGTGGGTCCTCCTTATTACATAAGGTTCTGGTAAATCTAAAGGAAATTGTACAGTCCTGTGTACTTGTATCATCCTGCGTACTTGTATAAAGATGGCCATACACTTACTTAGTGTATGGCCATCTTTACAGAAGTACGCAGGATGACAGAGTGGACAGAGACACTCGGCTGTCAGGTCCGTTCACAGGCCTACGCAATTTAATGTTAAACCTATTGTCTTCCAATTTCAGTAAATGGCCGTGTGTTTTTTTATTTATTTTTTTTTAAATTCCCTTTTACTAAAAAAAAATTTCCCCCTACGCTAGGGTCAAGAGTACGGTATTTGTACATCGCTATCATATCCCCTCTCAAGCATCTCTTCCCCAGTGAGAATAATTTCAATGCTTGTCTTTACTCATAGCTGGGATCCTCCAGTCCCTTTTATTAGCTTGGTTGCCCTTTTCTGGACTCCAGTTCCAGCACATCCTTCTTGCGGACTGGTGCCCAGAACTGGACAGCATACTCAAGATGCAGCCACACCAGAGTCTTGTAGAGCGGGAGAATTATCGTTTTATCTCTGGAGTGAATCCCCTCTTTAATGCATGCCAATATTCTGTTGGCTTTGCTTGCATCAGCTTGGCATTGCATGCCATTGCTGAGCCTGTCCTCTACTAGATTCCCCCAGACATTCTCCCATGGAGAATAACTTGCGCTCATATTTTTAGCAGCCAATGCATTAAACTCCATTTGCCATGTAGTTTTTTTTAAATATGGTTACAGAAGTGTACACACCCTTAATCACTTCAGCCCTGGAAGATTTGGCTGCTGAATGACCGGGCCATTTCTTTGCAATTCAGCACTGCGTCGGTTTAACTGACAATTGCGCAGTCGTGCGATGCTGCACCCAAACAAAATTGACATCCCCGCCACAAATAGAGCTTTCTTTTGGTGGTATTTGATCGCCTCTGCGGTTTTTATTTTTTTGCACTTTAAACAAAAAAAATCAATAATTTAGAAAATAACGCAATATTTTGTACTTTTTGCTATAATAACCCCATTTAAAAAAAAGAGCTAATTTTCTTTCTCAGTTTAGGCCGATATGTATTCATATTTTTGTTAAAAAAAAAAAGCATATATTGATTGGTTTGCGCAAAAGTTATAGCGTCTACAAAATAGCGAATGGATTTATAGCTTTTTTTTTTTTTTTTTTAAACTAGTAAGGGTGGCGAGCTGCAATTTTTATAGCAGACACATCGGACTGACACATTATAGCGGACACTTTTGACACATTATTGGTACCATTGGCATTTATACAGCGATTAGTGCTATAAAAATGCACTGATTACTGTAAAAATGTAACCGGCAGGGAAGGGGTTAACGCTAGGGGACTATCAAGGGGTAAACTGTGTTCCCTGTTTGTTTTTCTAACTGTAGGGGGAGGGAACTGACCTAGAGGAAGTGACGGATCGTGGTTCTTAGTTAATAGGAAATCAAGATCTGTCACATCTCTCAGAACAGGGATTTGTGTGTTTACTCACTCTCGTCCCTGTTCTGCCTCTCGTGCCTGCGATCGCTTGTGGCCGGTGGTCATCGCGATCGCTGGCCACAAGCATCGACACCCCTGCTATCCCGGTCCCACGAGCTGACTTATAGCTACGGGACCGTGTCGACCTGCCGCAGTAAAATGACGGCTGGTCGGCAAGCGGTTAAACTAATACTTTGTTGAAGCACCTTTTCATTTCATTACAGCACTCAGTCTTTTTGGGTACAAGTCTATCAGCATGGCACATCTTGACTTCGTTGCAAAAACATGTCTGTCAGATTGCGAGGTCTTCTCCTGTGCAAAGCCCTCTTTAGATCACCCCACAGATTTTCAATCTTAATCACGTCTGGGTTTTGGCTGGACGATTCCAAAACTTTAATCTTTTGGTGAAGCCATTCCTTTGTTGATTTGGATGTATGCTTTGGGTCATTGGCATGCTGAAAGATGAAGTTCCTCATGTTCAGCTTTCTAGCAAAAGCGTGAAGGTTTTGTGCCAATATTGACTGGTATTTGGAACTGTTCATAATTCCTTCTATCTTGACTAAGGTCCCTGTTCCAGCTGAAGAAAAACAGCCCCAAAGCATGATGCTGCCACCACCATGCTTCACTGTGGGTATGGTGTTCTTTTAGTGATGTGCAGTGTTTGCACCAAACCTATCTTTTGGAATTATGGGCAAAAAATTCAACTTTGGTTTTATCAGACCATAACACATTTTCTCACATGCTTTTGGGAGACTTCAGATGCGTTTTTGCAAAATTTAGCCGGGCTTGGCTGTTTCCCTTTGGAAGAAAAGGCTTCCGTCTTGCCACCCTACCCCATATCCCAGACATATGAAGAATACAGAAGATTGTTGTCACATGTACCACACAGCCAGTACTTACCAGATATTCCTGCAGCTCCTTTAATGTTGCTGTAGGCCTCTTGGCAACCTCCCTGACCAATTTTCTTCTGGTCTTTTCATAAATTTTGGAGGGACTTCCAGTTCTTGGTAATGTCACTGTTGTACCATATTTTCTCCACTTGATGACTGTCTTCACGGTGTTCCATGGTATATCTAATGCCTTGGAATTTCTTTTGTACCCTTTTTCTGACTATCTTTTTACAATAAGATCCCCTTTGGAAGCTCTCTGCAGATGATGGCTTTTGCTGTAGGAAGAGACTAAGAAAATGTCAGGAAAGGCCTACTAGAATAGCTGAACTTTTATTTGGGGTTAATCGGAGGCACTTTAAATGAAGGCAGGTGTGTACTGACTCCTATTTAATATGAGTTTGAATGTGATTGCTTCATTCTGAACACAGCTACACCCCCAGTTTATAAGAGGGTGTGCACACTTATGCAACCACATTATTATTATTATTATTATTATTTTTTTTTTTACACACCCACCGGCCACTTTTATTAGGTACACTTTGCTAGTACCGGTTTGCACCCACTTTTTCCTTCAGAACTGCCTTAATTCTTCATGGCATAGATAAAACAAGGTGTCTGAAGCATGCCTCAAATATTTTAGTCCATATTGATGATGGCATCACGCAGTTGCTGCAGATTTGTCGGCTGCACATCCATGATGCAAATCTCTTGTTCCACCACATCCCAAAGGTGCTCTATTGGATGAGATCTGGTGACTGTGGAGGCCATTGGAGTGCAGTGACCTCCATTGAAACCAGTGGTGAGAAGATTTGAGCTTTGTGACCTGGTGCATTATCCTGCTGGAAGTAGCCATCAGAAGATGGGTGCACTGTATCGGAGATGGAAAGGGTCAGCAACAATACTCGGGGAGGGCTTGGTGTTTAAATGATGCTCCATTGGTACTATGGGGCCCAAAGTGTGCCAAGAAAATATCCCCCACACCATTACGCCACCACCAGCCTGAACCATTGATACAAGGCCAGCTGGATCCATGCTTTCATGTTTACACCATATTCTGACCCTACCATCTGAATGTTGCAGCTAAAATCAAGATTCGTCAGACCAGGAAACGTTTTCCAATCTTCTATTGTCCAATTTTGGTGAGTCTGTGCGAATTGTAGCCTCAGTTACCCGTTCACTGACAGGAGTGGCATCCAGTGTAGTCTGCTGCTGCTGTAGCCAATCTGCTTCAAAGTTCGATGTGTTGTGCATTTAGAGATAGTATTCTGCAAACCTTGGTTGTAATGAGTGGTTATTTGAGTTACTGTTGCCTTTCTATCATCTCAAACAAGTCGGCCCATTCTCCTGACATCGACAAGGCATTTTCTTCCACACAACTGCCACTGACTGAATATTTTCTCTTTTTTGATTGGCATCAACCACCATGCCACGTTCAAAGTCACTTAAATCCCCTTTCTTTCCCATTCTGGTGCTCGGTTTGAACTTCAGCAAGTCGTCTTGACCAAGTCCTAGATGCCTAAATGTATTGAGCTGCTGCCATGTGATTAGCAATTTGTTTTACCAAGCAATTGAACATGTGTACCTAATAGTGGCTGGTGAGTGTATATATTGTGTGAGTGCTGCATGTTTAACATTCTCAGAGACTGCTATAGGTTAGATTAGGTTCCTGAGAGTGCAGAGCTCTGAGGCACCTATTAGAAGTTTTTGTAAAATTGGACCCGTCTTTGGCTACTTGTACCAAATATCAAACGGCCATAACACTTACAGTAGTGTTTCCTACACAGAGGCAATGTTGATATGGAGAGCACAGATCACTTTCTGCTCTCCTAATGAACCACAGATAACCTGGTAATTGGATGAGAGGTCAGTCACAAGACTGTCACCTGATGGGTCTCCTCTCAAAAATATATATATATATATATATATTTTTTTAATTTATTTTGAGTGTGCGCTGATTTCTTTGGAGTTCAGAATGCATAAATTGGGATTAAAATTGTCACTATTGTTGGGTATCTTGTGCATCATTTTTTTTTATAAACTCATAGCGGTGAGTGATAAATTCCATCTCTTAAACCTGAGGGTAATTGAATTGCACTGCAAAACAAAGCCTTTAGAAGATTGCTTTTACATCTGTTTCCATTGTCAATTTTCTGCTATATTATGGCCATTATTTGAACCTTTACTGGTAAACCTATGGTATTCAATAATGAGCAGTGTTACATGTTTGACATGATCATGTTGCGTAAAGAGATTGTAAGGTTTTTAATTTTTTTTTTTTTCTGTCATACTTAACTGCTTTGTGCACTGGTTTTGCTCAGTGCAGCTCAAATCTCTTCTCTGCCGCCGCCTCTTCTGAGTGCCCTCATAGCAATCCGCTTGCTATAGGTGCACTATTACTGCACATCTATTGGTGCACACATAGCCCTGCTCTCTGTTCACATGATTTGATTGACAGCAGCAAGAGCCAATGGACCCTGCTGTTTCTGAGCCTCCTGTGAAAAGAGGGTAGAAAAGAGCAGCGCTACTACAGATTGGCATAGCACTGGATTGAGATTGGGTGGCTGTGTGGGGTTTTATTTTTATTTTTTTAACCTGAAAGCAGAGAATGTATTAAGGTTTAGAACAGTGGTTCTCAACCTTCCTAGTGCCATGACCCCTTCATAAAATTTACCAAGTTGTGGGGACCCCGAACAGTAAAATGATTTTCATAGCGTGGGTTGTCAGCACCCGAGGCAAGACGAGAGTTCTGATCAGCCAACTTAGGTGCTCTTGGTCAAGGTCATCTGCTGATCTGAGAACTGTAGGGGGACTCTTAGTGGCAACTATAATCGCAGGTAGTGTTACTCACTCACTGTCCAACTTTGTGATGTCTTGTAGCAGTGACACCTATGCCGAAATCAGGTGATGGGGTCTCCTCCTGCCCCTCCCACTTCACATTCATCACTAGTCAGCTGACCTCTAGTCTCTGCCCCCCAGCCATGCCATGAACTGAATGGGCGGCTGCAAAGAGGCCAAGAGGGCGGCCGCAGGCTCAAGAAACCGCTTAGCTGGGTGGCCACAGGTTCTAGGGACAGCCCTGCTCGGTGGTCACAAAAAGGCTGGGAGAGCAGTGCGGGCTTCAGGAACAGCACAGGATTCGGTATCCCCTTGGCAAATTGTCATTGGACCCTCAGGTTGAACCACTGGTTTAGAACCTTTCGCAACCACCTTTTAACTACACCTTTGAAATCCATTTGAATTCACTTATTTATGAGACTGTACATCTCCGTCTGAGAGCCTCTGCTCTCGTGCACATCATTGGATTAAGATCGAGCTCTGGTAATTTTTTTTGCAGTACAAGTACGCCTGCAAATACTAGTATAGGGACAATCCTAATATCAAGTAAGTCTGAGATGGGCATCTGGGAAAACACAATATACAGGGTTATGGGAAATGGTAGAGACAAAGGGTTACACACTGATACACCCACAGAGGTTAAACTGGATGGACTGATATTTTTGTTCAAGTTATGTAACTTTCTAATTCTGACTTTAGCCTGTATGCTCTGGAAAAAGACAATAGAAGCGGTCTCTCTTCACTTCCTTCCTGAGCAATTTTTAAAGCTTTTTGAGTTAAAGCTGGTTTCAGCTCTGTCACTTTAAATAGTCCCTTGGGGCCAAGCTGGCTCAAGTGACCCATTTTCTATCCTAACGGGTATGCCCGTTGTATGCACCATATAAACAGTATGTAGCCTTTCTAGGACTTGTGCTCGTAGCGCGCCTCCTAAAGCGATTGGATCTCCCTGCTGTCAACATTCCCCACAGAATGAACTGGGTGGGTGGTGCTCATTCTGCCTGGAACACTTGTGGACGTGCTTTTTTTTTCCCTCCTAGTTGGAGGACATTTCCTGCATTAAACTTTTATGCGAAACAATCGGTCTGGGAGCGCTCCCCTCCTAGCAGCATGCACACAGCTGAATGATGGCGAAAGAGCTGAGACTTTATTTCCACATGGGCATGCTTCTTTATGGAGCTTTGCATACATGTTGTAATACTTTTGTATGATTTTACATCTTGTCTGGGCACACTGGCATCCAGACTTTAACAGCTGTTGCAGATCAGGATTGTGGGAGATGATCTTTGGGCAACAGGTGGCTTAGGTTGTTCTGATCTATGAAACAAATACTCATTTGCAACTGAGCCATTGCTATGACTAGGAATTCATATTAAAACACTGCGCTATACACCTAAATAAACAATAGCAGACAGCACTACAATCTTACCAAAAATTGTGTGAATGAATAAAGTGAAAAGTGCAGCGCTAAGAATCAAATGTTGAGCATTGACCTATCAACATAATGTGATGTACAAAATAAATTGTGATTGTCATATTCAACTTACCTTGCGGGCCAGTTCACATCAGACGCAGTTCCGTTCAGTTTCGTGTGCTTTTTTCTCTACTAAAAATGCATGCATAGTGTTTTCCATGTATTTCAATGGCTCTAGTTCACAATATGCAGTCCGTTTTTTTAAAAAGCACACGAAACTGAAGAACTGCGTTTGGTGTGAACTAACACCGTCATCTGATAGTCTCTAAAGTGCACTGTGCAAATTGTAAATCAACATTGGTAGTATAGTCCTGTTGTTGTTGTAGAACCGGTTGGTAGGTTTATGGTTAACGGCATCCATAAAAAACAGCCTCCACATAGTGATACACCGTATGTTTACGGGTTTATTTGGAATAAAAAGGCTTTACGTAGATTCCAAGATGTATTGCATCAAGTAAAAAAAAAAAAAAAAAAACCTCTGGTGATCACAAAAGCATAACATTCAAAAAGGTGAAATGGCTTGGAAAGGACTAATCCAATCGACGCGTTTTGTCTACAAAGACTTCAACTGGGGTATGATATTTTTATTCCAAATAGACCCGTAACCATACAGTTGTTCACTATGGGAGGCTTTCTGTTTTTTTATGGATGCTGTTAACCATAAACCTACCAAACTGTTCTGTGGTGGAAGGAGGTTTTCTACCATCTGGGACATTGCCATCCTGATCCATATTCTCACATGCCGGGTCCAGGTTGCCTGAGGTGGCTCAGCTGAGGAGGATTTGCACCATTTGCTATCCAGAGCTTTGATATCAAATGCCTGATTGATGCTACCTTCTGATAAGCATATTTAATCTTCTCCCCTGGGTGGTGGATGCATACCCAGCGGTGACTCCTTTTAATACTACATTCCTGGATTCCTTCCCATCAATATACTGTATACTAATGGATTAATGTTTTAATCACCAATGAGACTTTACTACCAATGTTGATTTACAATTTGCACAGTGCACTTTATTTAGAGACTCCTTCAATCAGATGATGGTGTTTGTTTCGGCCCATTTAAGCATATACAAAAAACTAATCGATTATGAAAATGGTTGTCAACTATTTTCATAAACGATTAATCGGCCAGCCGATTAGTTGGCCTGCACACAGAATGCATTATTTGTTTACATATCAGGAAATACAGTGCAGCACACATACAGCTCAGTACACCATCCATACATGTCAGTAAGTGCCTGAGAACTTGTGAATGTGTGAGGAGCAATGCCTCATGGGACATGTAGTCCCGGGCAGGAAGTGAGTGGTTCTAAAGGCAGAAGTTTTTTTATTTTTTCCTTGCTATAGGGGCATGCTATACTATAATTTGCAGCTTGCTATTGGGGCACTTTGAAGGCAGGAGACGCCAGAAGAGTCAGGGCTGCTCTGTGCAAACGGAGCAGGCAAGTATAACATGTTTAACCGCTTCCCGACCACCTCACACAGATATACTGTAGCAGAAAGGCACATACAGGCATATTAACGTACCTGTACACTGCCCTTTAAGAGGCGGCCGCTCGCCCACTGGGAGCTCTGTGGTCACGATCCCGATGTCCGCGGGGACACCAGCGATAGTCTCACGGTGAGGAAGAACGGGGAGATGCTAATGTAAACAAGCATCTCCCTGTTCTGCCTAGTGACACTGTCGCTGATCAGCTCTCCGTGTAATCGGGAGCACTGATCAGTGACGTGTCACACAGCCCCCCACAGTTGGAATCACTCCCTAGGATGCACTTAACCCCTACAGCGCCACCTAGCGGTTAACCCATTCACTGCCAGTGACATTTTTACAGTAATCATTGCAATTTTTTAGCATTGATCGCGGTATTAATGCCAATGGTCCCAAAAATGTCAGAATTGTCAGATGTGTCTGCCATAATGTCGCAGTCACGATTTAAAAATCGCTGATCGCCACCATTACTAGTAAAAAAAAAAAAAAAAAAAATATCAATAAAAATGCCATAAAACTATCCCCTTTTTGTAGACGCTATAACTTTTGCACAAACCAATCAATAAACGGTTATTGCGATTTATTTTTTTTTTTTTTTTTTTTTTTTTTTTCTTTCTATTCTTTTTTTTTTTTTTTTTTTTTACCAAAAATATGTAGAATACGTATCGGTCTAAACTGAGGGGAACATTTTTTAGGGATATTTGTTATAGCAAAAAGGATGTCAATTTTGTTTGGGAGCCACGTCGCACGACCGCACAATTGTCAGTTAAAGCGACGCAGTGCTGAATCGCAAAAAGTGCTCTGGTCAGGAAGGGGGTAAATTCTTCTGGGGCTGAAGAGGTTAAAGTCATTTTTTTTTTTTTTTAAAACTGTGCAGGGAAGAGCAGCATGTGAACCCAGAAAAGGTGGAGGCTGATAGACTGGAGATAATAGAAGGCATTGCAATTACATTTAAAATAAAATTTTACCAGTATTTTGCATTATATTTAAAATGATCGCATTCATGAAAAAAAAATTAGGGAGATTTATATCTTCCCTTTACCCTTCATGTCTGACTCTAGTTAAAATGCCCATATATCCTATTTCTGTGTGTTATTAGTGTGTGTGTGTGTGTGTGTGTGCGTGTGTATGTATATATATAATTTTTTAACCCCATGATGACTGGCGATACAAAAAAAGCATACTGCTGCTACTTAACGTCTTAGGCCTGGTTCACACCTATGTGTGTTTTTTGGTGCTTTTTGCGGAAACGCACTACAGTTAATTCAACATCGATTATAAATCTAATCGTTAGTTGCAGCCCTAATGATCCCAATTTATTTTGTATATCGCAGTATGATATGTCAATACTCAACATTTTGATTCTTAACGCTGCACTGTTTTCACTTTATTTATTGCTTTGACTAACTCAGCGCTGGCAGATTTTACCTCTTGAACACGAGCCATGAAAAAAAGATTTTCACTATTGCACAAAAGGTTACCAGTGCTGAATTAGCCATTGAAATGGCTGTTATAAATTGGGATTTGTTTCATAAATCAGGACAGCCCAAAGCTCACCACACAGTACAATCTCCTGTAGATCTACCAGCCTGAAAGGGCTTGCCTAATTGGATACACATTGATTGGATAGGTTAGGCTGGCCCTCAAATGACATGGCTTTGGTAAATCTGATTGTACAAAAAATGTATGGTCAGATTGAAACTTGTATGGGTGACCCTAAGACATACGTTACCCAAAAATCATCTCCCACAATCGTGATCTGCTGCTCCTCTCACTTGCATGTATCCCGACTATTAATAATTTACTTGTACAACTCATATATGTTACACCAATCCTACTTAACCTCAATCATGCTGCATGCCATGCACCGCATACCTGCTCCGAATTTCACTACATGTGATTGTTCACATGCTGATTTTGCCCATGCCATATGAATATGCCCTGTTATTGGCAACAGGTAGTTAAATACTATTTCCACTATTTTATCTATACCTGCACCATGTACCCCAAGAGTATGCCTATTGGGTATCCTGGATGGGGGAACAGAGGCTGAGATAAGTCAGAAGTTGCTATTTTTAGCTTGCAAAGCTATAGCATGTAAATGAATACAATCTACTCCCCCTGCATCAGCCCGCAAGCTGTCAAGTCTGTGAGTGTTGCCCAAACAAGAGGATGTAAAAATCAAAAATAAGATTGTGTGTGTGTGTCCATATAAAACCTTACCTCTCCTGGCGGTGTTACTATCATGTAAGGCAGCTGTGCGAGCCTGTTACACACTGGCCAACTATTGTGTGGTTCAACAGAAACCCGCCAGTGTGTACAGCAGCCTGTTTGGCTCTGTTGAATGGGTGCGCTGGAAAACCAGCATCCCACCAGCCGGGAGCGCTGACTTGTGTGTTCTGGAGGGGAGACATTGCTAAGTTAGTACAGCACTCCTCGGTTGTTTTTTGTGTTTTTTTGTTCAGCCTGCTGGGTTGAATGGGGAAAAAAAAAAAAAAAACAGGCTTTAGTAGGGGAGTATTTCTAGACTGATTGCTTTTCCAAACTCTGTGCAGGAAACTCTCACCCCCACCAACCACCGAGCCCAAACATAGAATAA
The DNA here is from genome assembly GCA_028564925.1 of Lithobates sylvaticus. Taxonomy (NCBI): domain Eukaryota; kingdom Metazoa; phylum Chordata; class Amphibia; order Anura; family Ranidae; genus Lithobates; species Lithobates sylvaticus. The sequence goes on from CM053032.1 coordinate 140,977,335, forward strand.
TCCCACCCTTTGTTAGAGCGGGACAAATGCACATATTCCTAGCTCCTCCCACATAACAGGAACTAAAAGCAAATGCCGACAACAGAGAAGATCTCAATGAAAACTTTTAAAGATGTGTGTGTGTGTTTTTTTTAAAATAGAATTGTGTAGATAGCATGCATCAGTAGACTGGGGGTGGGGGGGGGGGGGGGGCAAGGCAGGACTGGGCTTTTAAACCTTATACTAAACTTCAACACAGGTGTACAATATATACCCTGTCATGTTTGTGAGCTGAAGCTGCATATAGAATATATATATATATATATATATATATATATATATATATATATATATATATATATATATATATATATATATATATATATATATATATCTATATATCTATCTGTGCTCATTTTGCATATGTTTGGCATGTCTTTGGCTATAGGGTTATGAAAATCAGAATTCAAAGCAAGTTGTTTGAATATTAATTTACATGCCTACAACTGCAACTTGTAATTCATTCATGTACATTTATTTTTCTATTCATTCTAACAATGTTATGTTTTTAGTATTTTTATTTCCTTCCATGTGGCAGCCCTGAATTGTGTATTTTATTATACTTTCTAACATTAGACTATTCTAGTCCTGTACACATTGGGGGAATTCAGTAAAGCTGCTGCACCACTTTTCTGTTTATTCCTCTTGTTTTGTATTGTTGTATTGCCCCAAATTCATATATAAATTCTTGTATTGTGCCAATTTCATGAAGTACATGCAACACTTTTGATTCTGACACCAACTCATGCTCCAAATTCAGGTAGTTCTAAAATGTACCACTTTTGCATTGTGGCCCAATAAATAAAGTTCGTATCTTACAAAAGTGGAGCTAATTAGGACAAACTCTTTGGCATACAGAGCGAAACTGACACAGAAAAATTTTGGGAAATTGTCTCATGCCTAAAAGTACAAGTTCTAGCCAGGTATATGGTTTTGGTGTATGCTGTACTACTTTTAGAATGCATGAAAGACACTTGCAAAATCGATCTGCGTTTGGTCTTTATACATTGATTTTCATATATTAACTACTTCCCGACATCCATGGGCGTCCTTGGGTTTTAGTAGTTAGTACCAGGGTGATGCCTGCACCTACAGGCATCATCCCGGTATGTATCTTTTTCACCCGGCGAATCCCTATTGGGCAGAAGTTCTGCGGGTGCTCCCACCTCCAGCTTTCCCGGGCTCTACCGTCCCATTGCGGAGCCTGGGAGCGTTGCAGCCAGCGGTGATGGAACCGACGTCGTTCTTGTCTCTGTAACCGCAGAAACAGGGAGCGACAAGTTGTTCGTCTTTTCCGGTTCAGCCTTTATTTACTTGGCTGCCAGCGGCCTGGAAAGTAAGCGATCAGACTGATCTGTGTCTAATTGGCTGCATGGGAGGCCAGAGGAGAGATTTGGGGTCCAATAGACCCCAGATCTCATCATAAAGAGAACCTGTCTTGGCCCATGCTGTCACAAGGGACGTTGTTCTTCCCTTGTGATAGCAATAAAGTTAAACCCCAAAAAAGTAAAAAAAATATGAGAATAAAAAAAATTTCAAGCACTCTGTCCCACCCTGCTTACATGCAAATGAGGACGCATACATTATTCCCTCATGCATATTAAACGTTGATCGCACCACGCATGTGAGGTATTGTCGTGAATGTCGAAGCGAGTGCACTAATTTTAGCACCAGAATTCCTGTGCAACTAAACTGGTAACCTGTAAAGGCAATTAAAGCGTCGCCTATGTAGAATTTTAAGCACCATAGTTTGCCGCAATTCCACAGGCAGACGCTTTATTTTTAATTCATGAAAGGTCTTTTTCCCCAAAATAAGTTTGAAAAAAAAAAAAAAATGCTATGTAAATACCATGTGACATAAAGAATTAAAACAACTAAACTACCATTTTTTTTTTTTTCTATAGGGCCTTTGCTTAAAAATATTAAATATGCATTGCATACTAGCGCATTATGAAGGACTTACCTGAAAAGGAAGCCCTCCAGCGACGCGCTGTATGTGTGTTCATCTTCACCCGATCTTCCTTCCGGGTTCGTCCGCTGCAGCCGTTTGACTGGCCCGAGCCACGGCCAATACTTTTGCACGCATGCGTTCCTTCAGAGCGCATGCGCCAGTGACATCACCAGCTGCTGCTGGCTAAGATTTGTCCTAATCGGTGTACGTGTTGGGAGATATGTTTACCTACAGGTAAGCCTTATTGTAAGCTTAGCTGTAGGTAAAAGTAATGGGGATTTACTACCACTTTAATGATAGTAATGGGTTTCTGCACTTTTTGGGGGCTCTCTATATAGGAAGATGAGCCGAGCACTGCACTTTGGTCCATTATTCCCACCAATTGATAGTTTTCAGTCTATAAAAAGAAAATGAAAACCTTATGTTTAATTGTCTTTAAAAACAAAAAAGCAAATGGGCATTTGCTGCTATGAACGAGCAGAACAGAAATTGCAATAAACTAGGGATCTGGGTGTTCTTTGAGGTGATCATGACTGAATTGTTTTATTTTTATTTTCCAGCATGGGGGTCCCCCTTAAATGGCCTTGTATGGATTGTGGGGGGACCCCCACACATTATTTTTTAATAACAGGCTCCTTTGCTTACATTCGGCTGTTAGCTGGGAATCCCCAACTGAAAGGATGAGTCGCTGGTTGTTGGGGTGCCTGCTCCTAGCAGTCAGCATAATCATGCAGCACTGGCACCTTTTTCAAAAATGTGCTGTATTAATGAACACCATAGTGAATAATGTGCTTTCCATTGTCATGCAATGTGTGACATGAGCTGCATTGGAAATCGCACTATTATGAACCAGGCCTAAAACCTAGACACAAATATAATACGTTGAAGCTTAACATTCGTTAAATGTGGTAGTTAATTTTCTTAGATGTGCTAGCAGATTTACATGGACTTGACTAACAAATTAACGCTTAACTCCAGCTAACACTTTTTCAGCAGTTTTTTTAGCTGTTACAGCAAGTTTTTTGATCGTGCATGTTTTAATAAAAATGGATGTGGTCACCCCAGAGATTTAAAGCGAATATCCCCATTGGCTTAAAGGCTGACATGTTGATACCAGAACAATACTCAAATTACCCAGTGCTTTATTCAGCTAGGCAGCACAGAAGACTTAATTATACTTTTTAGCCTTTCAGAGTAAGAATAGAGGTTTTTGTTGCATACATTTGCACATAAATTTCTAAGCCACACTGTCTTGTCAAGACTGCCCTGCAAAGAGTGACCCCTAATTCTAAATGATCTGAGCTTCTTACTTTAGAACTCAGGGGAGGGGCGGCTGCAGAAGTTTGGTATGGGAATAATTATAACTACCACTTGTTCTTTCACCTGCTTAATTCTCTCACCAGTTCATGAAGGATTTTACAAAAAAACAGCCATGCTAAATAAAATATTTACTTGCTAATTCACCTCCTATTTTAAAAAAAAATGTTCTGCTCTTCTCCACTTCTCATTGACCTTCTTTCTAGGTCTTATGTTGGGTCATGTCTTGTTAAATATCCTTTGCCAGGTTAAAGCATCAGAGTATTTTGACTGTATATTTAGCTATACCCAGTTAAAGCAGTATTAAACTCCTCCCCCAAAAAATGCAGCTTACCGATTTCTTAAACATGGCTGCAATAGTTTTCTTTTTCAGGCTTTTTCTCACTTTATTTGCACCTAGCTATCCAGCCATTGACAGATATCCTGTCTTAGGGTGTTTCCAGTCTTGATGGAGGAGCAACAGAGACCCCATCAGAGATGAGAACATTCAGGTGGTTGCATTATTCTGTTTCATAGTAGTTGCTCAACACAGTGACCGCTGATATTCCTCCCAATGCCTTGCATAGGCTTAGCAGTAGTGGAAATTTAAAGTTATTTTACATACAACTCCTTGGAACCCATTTGTAATATATTTTTCAACCAAATTAGGCATACTGTATACTTCATTGTGTTGTCTACAGAGCCATGTTAAACCAATAGTAAGTAAGCATAGTTCCTGATTGTAATTCAAGTTATTGGTTAATGAACGTGTGATCGCCTCGGACATCCCAAATCATTTGTTTACATTAGACCACGATAGATGTGCATAGAAATCAAAAGCTGACACACGATCACTACTACTTTAAAATTTTATTTTGCACTGAAGCAGTTAGAAACCTCTTTGAAATGCTAACACGTTTCGGCCTAAGCCTTCCTTGTAGCACGATGCTTCAAGGATGTTGTAACTGCTTCAACGGTTGTACTAGGTGAAAAGATATATTAGGTTAAAGATGTGTGAACACCTATATTTTTATCTACTTCTGATTACAGAATCACAAAGGAAAACTTTGAGTTGTTAATGTCAAATATATAACCTGTGATTATTAAAGAAATGTCTCACACCCAAGCGTGTGACCATGCTTGAAATGAAATCCTCATTTTGACATCCTTTAAAGATCCTGTTTTGTAAAAAGTGACAAATGTATATTACCTAGATTGCCCTTACAAATTTTCATAGAATTTTTTGATTTGATGAAATATTGCAGTTTCTCCCTCCCTCTCCCCAGTAGTTTTTTTTTTTTTTTTTTTTTTTGCCCCACAGTAAAAGTTGTCTAGAATAGAACATTTTATTATAAAAAGGACCACAAATCTTGCTTTGTATTTTGTATTAAAAATGTGTTCTTTTGTATTTTATTGGCACATAAAATATCAGGTATACCACAGAAGTGTGCATGCTTCTTATTGCACAGAATAAACACACATTTTTTTTTTCCCCCCACAGTTTTCTTTTCATCTGTTTTCCCATATAGGTTTATATACTCTTAAAAATAAAAAAATAATTTTTCACTCCATTTAAATTTTAGTTAAGGTTGTCGCTGCCCATGCGTTCTTAATTCCAGTTTCCATTTTTTTTCCTAGTCATTTTGTCCTTTTTTAGTGCATTTTACGGTGCCGATACCTACTGGCTTTTTCCTTGGCTGCGTTGGCACAAGCATTGTGCTTATTCTGTTGTAAATGATTCCAGTATTTGATCAATTCACCAGGCTGGAACTGATGAGAGGTAATTAGATGGCTATATTTACAGCTAGAATATGAAACTCTCCAGTGATTGAAAACAAATTCATTTGGTGGGGGTATAGGGTCAATGCGCAGCTTGGCTAGACAGATACCAACATACACATCCTCTAAATGTAATCGTCTAATACTCAAGGAGACCTTGAATATTTTTTCTGCTAGATCTCCAGAGAAAACATACCCAGTTCCAGAACAAAACACAGGATAACGCTCACTTGGATACAAATCTGGTGACATGTACCACTTGCTGTCTTTGTTACGGTTGGGTGCATAGCCTCTCATTAAATACCCTGTAAAATAGTTGGTTCTTGGTGGTTGGTCTGGCTTCAGTAGTTTGTTTATCAAGTATTCTGTGTTAACAAACATGTCACTGTCTGTCTTCATGACATATGGGACATGAGGGCAGTATGTTGCTACCCAGTTCATACCCATAAGTGTCTTAATGGTGAGATTGTAGTAAGTGTCTAAGTATTCCTGCTGGATGATATCGTGATACTGCCTACTTTCATCCACTATGGCCTGTTCAATTAACCCATTTAACTTGGTGTGTAAACCCAGAAGAAACAACCTTACAATCTGGATTCCTGGTGCAAGACTTTCATTTCCCCAGGTCTGCCTAATCGCCTGTCGAGCTTCAATTTGTCTTGGTTCTGCAGCTATGAGGAGTATTAAGAAAGGCTTTTTCTCCTGACATTTCTCTGGCTCATTAATAATATATTTGTAATGGTATACATTTTGTCGACCCCAGCCCTTTTCACTGTAAACACTGCCATTGGTGCTTAAAGTATTCTCCAGACCGGTAACGCCTTGTTGTTGTTGTTGTTGTTGTGGCTCTGTGTTACTTAGGTTAAAAGTGGTATGAGGCTTCCATGTTTGTGGAATGGCATCCTTCCAGATATTCCTTAGTGAGCTGTTGGTTTCAGTTTTGGTTGCTTTGAATCCACGAATTGAATGCGTCACTGGATTTTCTTTTAGTCCAACTCTGCCAGTGAACGAATTGTGATGGTTACAGAACAGCAATGTGGCGAACAGAAACACCAGTGATAAAAGCCCCGTGAGATGGGTGCGAAAAAGTGACCTTTTACTATTCCAGGTCATTTTGCCAAGACAGCAATGACGTCTCCTCCACTGAAGCATGCTTTTGAAATCCCAGGGCAGTTATACTGCATCTGCACTAATTTCCAGTTTATCAATCCCAACCCAGTAATAGGGCAGTCTATATCTCAGAGACTTTCTTCATTTTGCGCTGTTCTGTGAACCATTTCCTATACGTTCTGTAGAAAGAAAGAAATAGATTGTAAAGATCCATAAAAGTTTGTCATCAATTTTATAAGTTAAATTAAAAAATCTCAAGTTTCTTACTCCCAGGTTTGGCTACACAACTTTTATATTTTCATAAATGGTGGCATAGTGGTCGGGGAACTTGTCATATACAGGTTTCAGAATTGCAACGTGGCTCCAAATTACATTAGTCACAGTACACTGCTTAGCTGGTTTCCCATGGACAGCGACTGGTTTAAAAAGTCAATGAAAAGATTCAATTGTCAGAATGTATTTTCAGGGCTAGTAACTTCCTTGTCAGGTCTTGTAATAACGGCATTTTAAATGTTGAAACCATCAGCTTGATGTCTAAAACGGGTGCATTAGTTTAAAAAAATTGTATTGAAAATAGGGGAGATCAATAGGATTTCAAGCAAATTGTTTTGAAGGCATCATAAATGCATCACATTTCAATTATGATAGTTCCTCTAGATGGAGCTAGAGTGGCATGTTTTTCCTACATCTATCTCTGCATCAGGTCAATCTGTTTTTAGAGTGAATTCTGTTAACCACTGTCTGGAAGTAACTGCTCCAAACACAAAGTCCACGCTGTGTGAACATCTTCAACCATTACAAATGTATTTCCTATTGTAATATAACAAATTCGAGAGTGCCTCAATATTATCTCAGTGCATTTCAGGACTATTATAAGGCACGTGTGTGTGTGTGTAACTTTATACATGTTCAGTTTAAGGTGTTCCATCATTTTACAAAGGTAATTATGGTATTGTACTAAAAGCTTTGTTCTTTAATCTGAACCCGCAAGAAAGCTCTAATAAACTGCAGGTAACACAGTTCCCCTCTATCATAAAACTGGTAGTATTTAATACTGTTATCATTGGATACGGATGGGGCCTCTTTCTAACTGGTGAAAAGAGTCACAGTAATAAAGATGTGATCGCTTTTCAGATGCAATAAAACACTTGGATAGTTTTCACAGTCTCAAGTGTTGCCATTTGTTGTAAAAACGTTTATTTTTTGAACAATTTCTTTTCACTTCACATATTCCCAAAAGTGGGACGTGTGTGTGTAATTGTGTATATTAGATTCTCTTAGGAGTATTAGATTGTGAGGGCAGACACGGGTGTAAATTGTAAATCCTGGCACTATATAAATTAAACAAAATCTAAAGGTTTAATAGAATCTCAGTTTTTATATATATATATATATATATATATATATATATATATAACATTTATTTTTTTCCTCATAAAACTAACCTGCTGTGTACCTTACTTGCCAAGTATTATTTTATTTACTGTTATTGAGAAAATGCAAGTATTGTAGGTCTTCTCTTAAGGAATCATAAAACGGAAATTGTATTTCATATAGCTTGACTGTTAGTTGAATCAGCTAAGCATGTGTGTGTTGCTACATTCACTGAAATGAAATAGGCCATGCAGAATAAATGGGTTCCTTTTAACAATCTGCAAGTCTTGAAATGCACTTATTCATGGTTGCCATGCAAGATATATAGATCTGCATCAGAATGTTTTATTTTTTCCCCTGACCAGCTTAACCTGTATTCCAAAATATCCCTCCCCAGCCTCTGAATTTTGTACCGTAAAACCATTTCCATTACCAGCTTGCAGTGCCCAGGGCAAAGTAAGCACATTTTATATTGGCCACACTTCCATGATTTATAGTGTCTTGAAAACATTAGGAATGAGTGCAGTTCCTGCAGTGTTCTACATGCAATGATTTTCATGATTTTCATCCTCAGAAGTGTCATTAGAAATGCTGTCACTTACTGCTAATTGTATTAGTCAGAACAATAATTTTAGTCGCTAAGATGCAAATGTTTTTCAGTCCTTATTTGATTTTGGCTTCTAATTTAATGATGCACTGATCTCAACAGCATGCTAGGTTCATCAGACAGGAGATTACTTCAGATAAGGATTAAATATGACCTACTTTGAAAGGGATTTATTTCATCTCATATTGCAGATTTTCTCCTCCCTACCAGATTCTGTTATATTTTTGTAGCTGTCTTTCACATCGAATATCATCCCATAAACAGCTGTGCTTAACAAACAACTAATTATTAAGGTTAATATTCCACTTTTACCCACCCCAAAAACAATCCCCAGAAAACATGGTTGACAATCGAATCCTTTCAAACATCAGTTTAACATACCTGTGTTTTATTGAACAAATTCATTGTTGTAGGCATATACCTATTGAAAGATGGATAGTTTTGGCATGTCATCGCTTGGTCAAACGGATTGAGCAGAAACATGCGCACTTCAATAATCTCTCTTCTGTGAATGCTTGTGCCTGCTGTCCGTCTGCATGCAGCTTGCCCTTTCGCCTGCTCCAGTCCGGGGCATTGTGCTTATTCCTCTAGCAGAGAAATTAAAATTTCTCCAGCATTTTCCTCTGTGCACACCCAGATGGCTTCCCAGTCGCTTCTGCTGTATTGAAATCTTTCACAGATCTCGCCCTTTGTCCCTAATGCAGCTTTCATCCATCTGTATCCATGCCAGCACTGCCAGATCTTTGTAACATTGGAGAAAACACCATAAGAACATAGTAGCCGCGTTGAATTAAATAGTAGAGAGGATTTTCCTCTTTTGTTGTTGCTAGGCAGCTTGAGAAGAAGACGGAGCTTCTTTCAGGGGGGAGGGCTGTGGTCTAGAGAAGCAAAGACCGCTTCCCAGGCTGCTTCTGCCTCTCTAGGAGGCAGTGGTTTATATGTGGGCTTTGACTTATGCTGTCTTCTGACAGAGCTGAATTTAACGTCACAGCCTCGATAACAATCACGTGACAAGTTTGCATTCACAGCTCCTGGTCTGGATGCAGCCAGCCCCTATGCTTTGTACTTATGAGCATCATTAGAGACTGTTTTGGAGTCTTGAATATATAAAGCAGTTGTGTTAACCTTTGCAGCATGATCTGCTTATGTATACTATGAAATCAATGACTTGGGCATCTGCTTTTTTTTTTTTCCCCTTAACTGGGAGAACAAAAATGTATGCAGTGGTTTAAGTCCATTTATTATGCACTAAAGCAAATGGCTCTTTATTGTATCCTTGCGCTTATTAATGACTGTTGCAGTTTGCGTGCCACATAATAATCATAAACACCGTTTCCATCTATTGTGTACTTGCATTAACTGCTGCTGCATTTATTTTTTTTATATTTCTGGAGACTGGAATGTATGACATGTCTTTTGATTCCCCCAAAGCGTTTTTATCCTTTGACATCTTTTCTGGCTCATTGGTTTATGACATTGTACAGTTGGCCACTAGAGTCAGGCTTTTTTTTTTTTTTTTTTTTTATATGATTTTTTTTTTTTTATATTACTCTTGCACTAGAAAATAAACAGTTGTTAGGTGTGTAAGCATTTCATACTTTTATTTTTTTGTAACTTTTAAAGCAGAGATGTGCTTTTGCCTTCTTTAGGCCTCTTTCACACAGGCGTACTTCAGCGTACATCTATGTGAATGACCATGTTTGCCTGCATGGGGATGTACAGCTATATAGGCAGCAGCTGCACAGACATGGCCACTGCTCCCAATTTGACATCTGTGGGTGTCCCCCCCCCCCAAACTCGCTGTGTCTGCATTTGGGGTCACTCACATGGATGTTGAATTGGGACCAGCTGCTTTGTCCATGCTGCAGCTGTATCTCAATAGACATGAATGGGACTGTGTACATGCAGATGCACAGAACACCAGTGCATCCAGTGCAGGCAAACACTGCGCTTTGCTTAAAGTGGTTCTAAAGGCTTAAGTTTTTTTTTACCTTAATGCATTCTGTGCATGAAGGTAAAAAGAAAAACCTGTGTGCAGTCTTCCCCTGCCCGCAGACTCCTTTTTTTAATTATTACCTGAGCCCGATTTTGATCCAGTGGTGTGCACGAGAACAGCAGCTCTCTCCCTCCTCACTGGCTTGGACACAGCAGTGGGAGCCATTGGCTTCCATTATTGTCAACTACAGCCATTGAGGAAGAAGGGAGGTGGTTGGGATGAGCCCTTTTTTGTGTGTCAGTGGACACACGGAACAGGGATCGGGAGTGAGCACACGCAAGAACCCCCATAGCTAGCGGCTTGCTATGAGGGGAGGAGCCAAGAGCATCAGTGGGGGACCCAAGGAGGATTTTTTTTTTTGTACCACCTTAAGTGCACCCAATGTGAATGAGGCCTAAGTGCAGCCAAAGTCACAAATTGAAATTTGAAAAAAATCGGCACAAGGGAGATAACTTGCAAGTAAGTAGGTTGTGTCCATTATGTTGATTCCGCTTCTATTAGTAAAAATCTACCTCTGTCTAACCAGCCCCCCTCCCCTACATGGTCACAGCAACAATCTTAATACAACTAAATGGCACTGACAGGAATATTGACAGCCCTTTCTGCCCAGATCCACCATTCGTATTGGTATTCGTATTCGTACTACACCTTCTTTTTTTTTTTTGAACAAAACAGAATGTCTGAATAGAGGGGGCGGAGCTATATACTCACTTTCTAGCCAAAGAAGTTGTAGTATGGCTTCTTTGAATAGTGGATCTGGCCAGGAAGGCCAGGTATATTTGGCCTCTTTTGAGCCTGTGACAATCTGTTAGTAATAACTCCCGCACCAGAATATTATGGCTTGGAGGGGGTTAAGGACAGGGGAATATTTTCAACAGAAGCTACATGGGACCAGTCAGTGCTTTCCATGATCTTATGGGATAGGCCTGTAGAAAGTGACTGGTGTCCCCACAGTAGAGACAGAGTACAGAACTTGGCTTGCCGTCACCTATGCCATTCATTGGAGGCCAGGTAAGGCAACAAAAAGCTGGTCCACAGAAATGTACTAGTCCTGCTAGTGGAGTACCAGAAGTAGGAGTCGCTGACAGGCTGCTCCCTGATGGCTACTGTTTTTTTTTCGATCTGTCTCTCTTAGGTATCGGTCAATCTGATTAGTGAGACAAACCAAATATTCTAGTGAATCGGTCAGGCTAGTTCATCCTTCAAAGTTTTGGAAAGGCCAAGGTGAAATTAATATACTCAATCTAAAATCAACTACATAATCTTCTGCTGGCCTTTGGCCCTGTCACAGGTTACTAAGCATATTTTCTGCAGTCAAATGACATGGCAGTATAATGGTGCAAAGGTGGTAAAATGAGTCTCTGGTGGCCAAAGCAGGATGATGTTCAAGGAGGTAATGGGCCCATGACTGGTATTCCCCCTGAAGCAGAGAAATTGCAAATCTCACTCCACCCCAGAACATTTTCATTGGAGGTTACTAAATTAAGAAGTAAGGATGACGGGTTCTTGAATGCTTGGAATTTCTTATAACCTACAGCCGAAGGGACCCTGGATTCTGGTGAGGGGACTGAAGCAATTTATGCAAATGTATTAGCTGCAGGAACAGATGTCCGATCTGAAGAAGGGTAACTGCATTGTTAGAAAATTAACATGCCTCTCAATTTGTTTGAAGTTATTCTGAAATCCTTTAACTGCCTGAGGCAATGTGACCATCAGCTGGCAGAGGGTTTCTAGCGGAGAGGCTTCCCTTTCAGGCTCCATCATTGACTGACTGGTACTATCACCTACCTGATGGGATAGCACAATGAGGGCAACCTCTCTTGTATTGCAACTGTCAAAAGATGTTGCTTGCAAGACCCTCTGGTGATCGTGACCAGGAAGGACCATTAGAGTATGGGGGAGGAGTGTCAGGCTGGCAAGTTGTCTGGACCAGGTGGAATAACCATTAAATGGAAACTCTGGATTGACCATAGGTTTAGGGTGGCTGAGTTCTTTATCTACATTATCTGGCAGGCAGTAGGAGTAGTCATTTGAAGTCAACAGCTGGCTCTGTGAGTTGACCAGAGCAGGCACCTGGCCAGTAGTATGGGACAAAGTCACAGAGCAGGCCACAGTTGACAATAAGCAGGCAATGCAGTACTAAATCATGAAGACTAGGCCAAAGTGGACAAGCAACGATACTAACAGAATCCAAAGACAGGTCAGGAGTAAGCTGGGTCAGGAATGAGGTAGCACACACAATGCAGGTTAGGTTACCACCTGAAAGCTAGTCATGTCATTCCTTAAATGGCACACATGAACACGCGCACTCTTGCTTGCGCACCTGCGCCAGCCATGACTCTATGTGCAGAGTTGCAAGCTAAAATGCACTATAAAATTTTATAGTGCCCCCCCCCCCCCCCCCCCCTCTTTACTTCAAAGGTGAAATGCTCATTGTGTCTAGGAGCTAAAGAATAAGGGGAAATGCTTACATTTGTCTTTGATCTCCCTGCAGCTGGTGCTCTCCTTCACCTCCTAGAATATGGGTGGGCCTTTGCATAGTCAATGCAGGGCTGCATAACAATTGTTAGCATGGGGAAAAAGGGAGCCAGCAATGTCATTTAGTTAGGCTCCATTGCATAGTTCATATTTATTACTGATAGCTGCAGTGTGATGCCCCCATAATTGTGCTTTTCATTGTCCAGTCACAGACTGGGCAAGTTTTTAGGCCTGGGATACTTGGCACAATACAGTCTGAATGGAGGACATGGGGGTTGCAGGACCAAATTGTCTGAAGTTAATTTTTTAGAAATCAAGGTCATTTGAGAATATGAATATATATAGGATGTGTTAGTAAGAGAGATCAATTGGGACTCAATTGCTTTTTCAATCAATAAGATGTGATTTAGGCCTCTCTCGTATATGCAGTTTCTTCTGCACTCTGAAAAGTGATCTATGAAGGATTGCTTTTCGCAGATCAGCTCAACTGTCTGTTTTTACTGCCCTGGGGCTACCCGTGTGAAATAAGCCTCAGGGTATAGTTTGAAGGTACATTACCTTAGAGGAGGTCCATGAAAAATTAAGTCAGCAGCTACAAATACTGCAGCTGCTGACATTTAAAGCGGACCTTCAGTCATTTTCAGTAATTTTTTTAACTTTCCATCTATTGAATCCCCTGCCCTTTTTGTTTTAACTTTTGGCCAGTAAATACCTTATACAGCCCACTTCCTGTTTCTTGTCTGGTCATTAGCCTAGGCCAGTGATGGCGAACCTTGGCACTCCAGATGTTTTGGAACTACATTTCCCATGATGCTCATACACTCTGCAGTGTAGTTGAGCATCATGGGAAATGTAGTTCCAAAACCTCTGGGGTGCCAAGGTTCGCCATCACTGGCCTAGGCTTATGACATCATGCACAGTACTCTCTCTCCTGAGAGTTTGCCAGGAAGCGAGGGGGGGGGGGGTTGAGTCATAAAGGGGCCAATGAAAGCTGCAGAGCTGGAGGTGTACCTCTGTGTGTCTGTAAATCCAGGAAGTGAACAGGCTTCAGCTTCCCACAGTTAAAATGGCTGCAGCCAGACTTAGTGGAGGGAGGTTTCTGCAGCCTATTTGCATATTTATATATACTGCGATTCTGTACTTCCCAAAGTGGTTGGAGGGAAGCTTCAGAATGGGATGATTTTTATTACAAATTCTGTGAGCAGACTGCAGTTCCTCTTTGATATATGGACACTATAATTGAATACCTCAAATATTGGGATTTTAACCACTTCCAGACCAGCCTCGTTTTGGATTCTAGGTGTTTACATGTTTAAAAGTTTAAAACGGTTTTTTTTGCTAGAAAATGACTTAGAACCCCCAAACATTATATATTGTTTTTTTTTTTTTTTTTTTTTTTTTTTTTAAACACCCTAGAGAATAACATGGCGGTCATTGCAATACTTTTTTTCACACCGTATTTGCGCAGCGGTCTTACAAGCGCACTTTTTTTTGGAAAAAAGTCACTTTTTTGAATAAAAAAAATAAGACAACAGTAAATCTAGCCCAATTTTTTTTTGGATTGTGAAAGATAATGTTACGCTGAGTAAATTGATACCCAACATGTCCTGCTTCAAAATTGCGGCCGCTCGTGGAATGGCGTCAAACTTTTACCCTCAAAAATCTCCATAAGCGACATTTAAAAAATTCTACAGGTTGCATTTTTTGCGTTAGAGGTCTATGGCTAGAATTATTGCTCTCGCTCTACCGATCGCGTTAATGTATCACATGTGTGATTTGACTACCGTTTTTCATATGTGGGCGCTGCTCACGTATGCGTTCGCTTCTGCGCGCAAGCTCGTCGGGACGGGGTGTTTTAAAAAATTTGTTTGTTTTTTTCTGATTTATTTTACTTAATTGTATTTTTTGCACTGTTTTAAAAAAAAAATGGATCACTTTTATTCCTATTACAAGGAATGTAAACATCCCTTGTAATAGAAAAAAGCATGACAGGTCCTCTTAAATATGAGACCTGAGGTCAAAAAGTCCTCAGATCTCATATTTGGACTTCAATGAAAAAAAAAGTCATTTAAAAAAAAAAAGACCTTTGTAAATTTACCTTTTAAGACGTATGGGCGGAAGTGACGTTTTGACGTCGCTTCCGCCCTTCTATGGTATAGAGATGAGTGGGGGCCATCTTAGCCTCACTCATCTCTATACACAGGCACGGAAAGGACCCGATCGCCTCCGCCGCTGCCGACGGCTCCGGTAAGCGGCGGAAGGCATGGGGGAGCGGGGGGGGGCACCTCTCCCACCGCCGATAACGGTGATCTCGCGGCGAGTCCGCCGCGATGACCACCATTATCGGAAAGGGGACCGCTCACTGTAAAGAGAGATACCTCGGTTGTGGCAGCAGCTGCTGCCGTTACCGTGATATCCCTCTTCAAAAAAATTACGTATATATACAGTGAGCGGTCGGGAAGTGGTTAAAGGCAATATACAACAAAAAGAAAATCATATAAAAAGTATATTTATTGATACAAAACAATCTAAAAATAGTAATTGTATAGTGAATACAAAAATCATGAAAGTAGATTACAAAAATTGGATTGCATGTAAATGACATTAGAAAGTGGTAATTTAGAACTACAATTCAATAAATAGACATATAGTACATCATGGCTCTAAATGGTAAGTAGTTGAAGGCTGGCGCGTTTCGAAAAGTGCATATAAATTCTTCCTCGGACAGAAAGCCACTTTCTGAAAATAGAGTGAAATCAATACAAAAAGTATATAAACTTATTCAAATTTTTTTTCGAAACAACATATTTGGCGTATCCATAACGCCCATTAGAGAGCAACTTGCATGTCAACCTATTAGTCCTGGAATCCCACATTCCTTTTCATGGATTAATAGGTTGACATGCAAGTTGCTCTCTAATGGGCATTATGGATACGCCAAATATGTTTTGAAAAAAACTTTTTGAATATGTTTTTGTATTGATTTCATACTCTGTATTTTCAGGAAGTGGCTTTCTGTCCCTCAAAAAGAATTTATATGCACTTTTCAAAACGCGTTTTTAACTACTTACCATTTAAAGCCATGATGTCTCTTTTATTCAATTGTAGTTCGAAATCGCCACTTTCTAATGTCATGTACATGCAAACCAATATTTGTAATCTAATTTCATGATTTTTCTATTCACTTTACAATTACTATTTTTAGATTTTGTATCAAATACTTTTTTATTTGATTTTCTTTTTGTTGTATATTGCCTTTAATATCCCAATATTTGAGGTATTCAATTATTGTGTATGTTAAGGGATAATGGCAATTGCATACCGTGCCACATGAGTCTAATTACTATGGACACTTACCTGTTCAGGGAGCCCACGATGTTTGCACCCCAGCCGAATTCAGATCAGCTGTCGGGGGGCAGCCACTGCCATTCCTGGTAAGGGAATCCGGCAGTGAAGCCTTTCAGCTTCACAGCGAGTCCCCTACTGCGCATGCGTGAAGCGCACTGCGCTTTCTAATTGGTCTGGCAGCAGATGGAGCAGCGGGCTGAACTTCCAAGAGACGGAAGTGGAGAACAGTACCTGTCTAACAGCTGAGCGTGCTGATCGGGAGCTGGTTGGCTGCTGTTTTTTAGCATACGCATCCGACGGAAGCCGACTTCTGTTGGACCGGCTGCCAAACACACAGGCCGAATGTGTACTAGGCTAAAGTTATTCTCAAACCACTTGCTTCAACCATTGGTGGTGCTGGAGAATATATTACAAAGTAGATCACCTGGTAACAGCATTTGTCCTTTTCTCCCAATGTGATGACATTTACTGATGTATTTTATGGTCACATTAAGCCCCTTACTGAAAGGAAAAAAAAATATATCCTTAGATGTGACCATAGTATATTCGCGTTTTGGGGAATCTATCAGCAGAATTGATGGCATCACACAGTTCTTACAGACTTGTCTGATGTTGCCCTGAATTGCTTTGTGTGGTTCAGAAGTTCGAGAATAAATCCATCTGGTCAGTAGCAGCCCCAGTTCATCAGGGGGGTTTACTGGCCTCCATAGATATCAAGGCTGTGTACTTGCACGTCCTATTCTTGGGGCATCAACGCTTCTTTGGTTTTACGATCAGGGATGCACTTTTTTCAGTTTGTTGGCGCTTCCCTTTAGCCTGTCCTCCGCCCCTTCATTTTATTTATTTTTTTAAACGAAGGTGCCTGCCCTGGTACTAGCACTGCTAAGACAGGATATGGCAGAATTATCACCTTCTCCTTTGTGCAGAGACTCGTAGTGCTGATGGAGATCACCCACCCAAGGATAATTGGTGTGACCTGCCACACCAATTATCCATTAACTAACATGGAGATCACAGTACGTATTCTGCAGGAATTCGGATGGGTACTCAATCTTAAAAAGTCCACCTTGACGATGACCAGGAGGCTGGAGTATCTGGGTCTGATTCTTGACTCTGTGCAGGCCAAGGTGTTTCGGACTGATGTTAGGCTGTCCTGGCATGCAGTTCCTGGGTCTTATGTTGTCCACCTTCGAGGCGGTCCCGCACGCACAGTTCTATACAAGGGTTCGGCAGAGACAAACCCTAGCCAAATTGGACAAATTTTCCACTTCCCTGTATAGCCAGACTCCTCTGGGTCTGTCGGCAATGGCTGCTCTCTCCTTTGGTGGCTTTGGTCTCCTTCCCTTCAGGCTGGGTAGGCTTTTCTCCCCCTTCACTGGCTGGGGGAGGGGTCCTGGGGTTGAGGTTGGCTCAGTTGTTGAATGCTGGAGGACGCTCTGCTGCCCATCAATTTCCTGGAGCTACAAGCAGTCAGGCTGTGTTTTAATTGGTGGACAGACCTTCTCTGTGGATGCCCAACCAGGATCCAGCCAGATAACACCACTTCACTGGCGTGTCAACCACTAGGCAGCATGAAGAGTGCAGCAGCGGAGCTGCAGCCCTCATTCATTGTTCTGTGGGCAGAGCTTCAGGTTTCGGCTTTTATCACTGTGTAAATTCTAGGTGTCAAACTGGCAGGTGGACTACCCCAGTCAGACTTTGGGTCATGGAAAGTGATTCCTACACCCGGTTATGTTTCGTCAGATTCTCCTAGGCTTTTGTTTTTTTCATTATGGGCTTCCTCCTCTCAAACTCCTTCTTTGCATGCTGCGCAGGATAGCAGCTGAAAGGATTCTGGTCAGTTTGGACTGGACTTTAAAAAAAAAAAAAAAAAAAAAAAAAAAAAAAAAAAAAAAAAAAAAAAAAAAAAAAAAAAAAAAAAAAAAAAAAAAAAAAAAAAAAAAAAAAAAAAAAAAAAAAAAAAAAAAAAAAAAAAAAAAAAAAAAAAAAAAAAAAAAAAAAAAAAAAAAAAAAAAAAAAAAAAAAAAAAAAAAAAAAAAAAAAAAAAAAAAAAAAAAAAAAAAAAAAAAAAAAAAAAAAAAAAAAAAAAAAAAAAAAAAAAAAAAAAAAAAAAAAAAAAAAAAAAAAAAAAAAAAAAAAAAAAAAAAAAAAAAAAAAAAAAAAAAAAAAAAAAAAAAAAAAAAAAAAAAAAAAAAAAAAAAAAAAAAAAAAAAAAAAAAAAAAAAAAAAAAAAAAAAAAAAAAAAAAAAAAAAAAAAAAAAAAAAAAAAAAAAAAAAAAAAAAAAAAAAAAAAAAAAAAAAAAAAAAAAAAAAAAAAAAAAAAAAAAAAAAAAAAAAAAAAAAAAAAAAAAAAAAAAAAAAAAAAAAAAAAAAAAAAAAAAAAAAAAAAAAAAAAAAAAAAAAAAAAAAAAAAAAAAAAAAAAAAAAAAAAAAAAAAAAAAAAAAAAAAAAAAAAAAAAAAAAAAAAAAAAAAAAAAAAAAAAAAAAAAAAAAAAAAAAAAAAAAAAAAAAAAAAAAAAAAAAAAAAAAAAAAAAAAAAAAAAAAAAAAAAAAAAAAAAAAAAAAAAAAAAAAAAAAAAAAAAAAAAAAAAAAAAAAAAAAAAAAAAAAAAAAAAAAAAAAAAAAAAAAAAAAAAAAAAAAAAAAAAAAAAAAAAAAAAAAAAAAAAAAAAAAAAAAAAAAAAAAAAAAAAAAAAAAAAAAAAAAAAAAAAAAAAAAAAAAAAAAAAAAAAAAAAAAAAAAAAAAAAAAAAAAAAAAAAAAAAAAAAAAAAAAAAAAAAAAAAAAAAAAAAAAAAAAAAAAAAAAAAAAAAAAAAAAAAAAAAAAAAAAAAAAAAAAAAAAAAAAAAAAAAAAAAAAAAAAAAAAAAAAAAAAAAAAAAAAAAAAAAAAAAAAAAAAAAAAAAAAAAAAAAAAAAAAAAAAAAAAAAAAAAAAAAAAAAAAAAAAAAAAAAAAAAAAAAAAAAAAAAAAAAAAAAAAAAAAAAAAAAAAAAAAAAAAAAAAAAAAAAAAAAAAAAAAAAAAAAAAAAAAAAAAAAAAAAAAAAAAAAAAAAAAAAAAAAAAAAAAAAAAAAAAAAAAAAAAAAAAAAAAAAAAAAAAAAAAAAAAAAAAAAAAAAAAAAAAAAAAAAAAAAAAAAAAAAAAAAAAAAAAAAAAAAAAAAAAAAAAAAAAAAAAAAAAAAAAAAAAAAAAAAAAAAAAAAAAAAAAAAAAAAAAAAAAAAAAAAAAAAAAAAAAAAAAAAAAAAAAAAAAAAAAAAAAAAAAAAAAAAAAAAAAAAAAAAAAAAAAAAAAAAAAAAAAAAAAAAAAAAAAAAAAAAAAAAAAAAAAAAAAAAAAAAAAAAAAAAAAAAAAAAAAAAAAAAAAAAAAAAAAAAAAAAAAAAAAAAAAAAAAAAAAAAAAAAAAAAAAAAAAAAAAAAAAAAAAAAAAAAAAAAAAAAAAAAAAAAAAAAAAAAAAAAAAAAAAAAAAAAAAAAAAAAAAAAAAAAAAAAAAAAAAAAAAAAAAAAAAAAAAAAAAAAAAAAAAAAAAAAAAAAAAAAAAAAAAAAAAAAAAAAAAAAAAAAAAAAAAAAAAAAAAAAAAAAAAAAAAAAAAAAAAAAAAAAAAAAAAAAAAAAAAAAAAAAAAAAAAAAAAAAAAAAAAAAAAAAAAAAAAAAAAAAAAAAAAAAAAAAAAAAAAAAAAAAAAAAAAAAAAAAAAAAAAAAAAAAAAAAAAAAAAAAAAAAAAAAAAAAAAAAAAAAAAAAAAAAAAAAAAAAAAAAAAAAAAAAAAAAAAAAAAAAAAAAAAAAAAAAAAAAAAAAAAAAAAAAAAAAAAAAAAAAAAAAAAAAAAAAAAAAAAAAAAAAAAAAAAAAAAAAAAAAAAAAAAAAAAAAAAAAAAAAAAAAAAAAAAAAAAAAAAAAAAAAAAAAAAAAAAAAAAAAAAAAAAAAAAAAAAAAAAAAAAAAAAAAAAAAAAAAAAAAAAAAAAAAAAAAAAAAAAAAAAAAAAAAAAAAAAAAAAAAAAAAAAAAAAAAAAAAAAAAAAAAAAAAAAAAAAAAAAAAAAAAAAAAAAAAAAAAAAAAAAAAAAAAAAAAAAAAAAAAAAAAAAAAAAAAAAAAAAAAAAAAAAAAAAAAAAAAAAAAAAAAAAAAAAAAAAAAAAAAAAAAAAAAAAAAAAAAAAAAAAAAAAAAAAAAAAAAAAAAAAAAAAAAAAAAAAAAAAAAAAAAAAAAAAAAAAAAAAAAAAAAAAAAAAAAAAAAAAAAAAAAAAAAAAAAAAAAAAAAAAAAAAAAAAAAAAAAAAAAAAAAAAAAAAAAAAAAAAAAAAAAAAAAAAAAAAAAAAAAAAAAAAAAAAAAAAAAAAAAAAAAAAAAAAAAAAAAAAAAAAAAAAAAAAAAAAAAAAAAAAAAAAAAAAAAAAAAAAAAAAAAAAAAAAAAAAAAAAAAAAAAAAAAAAAAAAAAAAAAAAAAAAAAAAAAAAAAAAAAAAAAAAAAAAAAAAAAAAAAAAAAAAAAAAAAAAAAAAAAAAAAAAAAAAAAAAAAAAAAAAAAAAAAAAAAAAAAAAAAAAAAAAAAAAAAAAAAAAAAAAAAAAAAAAAAAAAAAAAAAAAAAAAAAAAAAAAAAAAAAAAAAAAAAAAAAAAAAAAAAAAAAAAAAAAAAAAAAAAAAAAAAAAAAAAAAAAAAAAAAAAAAAAAAAAAAAAAAAAAAAAAAAAAAAAAAAAAAAAAAAAAAAAAAAAAAAAAAAAAAAAAAAAAAAAAAAAAAAAAAAAAAAAAAAAAAAAAAAAAAAAAAAAAAAAAAAAAAAAAAAAAAAAAAAAAAAAAAAAAAAAAAAAAAAAAAAAAAAAAAAAAAAAAAAAAAAAAAAAAAAAAAAAAAAAAAAAAAAAAAAAAAAAAAAAAAAAAAAAAAAAAAAAAAAAAAAAAAAAAAAAAAAAAAAAAAAAAAAAAAAAAAAAAAAAAAAAAAAACTGTTTCCTGATGGATTTAGTAGATTGTTCAGGCATATGCCGTAAAGGAAAAAGGGAGGGGGACCCCTCCCCATTTTAGGCCACAATCCATCCCCCATTATACCCCACTCCACCAGGCAGTGCTTCTTGGGAGTTCTGACATCAGGCATTTGTGCCTCAGGTTTGCAAGGTTGCTACCTGGTGGTCTGTGCACACTTTTTTACCAAATTTTGCAAAGTTGATGTGTTTGTATCTGAGGATGCTTGTTTTTGGCTGAAAGGTTTTACAATCCGCTGTTTAAGGTTCCTTGTTTTGCTTCTGTAATTTGTTTGCCCATCCCTTTTTATCAAGGCACTGCTTTGGGATGTCCCTATGGTGAAGAAATGAGAACTGTCAATGAATGGAACTCACTTTCTGTGAGTTAATTGACGGAACATTGAAACCACCCCTCTTTCATTCATTTACTTCTGGCTAACTTACTTGCTTATAGCAGTTAGGACTGCCCATAGGTGGTGCTGTTTTCTTTTCTGCCTAGTGTTTTTTACTCCTGTAGGTGGTGCTATAAAACCTTATGATTAAAGTGATTAAGTCTGTTGTTTGTTGTTTAAAAAAAAAAAAAAATGTTGTACTTACCTGCTCTGTGCAGTTGGTTTTGTGCAGTCAGCAGCTTCCTATGGGGGCACCCGAGCCGAGTCACAGCTCCGTGTGTCCATTTGGACACAGAGCCCTGGCCTGGCCACGCCCCCTCTCTCCCCTGATTGGCTGACTGACCTTGACAGCTGCGGGAACCAATGGTGTCTCTGCTGTGTCTCAGCCAATCAGGAGTGTCCCAGATAGCTTGGACATTTGCGGACATTTCTGGAGAGAGATGGGGCTCAGGTAAGTAATTAGGAGGGTACTGGGGTAATTTGTTAAATTACATTAAGTTAAAAAAAAACTGCCTTTACAACTGCCTATTTTTTTTTCAGAGCGCTGCAGTAGTCATCTTCATTATAATTTTTATTTTTTGTATCTGGATGCTCAGGGGCTGAGCGTTTATCAGCAGCAGCTCCAATAGGCACAGAGGGTGTTAAGTGTGCACTCTATGCTTGCATAGCTGTGTGTGTTTTTTTTTTTTTTTCCCAATCACTTTAGTATTACAATTCAGGAAAATTGTAAACTTGCTTTGTAATGCAGAATTGAATTGGGATGCATGTTTTGCTTTTTCAATGCCTTGACAGATGTAAGAAATGTTAGTCGGCCCTAATCAATATTTTGAGTAATTTTTTATTTATTTTTTTTAGCTTTCTTTTGGTGATCTTTTATCACCACCGGGTTTTAAGATTCCTGCATCCATCATTGGCAGCAATCTGCTGATATAATGTTTTCCAGTAGTCCTTGTAAAAATTTGTCTGGTTCCTGCTAAACCGGACCAACTTTGATTTGTGTGTACCTCAACATTTCATTTTCCTGATATGTGCCTGCTGTACCATGTACTTTGTTTGAAAAAGTATCCTGTTCTCTTTGTATTGTATCCTTTGTGTGAAATGCCTGGACTAGACTTGACAGCACAGTGTGGTCAGTCTTCTGGCTGTGCCGGAACTGTCTGCTCTCCACCAATGAATAGACTTGTGCTGATGGGCCAACCTCTGCACAGCCATTCACTTGAAAGACCAGTGTACTGCTGTTTCTCCTCCCTGAGCTCCCTATGCAGCTGAGAACAAGCAATGTGATCACATATAAAAAAGGCAGTTTTTATTTTTTATTTTATGTATATACAAATGTTTTGCCTTTTCATTTCTGTTTTAAACTGAATGGGTTGTTTTACAAGGTGAGGGTTCACGTATACTTTAAAATGCATTTCGGAATAATTTCTTTGTCCTAAACAATATTTACATTTCTCTACAGGAAGGTGCATCTGCCAGGAAGACTCAGACTCCTGCTGCACAGCCAGTGCCAAGACCAGGTAATTGCTGCAATTTTCTGTCTGTTTTGCCTGCATATGGATTTTTAAGGTTCACTCAATCCGGCACTCCAGTGAGGGATGGAGGGGCAAAGCAGAGACTTAATGACTAAGTCACCGGCTCTACTCACTGAAGACCGAGAACTAAGTGATCAACGATCTTCGATCGCTCAGTTTTCGGTATAGTGGCAGCGGGGGAATGATACAGCATCAAATCAATGCTGCTTCTACCTAGGTGAATTTAAATGTTTTTTTTTTTTTTTCATTCTTATTCTGCAGTTCTTCTTCTTTTTTTTTTTTTTTTTTTTTTTTTAAGTAGAAAAGTCAAAATCTAATCTTTAAATCTACTCCCACCCCCTTTCTAAGCCTAATCTATCTACCCTGTAAAAGGAAAGATGTTTATACCTAACTATTCTGAAGTCGCTCCAGTCCGATCACATGACCTGCTTCGGTGTAGATGAGGGACAGCTGAAAACATGCCCCATAGTAAGCCTATGGGTGATGTCATCACCCAGGCTCTACAGCCGTTGTTTGCAATCCTCTCCTATACAGAAGCCAGCACTGGAGAGATCATGTGACCGGACCGAATTCAGAATAGGCAAGTATAGTATAGACATCTTTTTACAGGGTTGATGAAATAGGTTTAGAATAGAGGTGGAAGTAGATTTAAGCTTAGTTAGGGTTTTCACTTGCCTTAAAGCGGTTTGGTACTCCAAAAATCTTCTTTAGCTTATTAAAAGCAGTTAGTAAAGCTGATGCACCAATGACCATTCAAAAAAAAAGTGACTTCTGGGAGCTGTTCTGCAATCCTCCCATGAAGCCACGGGGGACGCTGTCAGCACGTAATCTCGAGAGATTTCGGCCGTTGTGATGGCAACCAGAAATTTTACGAACTGAGCATGCGCGGGATGCGGCATGCGCGGGATCGAGCGGTGAATGCTGGGAGCGCAGCATTCACCGCATCCCGGAAGTAAATGCTTGTGCCCACAAGCAAGGTGGAATCGTCCAGCAAGATATTTTATATGTTATCCAAACGGACAGAATCGGCGATCGGCGGGGAGAAGAACTGCAGCAGGTAAGTGACATGTTATGTATGTCTATATTTCACACTGATTGGGGGAAAAAAAAAAACGTATTTTCGGCGGAATCCCGCTTTAAAGCGGTTCTGCACACATTTCATTTAGTAAATCTCTTTGCCTTCCAAATCAGGCAAAGAGTACTAAATGAAATGTGTTTTTTTTTTTTTTTTTTTTTTTTTTTACTTACCTTGTAATTGATGACTTCCTGTCTTCTGTCTCTTCGGGGGTGGGCGGGGTCTCTGCGTCGATCGTCGTCACGCCACACTGTCTCCTGGGATCTGGTGTCATTGATCCCAGGAGTCAGTGTGGGAATCTTCCGAAATCTCGCGAGATTTCGGCCACATCTTCCGACATCTCGTGAGATGTCGGCAGATGTGCCGTTACTGCGCACGTGCGAGTAACGGCGGTTCATGCTGGGCCATCTAAAGTGCCTGTGGGGTTTCACATGCCCACAGGCAAGATGGACCCCAGCAGACAAGAAGAAGATGAAGAATTTTATCGGAGGAAAACCGGTGGCGATCGAGATGCAGCTTGCAATGGGGACACCCAGGCAGGTTCGCTCCCGAGCCGCAGGTCTGCGTGTCCATTCACACATAGAGCTGCTGCTCGGCCCGACCCCTCTCCCATCTCTCTCATTGGCTCACTGTCTGTGATTGGCAGGAGTGGGAGCCAATGACTTCCCCTGCTGTTTCAGCCAAATGAGAGAGAATCCCCAGAGAGCTGAAGCTCCTGTGCATATCACTGGATCGGGCACCAGGTAAGTATTAAAGAGGGCTTGAGGGGGGCTGCTGCACAGAGAAGGTTAAAAACCCTTGAGACTTTAGAACCACTTTAAGCACTCTCAAAGGTCAGGTTTTGGCCTTATCCATTCCCTTTCAAAGGCCTCTGCTTTCACTCTCCCTTTTTTAAATGTAAAACCTTTATCCCAAAAGAAAAAAAATATTGCTGTAATTGCTTATAAATTGTTACCTGGAGTTTGCCTTAATTTTATGCCCAGGTTCACACTTGTGCAAACAGACTTCACATGTGATTCGCACCTGCACTGCGATGTTGATTGCATGCGATGTCTGTGCATTGCGAGTTTTGGTTTTGCAGGAAAATAGTGCAGGGACTCCACCCCCTCCACGCACTAGAATCGGATCGCATGGGTGTTCTTGGGGTCATTGGGGGTGTCATTAACATTGAATTGAAACCCACAGCAGTTTGCAGAATGCATTGTGACATGCCTGCGGGAGAGATGCGATGCGGAAACCAGCGCTGGAATTGCGCTGGTTCCCGCATTGCATATATGTGAACCCAGGCTTAGTGTATGTCAATTTTTTCCCTTCAGATCAACAATGCTGCTGTCCAAATATGTCCCCTGTGCTGCTTCATCCAGAGTGGACGCACTCCAATACATGGTGCGTTACTGGCTAGATCAGAGTGGGGAAAAAAACAAAACTAATGGAGCCACCACATCCAGCGATTGGTTAAACTGTAGTGTATTACGTTTTTGGTTTTGGGTTTAATACCATTATAACTTTTATCTACTCTGCTATAGCTGTGAGAATATTTTATAGTGCGGGGCACTGAAAGCACTTGTATTTGACACAGGACCTAAATCATGGATATTGGAATTTGTTGTGGTTATTCAGTCACTTAGTTGGGTCCATTTAAGAATTCTGCCATTGAAAGGTCACATGTGGGTGTTTTGTATGGATTCATCGCTAGAACAATTAAAATTCTATTCAAAATGTTTTTTTCTGTTGGGTTTCCAAATACTTTGCTTGTCTAATGCCTCTGAATTCTATTTAAAAGTAATTGTCTCTCTGTGGAGACTGGGCCTATTTTTAGCATTTGAGCAAGTACTATCCTGAAATCTTTGCTTGCGCTGAAAAACAAAATGAGTATGGTAAGGGACAGAAGTTCAAGTGAGCAGATGAGCAGTGCGATAAAACTGAAATTTGACCAAGCTTTTCATAATGCTACAAGCCTGAAACAAAATCTTCTTTTTTTTTTTTTTTTTCTTTCTTTTTTTTGCATTGATTCTGGTGTGCAGCTGAGTACCTTATACAGTAATTTGTAAAATGGTCTGAATTCTACACCATTAAATGTTAACTCTATAAATGCATATTGCCAATATATTATAGGTAACCTGTTCATCCTCTTGCAAAATACAATAGCTGTGGTCTGGAGGAAGGCAGAACAGAATTACCAGGGAGACTGTCACAGGGGACATACAAATTTCCTTCTTGACCCACAGTCAGATCAGTTGCCTTCACTTAAATGTTTCCATATTATCCTTAAAATATGGATGCTATTGGTTGTAAGGAAAAGCATTTTTAGCAATTAAAGCGGTTCTTTGCCCTAGGAAGAAACCGAAGTCAGCAGCTACAAATACTGTAGCTGCTGACTTTAACCCAAAAAAAAGCTTGCCAGTCCAAGAATTCTTTGCCGTCTTCAGCACTTGTATATGACTCCTTGTAGCTTCACAGCCGGCTGCCCACGAGCTTCACTTTGTGAATGGTTCCATAGCCTCCTAAGACTTGTGATGTGTACCAGAAGGCTGCGGGGGGGGGGGGGGGGGGTTTTAGTGAATCTGCCGTGGCAATCCCTCGTCAAAAAAAGGCAAGAAGCAGAACTTCCCCTTTTGGGTGAGGTTCTGCTTTAATATTATTTTGTCAATACAGGCGATCCCCAGGTTACAAACGACTACTACTTACAAATGGAGGGAGACAACAGGAAGTGAGAGGAAATCTACCCCTAGGAAGGGGAATTCCCTCTTGTAAGAGTTATCTTGGGAAGGAGATGTCTCCACTGAAGCTTTGTCACCAATCCTTGTTTACACAACAACCCAAAATTTTCAAAATCCAATTGTAACAGGGACAGAAAGTGAGGTGAAATCTTCTGAACGGAGCACAGACAGCAAAACACATGTTACAGGGGTGTTAATCCTTCCCTATGCTATCCAAAAAACCTAAGTGTTTTTTTGGCTGGAGCTACACTTATTGTACCTGTTCTGACTTACAAATTCAACAAACCTTCAAACCTATCTTGGTTGTAACCTGGTGACTGTATCTTGCACATTAGACCTTTTCACAGCTTAGAGCAAAATTGAACCCAAAGCCAAAACTGTATTGCATTGCAGCTTACCTATCGTTGGATGTGGTGGCTGCATTCGTTTTTTTTTGTTAGTCTCCCCCCCCCCCCCCTTTTTCACCTGGTGATCCAGCCAGTATTACACTTCCTGTCTTTGGGTGTCTGCAGTCTGGATGAAGTAGTCAAATGGACACCCTTGGACAGAAGCATTGTCAGTCTGCTGAGAGGAGAGTTTTAGCTGGAGTTCTGCTTTAGGCTCCTTAGTATTTGTTTAACGAGGTATCTTTATCTGTTCTGCTGAGCATGTCCACATCCGATTGTAAGCACAACTATGAGCTGGAGCAGCGATTCATCCCTTTGCCCATCAAAATAGCCTGACATTTTTGGTGGAAAGGAGGTTTGTGCCCTCACAAAATACCAGTTTTTTTTTTTTTTTTAAATGGACAGCCACTTTAGTAATTTTGGACTTGTGTTTCTATAAAGTTACGCTAGTATGACGTACAGTTTGGTGTGAAGAATATAAAGGTTCTGCTTAAGGGCAGTTTCATACTGCCGCTCTGCAGTTTGGCCACACCACAGGTGCAGCATAGCCATGGTTTTTGTGTGGGTTACCCACAGTTTCCCATAGACTGTTAGCTGGTGTATTTTCTGAAAGCGCATCAAAGATGCAGCATGCAGGACGTTTGAAGCACTTTCAGGAAAAAGTGGCACAAATGCGCATAGAAGTCTATGGGAAACTGTGGATAACCCACACGAAAACCACAGGTACACTGCACTTCACCTGCACTGCAACAAAACCACATTGTGGCAGCGTAAAACTACCCTTGTATGATAAGTTGGATTCAGTTAAAGTAATAAAACTTTTAAAGAGCACGCCCATCATGTGGAGGCTTTGGTTTCTTTGTTGTACTGGTCAAGAATGTGGCTGATGTCATCCAGCACCAAGGTGTAGCTAGAGAAAGGGGAATTGGCCTCCCAGTTATAGCAACATCTTCTATTATTGCTGGCTTGATTCATAGAGCTACCAATCAGCCAGGTAATCCCGGGAACCACCAGAAAACAGCTGGTGGTGGGGGGTGTGTTACTATTAAAAACGCAAAAATATGGTGACTGTGGACGGGGGGGGGGGGGGGGGGGGGGGGGTGGGGGTGTACAGTAGTGGCTGGGGGGGGGGGGTGAAGAATACAGAGGTGGCTGTGGACACGGAGGGGGTTCAGAGGTGGCCGTGGACTGGCCCGCCCGTTGGACTGTCAGACTGGGAGAAGTGAGGCGGCAAGTAATCTGAGACCCAACTGACGCTCTTAATGAGGTATATAGCTGCAGTTTTATCATATAACAGCCACTTTTGCAGATAAGCATATTAAACAGTAAACAATATTCAGGGCCATCTTTAATATTGTCTGGACCCTGTCCACAGCCACCTCTGTACCCTCCCCCCCCGTCCAGGCCACCTCTGTACCCTCCCCCCCCCCCCCAACCCCCCCCCCCCCCCGTCCAGGCCACCTCTGTAACCCCCCCCGTCCAGGCCACCTCTGTACCCTCCCCCCCCCCCCCCGTCCAGGCCACCTCTGTACCCTCCCCCCCCCCCCGTCCAGGCCACCTCTGTACCCTCCCCCCCCCCGTCCAGGCCACCTCTGTACCCTCCCCCCCCCCGTCCAGGCCACCTCTGTACCCTCCCCCCCCCGTCCAGGCCACCTCTGTACCCTCCCCCCGTACCCCCTCAACTTAATTTATTAGCAGGTGATTGCGGCCCTCCATGCATTCACATACATTGAATCCAGCCCTTAAGTGGAAAAGTTGCTGACCCCTGGCCTAGGGGGAATCATCATGATGTCACTTTTGGTAAATAATGCCTTTTTTTTTTTTTTTAATTATTTATTTATTTTTTTAAGCAAAAGATCACTTTTTTTTTTTTTCTTTTACTTTTAAAGGTATAGGAGAGATTTTGGAATGTAGACCCCAGATCCTCTCCCATTTAAGAGAGACTGTTATGCTTTATTGTTATTGGGATGTAAAGGGATGTTTAAATTTCTTGCAATGGCAATAAAGGTGATCACTTTTTTTTTTTTTTTAAAGAAATGATGTAAAAATAAAGTAAAGTAAAACCATATTTATTTATTATTATTTTTTTTTTTTTTTAAATCACCCCCGTGCTTGCGTGCAGTGGTGAACACATAGGTATCCCCACATATGTAAATGGTGTTCACACCACACATGAATCTCACCACGACTATCCGAGTGTGCGCAATTCTACCACTAGACCACCTCTAACTCTAAACTGGTAACCTGTAGAAACTTTTAAAGCATCCCCCTATGGAGATTCTCAAAGTGTTCCCAAACCCACAACAGTAAAATCAGTCTGTATACGCAGTAAAGCATACTTACTGTGAAACCTAAGGGGTTACTCCTCTGCATTGTGCAAAAAGCTATTTGATCCTGTCCTCTCTGATCAACCCCCAACCTTCCACTGTCCGCTGATAATTTCCTGATAGCATGGAGTCAGGCTGCACATGCTCAGTTTGGTGTATTGCTAGGGAGGTGTTTTTTTTTTTTTTCCCCTCTTGGGAGGATGCATGTGATCAGCATATGGCCAATTGGCACTGTTCAGACAGGTCAGGGCTCTTGTAGTCTCATAGGACAGTCAGAAAACTCCTCCTATGAGCTTTAACCAGTGCTTGGCCAGACACTGATGGATGTCACGACTGCAATAAACTGCTGTTGAGAACTGTATTTGGCAATTTATATTTACTAAAATAATTACATTTCCATGTACTATGGGAGACCAGATATAATGAATGCAGGGTCCTGGGTTTAGTAACACTTTAAGTACCATAGTTTGGCACCATTCTACGAGCGTGCACAATTTTAAAGCATGACATGTTTGATATTTATTTACTCAGCGTAACATCTTTCATATTTTACAACAAAAATTGGGGTTATGTTTTTTTTTGTATTCATTAAAGTGTATTTTTTTTCCCAAAAATGCGTTTGCAGAACTGTGACACAAAAATCAACGATAATGGGTCCTGAGGGTTAAAAAAAATACTTGCAGTATACGGTATGGTCTTTTATCCTGCCATCATTTAAAAGATGATGAAGACCATCCCTGTGGAAAGATAAGGTTTCCGCACATTGGGAGGTGCATTATTGCTGTTTTATATAGTCAAGGAAACCATTTTCCGTCTAAATGGCTACCGTTGTTGTTTTTTTTTTTTTTTTTTCTCAAGTGTGGTGTTATTTAAAAAAAATGAATATAACAAATACAAACGCCAAGTTCAGATTTCAAATGTAAAGCACAAGCTTCTACATTAGACTTGCAATATGTGTGTTAGGACAAAAGGAATTTTAAGTATTTAAAAGCGTATTAATAATGTAAAAGGAAGTTTAAAGGCGCTATCAAGGTTATATAACTGTGAGTGCAAGTAGGTTAATTCACATGCACTGTACATGACACAAAATAAAAATAAAATTGACTATGGATGATAGTAAACAGGTATTATAGTATCAAAATATAAACTATTCTTCCAAAGACTATTTAAATAAAGCTTATCCTATTGACTTTTAATTAAATAGGAGCCTGAATGAAACTTGTATATGAGCATACACTGTCACAGTAGTGCAGCTGCATGGTGACAGACAGCAGTCATGCATATGCTAATTAACAAGGATCCTCTCAGATGCTAAATAAAATATTGATATAAATACATCCATAAAGTGCTGAGAATTGTTTTCAAAGAGGTGTTTGTTTTTTTTTGTTTTTTTAATTAACGTTAAAAAATGTTAATATTGATATCTTGTAGGAATTGTATTATTTGTAAGAGTGAAAAAATATACTTGTTACTACTGTGGCCAAAAGTTGTGAGAATGACACAAATATAAATTTTCACAGTCTGCTGCTTCAGTGTTTTTAGATCTTTTTGTCAGATGTTACCATGGTATACTGAAGTATAATTCCAATCATTTCAGAAGTGTCAAAGGCTTTTATTGACAATTACATTAAGTTTATTTGCAATGTTGACCCTTTTTTTCTAGACCTCTGTAATTTGTCCTGGTATGCTGTCACATCTTTACTGATGGCGGCCCATTCTTGCATAATCAATGTTTGGAGTTTGTCAGACTTTGTGGGAGGTTTTTTTGTTCACCCGCCATGGACCCAAAACTTAGATGTTTTGTTCCCCAAGCCACTTATCACTTTTTGTTTTAGGGCAAGGTGCTCCATCATGCTGGAAAAGGCATTGTTCGTCACCAAACTGTTCCTGGATGATTGGGAGAAGTTGCTCTCAGAATATTTTTGTACCATTCTTTCTTCATGGCTGTATTCTTATGCAAAATTGTAAATGAGCCCACTCCCTTGGTTGAGAAGCAACTCCACACATGAATGGTCGCGGGATGCTTTACTGTTGGCATGACACAACTGATGGCAGCACTCTCCTTTTCTTCTCCAGACAAGACTTTTTTTTTTTTTTTCCAGATAACCCCAACAATCGGAAAGGGGATTCATTAGAGAAAATTACAGTACTTTGCCCCAGTCCTCAGCAGTCTGATCTCTGTGTATCTTTTGCAGATTATCAGTCTGTCTGTTTTGTTCTTTGCTTCCCTTCTTGACACAGGCCATCCTCCAAAAGTCTTCGCCTCACTTTGCGTGCAGATCCCCCCACACCTGCCTGCTGCCATTCCTGAGCAAGCGCTGCACTGGTGGTGCCCCAATCCCGCAGCTGAATCAACTGTAGAGACCGTCCTGGCGCTTGCTGAACTTTCTTTAGCGCCCTGAAGCCTTCTTTACAAATGCAGTGGAAATGTTTTTTGTGGGATTAAGTTAATTTTCATGGCAAAGAGGGACTTTGCCATTGATTGCAATTCATCTGATCACTCAAAATAACATTCTGGAGTATATGCAAATTGCCATCATAAAAACTGAGGCAGCAGACTTTGTGAAAATTAATATTTGTGTTATTCGCAAAACTTTTGGCCACAGGTGTAGATAACAAATTTAAGACCTATAATATTTAGGGGACTAAAGGGGATTGAGCAGTTCCCAAAACTCATAGAGCCCAGTGCCTATTTGTGCTAGGACACTGTGCAAAGGAAACATTAACGCCTAATGCCCGGAATTGGGGGAAAAAAAACCCTTGCAAGTACAACATCTGCATTGCAAGGGTTAAAGTATATGTAAACCCTCAACCCATTCAATTTAAAACATTTCTGTATACATATAAAAAACATTCTAAATGCCCTTTTTAGTTAGGGATTTAAATATCACTGCCATCCCATCATAATGGGAAGGAAGAGCGCTGACGCCAATATTCATCCACTGAGACCAGTGAAGGAAGCTACTATTATCCCTGTTATCCCTGTTGTACCTGACAGTTTTTATTTTTGCTGAAAGACTGGGGTGCCACACCAGCTTTTATAGTCCATTTGAAAGATTTTATTTGTGTGTGTAAAACTTGATATAACTGAACTAACTTGTCCCTAGCTGAGATCCACTATTCAGTGATGCCACTCTGGTTAATGGCGGCACTTTTGCTCCCTTCCTGCCCAGGCCAATATTCAGCACTGTCGCACTTTGACAATTGCGTGTTCATGCAAAGCTGTATCCCTTAGAAATCTATCACTTTTTTCACACCAATAGAGCTTTCTTTTCTTTTAACCAGTTGAGATCCGCGCTATAGCCGAATGACGGCTACAGCGTGGACCTGCTTTGCCGGGACTACGTCTATTGATGTCGTCCCATGCCCGAGCGGCCTGCGCGCCCCTTGCAGGGTGCGAGCGGTGCGCTCTGTGATCAGTGAGTCTGAGACTTTCTGGATCACAGATCGGAGTAAGGGGTCGATCCCGACCCCTTACCACGTGATCAGCTGTCAATTAAAAATTACCTGTTTGCTAAATTTTAACAAACTATTGTATATTAATCCTATATATATTTATTTTTTCAAAATTTTACTTTTTTTTTTGTTTTGTGTAGCAAAAAATAAAAATCCCAGCTGTGATTAAATACCACCAAAAGAAAGCTCTATTTGTGGGAAAAAAATGATAATTTTATTTGGGTACAGTGTTGTAATACCGCGCAATTGTCCTTCAAAGTGCGTCAGCGCTGAAAATTGGTCTGGGCAGGAAGGGGGGTTTAAGTGCCTAGTAAGCAAGTGATTAATCACCACTGTTTTCAAATTTTTTGCTAAATAAAAAAAAAAACTGAAAATTGAGAAAAAAAACTTGCACGTCTGTTATAAAATTTTGCAAATAATCTTTCTTCACAGATTTAGGTCAAAATGTATTCTGATACATTTCTTTGTTGAAAATAACCCAAATCAGTGTACATTTTTTAGTATGTAGGCAAGTTAGTCGCCAAACTATGGTGTATAAATCTGAAAATTTATCAATCTTGTTGTAGTAACGGCCTATCCCATTTCTTGAGGCCCAAAAATGCCAGGACAG
Organism: Lithobates sylvaticus; assembly: GCA_028564925.1. Classification (NCBI taxonomy): domain Eukaryota; kingdom Metazoa; phylum Chordata; class Amphibia; order Anura; family Ranidae; genus Lithobates; species Lithobates sylvaticus. Next base: position 141,010,760 of record CM053032.1, read on the forward strand.
ACAGTCCAAAGTATTTAGTAAGAGGCCTAGCGAGTTCTTTTAACTTGTAATTTTTTGGGGAAAATTAAGAGTTTTTATTTAATTCTACATACTGTCACTAGTTCAGTAGAGCAGCATCATATAACATGTGGTGGTGATCAGGGATACTGACAGTATGTAAAAACATTTTTTTCCTTATAACGCACTGTGACCAGAGTAATACGGTGTTACCATAGTAGCACTGTACTACTCTGAGAAAGTGATCAGGATTTTTTTATTTATTTATTTTTTTACATATTATGATTGCTTATACCAGGGAATTCCATTGGTATAAGCAACCATTTTTACTGAATGGAACTCGTTCATTCGGTGTCTTTTGTGATTAGCGGTGATTGCTAATCACATGGTACAGATGGGCTGTGATTTGCCCTGTCTGTACCATGTGATCACTTTGACCAATCACCGCTAACAGGATTGTATACAATGAAAGGAATCCATCTATTTACAACGGTCATGTGAACTGCTGTGATTGGTCATAGGCATCACATGGTACTGCCAGCGGGCCGGTACAGTGATCAGTCATCGGCTGTGTCAGATTGCGCCGTTATGCGGCCCATTCTAGGATGATGTTGTATGACGTCCTCCTTGAACAGTGCTTCGGGCCAGCCTTCATTTTACTATAGGCCGGGTGGGAAGTTGTTAATTGCTACACTGAAAAGCCAATGTTGATGACATTTGTGCCGATCTCATTTTTTTCCCCCGCATGATATACAGTGTTGGGGACTTCTGAAGTCTTTGGTAATTTCCTTAAGCGACCGCTGTACTCTCCAGTTAAACTATTTAGGACCAACATTACGTCATTGCTGGAATGTTCCAAATGCCACACTGACACACAGGATTTCATACACAGAATGTGGAAAAAGTCATTCCCAAAATAATCCCATTGTTTCACACACTAATTCCTTTGGTCTTTATTTTTGTTCTGGTTTAGCTTGATAACTTACCTTTTTATGTACTTCTCACACTCAGTATATACGGTAGCCACAACATGGATATCTAAGGCTGCTTTCACACTGATCAGTTTTTGTTCAGTTGCTCAGTAAAAATAAAAAAGCTGAATAAAATCCTATGAAACTCTTCACCTTAGTCCATTGCATTTAAAAAAATATCCTGCTTGCTAAATTTTTGGTGCATGTTCGTTCCATTAAAAAACAACTCACCAAAAACACACCTCTCCATTGAAATGAATGGAAACCGTGGTAAAAATGCATTAAAAAGGCCATGCACCTGTGGGAAGTGTGCATTTCTAAATCGCAAGACAAGGAAATCATTGTTTAAAAGGAGGCCACTCTTAATCAGTGCTGTGCAATTTCAGCACATTCCATTCGCACCCAAGCATAGCAGAAACGTGCATTCCTACTTGCGTTTATTTTTGGCTGTTTTTCACTTGATAACGTGCATCACACATAAGGCAGCCAATTCTCTTGTACGTACAACAAATGCCCCAAAAGTAGCTCAAGAACCTTTTCAGTCGCGGAGCGTTGCACGTTTTTCAGGGCACATTTTGGCATGATTGTATCATGTTTTGTCACATTACAAGTGCATGACAAAATGCACTTGTGCTAATCGTGATTGGGGTGTCATTAACGATTAGGCAGCATTCACATCGGTGTGTTTATGAATGCATGGCAACCTGTACAGAAAATGCGTGCTTTGCCATACATTTCGGAAAAGTGCCACAGCGCAAACTGCCCTTGCGTTGCCATTATGGCGATGCACATGCCAAGTGAGTTTGCAGCACAGCAAAGCGTGCCCTTTCTGTGTAGGTTGCCCCACATTCAGAAACGCACAGATGTTAATGCAGCCTAATTATTGACACCCCAGTTAGCATGCCATTATGGCGAAGCAAGCTCAATGCACATTTGCAGTGTTTCTGAAATGTGCGACAGCTCGCATTTACTGTGTGGTTTGCTCCGCTTTTCAGAAACCAGGCAGATGTGAATGCAGCATAATTGTTAGACAACCCAGTTGCGATTAACATGCCATTATGATGACACAAGCGAAATGCACATTTGAAGTGCATTTATAAAATGCTCAGAAAAGCGCAGGTTTCTTTGTGCGGGTTGCCATGCAGTCGGAAATGCACAGATGTGAATGCAGCCTAATTGTTAATGCACATGTTTTGCCTTGTTACAAATGTGCCAAAATGCACACTGAAAAAAACGTGATACTCCACAACCGAAAACGTTCTTGAGCTACTTTCAAGTGAAGGGGCTGACCTATGTGCAACATATGTTTTTTTAAGTGGGAAAAACACGGAAAAAAAAAAAAAAAAACTTGATTGGGAAAGTGCATTTCTGCTACACTCAGGTGTGAATGGAATGTGTTTTAGGGGGGAGTTTTATGCAGCAAGGATGACCTGGGAGGAGAGGTGAGGGTTTAAATAAAACACTGGTCTTAAGGCCTCATGCACACTGGATGTTTTTGGACATTTGCTCCTGTTTTTGGATTCAGACATTTTTTTTTTTTTTTCTACAGTCAATAAACTCTCCAGCATGTTATCCTAGGTGTCCATGCACACAGGCGATTATCAACTGTTTTTGGCTGGGGGCATTTTTTGGCTGTAAAAAAAAAAAAAAAAAAAACCCAAAATAGTGGGTTCTGAGAGGTGTAAAAACGTTCTAACATGAAATGCTGGTAGACGCTCACGAACTCGGCTCGCCAGCGTTTACGTTTTTGATCCATTGAAGGAAAAAAAAACCCTTTTGCAAAAATGCTGAAAGCTTACTGCAATGCTACTGCCGTTTTTGTAATGTCCAGTGTGCATGAGGCCTAAGGGCACTTTCACACTGCCAGCGCCCAGGCTTCGGCTATTTTTAGCGGCGCTTTACTGTAGGGGCACTTTTAACCCCTGCTAGTGGCCGAAAAAGGGTTAAAACCACCCGCAGCTGCGCTTTGCCGGTGGTTCGGCGGTGTTGCCCATTGATTTTAATGGGCAGGGGTGCTTTAGGAGCGGTGTGTTCACCGCCCCTACAGTGCTGTAAAAAGCTGCTTGCAGGACTTTGTGATGCTCTGCCAACGCAGCGTGCAGGCTTTCACACTGGCATTGCAGCTGAGGCTTTTTTCATTAAACCCCTCCAGTGTGAAAGGGGTCTAAGTCTCGCAGGAATGTTTTTTTTTATCTAATGCGACTTCTGTGAGTGAAGTTACAAGGAAGTCGCACTACATATAAAAATGGCATCTCGTAAGTAATATGGGGAAAACTCAACACAAACATGGAAAAAACGCATTATGCAATGCATTAAATTTAACGTACTGCAGCAAAAACACATGCAAGTGAGTGAAAGCACCCAGAGGTTTTTATCAGTTTCCAAATTTCCAACATTCTGGCAGCAGTGCAACAGATATCTTTTAAAATGTCTGGCTATTTTTATTCTAGTGTACTAAACATGTTATCCTAATGGTCCTCTTCCAGTACCACCTCCCACATTCCAGAGCTCTTTTGACACACTGCTAGTTTTGTACATCTCATCTATTTCTTTAATGTGAACATGCTGCAATATACTCTTGTATCTTTTTTTTATGACTAAAATTCAACTAAAATGGTTTGATTTAAAAAAAAAAAAAAAAGTACCCCAGTGTACACCTGAAAATGTTTTAAACGTGTTGATGTGCCCTTTTTTTATTTCTGCACTCCCAGCATTTCCATTTTTACTTGTAATTTCCTGTAGGTTACTCCCACTCAAAGCCTGCTTGAGATGGCTGGAGTATATTGTCTAGCTGGCAGTTTGATTGCTGATGTGTAAAGTGCTATTTATTGTGGGCAGTATCGTAGACAATGGCGTTCTTTGTTTAAACGTTTTCTAGTAGATTGTCGTTTCACTTCAGTATGTACTTTTAGTTGGTTTGATTGCCTTCGTTTTTCAGATATTTTAATGAATGTGTTTTTTTTTTTTTTTTTTTTTTTTTTTTGTTATTTCCATCAAAGGGGTATTTTTGTGTTTTTTTTTTATTTGTTTTCAAGGTTGTGATTGATGTCACTGCTCCACCTTGTCCAATCAGGGAACACTTTGCATTCTTTCAGACTCAAGTGACTGACCACCTGTGACCAGAATGCAGCGGGGCAGCGGAGGAGCCGCTCAGTGCTGGGCCCAGAAGCAAGTGAAGATCACTGGAGTAGCAATGTTATACTTCATTGATTTTCATCTTCCAGGGACATGTATAGTATATGCAGTTACATTGGTCCAAGCTGGCCCAATGTAACTATGAATAAAATATTTATACTTGGAATTCATCTTTAAAGGTCAAAAAGAGCATCAAACATTGACTGTACACACTCACCGGCCACTTTATTAGGTACACCGTGCTAGTACTGGATTGGACCCCCCTTTTGTCTTCATAGCTGCCTTAATTCTTTGTGGCATAGATTCAGAAAGATGTTTTGTTGGCTGCACATCCATGATGTGAATCTCCCATTCCACCACATCCCAAAGGTGCTCTATTGGATTGAGATCTATGAAGGCCTTTGGAGTACAGTGAACTCCTTGTCATGTTCAAGAAACCAGTGGTGAGATGACTTGAGCTATGTGCCATGGTGCATTATCCTGCTGGAAGTAGCTATCAGAAGATGGGTGCACTGTAGTCATAAAGGGATGCATATGGTCAGCAACAATACTTGGGTAGGTCATGGCATTTAAACAATGCTCAATTGGTACTAAGGGCCCAAAATGTGCCAATAAAATATCCCCTACACCATTACACCAGCGACCTGAGCCATTGATGCAAGGCAGGATGGATCCGTGCTTTCATGTTTACGCCAAATTCTGACCCTACTATCTGAATGTCGCAACTGAAATCGAAACTCATCAGGCCAGGCAACGTTTCCTGTTCTTAGCTGATAGGTGTGGCACTTAGTGCAGTCTTCTGCTGCTGCAGCCCATTTGCTTCAAGACTTGAGGTTTTGTGCATTCAAAGATTGTATCCTGTTTACCTTGGTTGTAACAAGTGGTTATTCGAGTTACTTTTGCATTTCTATCATCTCAAACCAATCTGCCCATTCTCCAACCTCAACAAGGCATTTTTGTCAACACAACTGCTGCTCACTGGATATCGTCCCTTTTTTGGATCATTCTCTGTAAACCCTAGACATGATTGTGCATGCAAATCCCAGTAGATCAGCAGTTTTTTTTTTTTTTTTTTAAATAGACCAGCCCGTCTGGCATCAAAATCCATGCCACGTTCAAAGTCACTTAAATCCCCTTTCTTTCCCATGCTGATGCTCGATTTGAACTTCAGCAAGTCGTCTTCACCACGTCTAGAAACCTGAATGCACTGAGTTGCTGCCATGTGATTGGGTGATTTGCAATTTGTGTTGCCAAGCAATTCAACAGGTGTATCTAATAAAGTGGCCATCAAGTGTGTGGCTGGAGGAATCGAGTAATTTTTCTTTTGTTCAACCCATTGAACAAAAGACTCTTGTATGGCACGCCTAAGGGCTCCTTTCACACAGGTGGACCCGATCGGGTCATCCATTTCCCTCTATGGAGCGGTGGATGTGAATGGGCGAGTCGCTGAAAGCCCGAGACGGACGCTCCACCCCTCCACAGCTCAGCACTCCAGTGAGCGAGGAGGGAGAAGAGCAGAGAGCTGTGACTGACAGGCTGCACCTCTCTGCTCGGAGTGACCAGCGATCATACTTCTTTTTTAAATCTCTTCCAACTACCCTGTTTCCCCCATAAGACCTAGCATGATTGTCGGTGATGACTGCAATATAAGCCCTACCCCGTTACCCGAAAATAAGCCCTACCCTGAAAATAAGACCTACAAAGACTTTAACTAGGGCTTATTTGGGGGGTAGGGCTTGTATTGCAGCCATCACCGACAATCGTGCTAGGTCTTATTTTCAGGGAAACCGGGTATGTAACAAACTGCATGTTCTTCCAGTTGTTTCCAACTCCTCTAACCATGGCATCTGATGTCATAAATGTTAAGATACATACTCTTAATTGCTAAATTTTGTTCGATTTTTTTGTTATTTAGCTCCTTTTATGTTCTGCTAGACTTTACAATAGGATAGAACAAATAGAACCAAGCCTGTGGTTTTCTATGGTTGTTGCTCATTGCTCTTTTACCATAAGGTTAGTGATCTGTGCTAGAAGTTGAAACTTTCTGTCCCATTTTTATATGCTCTGAAACGAGCTTCTGGTTTCCACGGCAACAACTGGAAGCACCTGGTTCTTTGCCTTATCTGCACCATCTACCTAAAACATTAACCCATCATCTGTGGTCCTAATTTTTTACAGCTCTCAAAAGTTCATGCTGTTGTCATTTTTTTTTCTGATCTTAAAAAGCACTCTAGGCAACAAATAGTCAATTAGTGAATTGCTAACTTGATGGTCCATCTATATTCATATTTTTATTAATAAGTTGGATTCTTTTATCTTTTGGGCCTGTAATTTCAGAGTGCGTCTAGAGAGGACCTAGGTCACTTTCATGTCCTCCCTGTCTCTGAACTCAAAAAAATCTGCTTTCAGACAAGGGGATCGGGGTGTTTTCCCAAATATTTAGGACAGTGTTTCTCAACCTTCCTGCCTTTTGGGGTACCCTTGGCAAAAAGTTTAAGATATTGGAACCCCTGAAAACTTCAGATCTACAGCTCACGTAACATTGGATCTCATCAGCAGGCTGTAGATATAACAACAATAAAGAAACTGTGTCAAATAGAATAAATATTGTAAAAAAAAAAATAAGAATCCAACTTATTAAAAAAATCTGAATATAGATGGACCATCAAGTTGGTAATTCACTAATTGACTGTATTTGTTGCCTAGAGTGCTTTTTAAGCTCAGAAAAAAATGAATGAATTTAAACTTGTTTTTTTTTTTTTTGCACATATGCTCAATTATGGGTTGTGCTTGAGATGAGCGCACAGGAATTTCAACTTAATTGGTTTTCGGTCCCAGTGGGAGCCCCCCTTTACAGCAGGGGTCCCAGTCGGAGCCCATCCACCCCCATTGCTCTCTGTCCCTCCTGCACTCTGCATTGCTGCAGCTATAAGACTCTAATAGCTGTGGTAATGCAGAGAGCCATCGGAGCACAGTGCAGAGGGGAAGCAGAGAGCCATCGGAGCACAGTGCAGAGGGGAAGCAGAGAGCCATCGGAGCACAGTGCAGAGGGGAAGCAGAGAGCCATCGGAGCACAGTGCAGAGGGGAAGCAGAGAGCCATCGGAGCACAGTGCAGAGGGGAGGCAGAGAGCCATCGGAGCACAGTGCAGAGGGGAGGCAGAGAGCCATCGGAGCACAGTGCAGAGGGGAGGCAGAGAGCCATCGGAGCACAGTGCAGAGGGGAAGCAGAGAGCCATCGGAGCACAGTGCAGAGGGGAGGCAGAGAGCCATCGGAGCACAGTGCAGAGGGGAGGCAGAGAGCCATCGGAGCACAGTGCAGAGGGGAGGCAGAGAGCCATCGGAGCACAGTGCAGAGGGGAGGCAGAGAGCCATCGGAGCACAGTGCAGAGGGGAGGCAGAGAGCCATCGGAGCACAGTGCAGAGGGGAAGCAGAGAGCCATCGGAGCACAGTGCAGAGGGGAAGCAGAGAGCCATCGGAGCACAGTGCAGAGGGGAAGCAGAGAGCCATCGGAGCACAGTGCAGAGGGGAAGCAGAGAGCCATCAGAGCACAGTGCAGAGGTGGAAGCAGAGAGCCATCGGAGCACAGTGCAGAGGGGAAGCAGAGAGCCATCGGAGCACAGTGCAGAGGGGAAGCAGAGAGCCGCTGTAAGAGCTCACCTTTGGCTTGAGCCACTTGTTCCTGTCAGCACTGCCACATAAGACCTAGTCCTTCTTCGGCTCCCATTCCCGCTCTCTGCACTGCTCTGCCCCCTGACCTTACAGGAGCTGGAACTACAGAGATGAGTGTCAGCGTGCATCAAGGACAAGATTGGCAGTATATATCTGCCATAATGTAGATTTTCTGCAGAACCCCAGTTGAGAAACACTGATTTAAGAACATGCAATCTGTCACTTTAGGTTGCATACCTGGGCTTAACTGTTAATCACTTGAAAAACCTGGCCTGGCTTAAAGTGATACTAAACGGAGAAGTGTGAATTGCCATAATTCATTCACATAAATCATATACAGTATATCAGGCCACTGCATTATTTTTTTATTTTTTTAAAAAAAAGCTCCAAGTATCTTATTCCTGCAGCACTGTTGTGTAGTCACATGATCTTTCCCTGTTCTTTGGCATCTGTAGGGGAAGATCTTTGGGAGGGGCTTCTATTAGTGCAGTATTAATCTGTACAGCCCTGATTTGGTTTCAGAAGAGCAATTCAAATCAAAGTATACATACAGGTGCATGTCAAAAAATTATTTTTTGTTTCAGTAATTCAATTCAAAAAGTGAAATGCCTTTTATTGTATAAATTCATTACATACAGTGATATATTTCAGGCATTTCTTTTCTTTTAATTGTGATTATGACTTAAGCTAGTGAAAAACAAAAATTCTGTAGTTTTTCAGAAAATTCAAAAACTCAAAACAGCTGTAAAGGTTTCCAGAGCCTTCAAATGGTCTGTCTGGTTCAGTAGACTACACAATCATGGGGAAAACTGTCTTCTGGACAACTGTCAAGTTGGCAGTGTTTGACACCCCCCACAAGGAAGGGTAAGTCACAAAAGGCCATTGCTAAAGAAGCTGGCTGTTCACAAAGTGCTGTCTCCAAGCATTTTAATGGAAAATTGTGTGGTAGAAAAAGATGCACAAGCAACAGGGATAACCACAGCCTAGAGAGGATTGTGAAGCAAAGGCCATTCAAGAATTTGAGGGAGATTGACCAGGAGTGGACTACGCCGGTGTCAGTGCTTCAAGGGCCACCATACACAGACATATCCGGGACATGGGCTACAACGGTCACATTCGTCAAGCCACTCCTGAGCCAGAGACCGCGTCAGTGTCTTACCTGGGCTACAGAGAAAAAGGACTGGACTGTTGCTCAGTGGTCCAAATTCCTCTTTTTGGATGACTGTAAATTTCGCATTTCATTTGGAAATCAAGGTCCCAGAGTCTGGAGGAAGAGTGGAGAGGCACAGAATCAAAGTTGCCAGCGTTCCAGTGTGAAGTTTCCACAGTCAGTGATGATTTTGGGAGCTGTCTCATCTGCTGGTGTTGGTCCACTGTGTTTTATCAAGTCCAAAGTCAGCGCAGCCCTCTACCAGGAAATTCTAGCGCACTTCTTGCTTCCCTCTTACGAACAGCTTTATGGAGATGCCCATTTCATTTTCCAGCAGGACTTGGCACATGCCCACACTGCCAAAAGTACCGATACCTGGTTTAATGATCATGGTATCACTGTGCTTGATTGGCCAGCAAACTCCCCTGACCTAAACCGCATAGAGAATCTGTGGGGTCTTGTCAAGCGAAAGATGAGCGACACAATAAAAATGAGCTCAAGACCAATATCAAAGAAACTTGCGCTGCCATAGCAACTCAGCAGTGCCACAGGCTGTTCGCCTCTATGCCACGCTGCATTGATGCAGTAATTCATGCAAAGGAGCCCCGACAAGTATTCAACGCTTACTAATACTGTACATACTTTTCAGTAAGCCAACATTTCTGTATTAAACTTCTTTTTATTTTTTATTTATTGGTCTTGTGTAATATTCAAAATTTGAGATACTGAATTTTGGGTTTTCACAAGCTGTAAGCCATAAATCAAAGTTTAAAAAATACATGCTTGACTCATATCACTCTGTGTGTAATGAATCTATAATGAGTTTCACTTTTTGGACTGAATTACTGAAATAACTTTTTGATGATTTTCAAACTTTTTTGAGATACACCTGTATATGTAAAAAAAAAAAAAAAAGCTTCCTATAAATCTTAAACATCAAATGTGTATTTTTATGCATTAATATGGTGTAGGTGGAGTCAAAGATGACTGACTAGCTTTTATTTCATGCAGCATCTGCAGGCAAGGTGTTTCTTTTTTTATTTATTTTTTTGTTTTGTTTTTTTACTTTGCACTTATTAGCATTTACATTTGATACATTTAACACAAATTTATATCTAAACTAAGCTTTTTGTGAGTTTTGGTGAATGTAATCAATCGGCATACTATACCCAGTCTCCATAATGTTTAGCATTAGGCTGACATGTGAGGGAGGGAGAGGGAAGGGAGGCTTTTAGTGACTTTGTACACTGTTGTATAGCATGCAGTGAAAGTTTTTCATAGTCGGTTTAATATGATGCTATAGGGTAACTCTGTTTTGCAAAATATTTGCACAGAGCTCCCCTCCCTGCTGAGTCCCCCCCATGGAAAGCCACTTGCTAATGGGGGCACTTGTATGTGTTCTCTCCCAAGTGCCGTTCCCTCCTCTCTGGCTGTTCCTGCTGCTTTGTCTCAGCCGGTGAGGTAGAAAGCCAGGATAGCAGCTGTTCTCGTGCACATTGCCGGATTGAGAATAAGCTCAAGTATAATGGGGGCTGAGGGGGGGAAGCTGCACACAGGTTTTTTACCTTCATGCATAGAATGCCTGAAGGTAAAAAAACCTTCAGCCTTTAGAGCCACTTTAATGACACTTTAAGCAAAGTGCCAAAGTAAAAATGTGTGCAGGCATTTTGTGATTACATGGGTTAGTTTTCAGAATAATCCATGTAGGGGGGACCCCTTGGATAAATGGGTCCAGATTGCATGCAATGCTTCCCTTTCTCCTTTAAGCCCAGCCTAAAGTGAAATTGCTGTACACTGAATCTTTCAGCAATTGAAAGTTTGCTAGTGGCCCTGAGGCATAGTGCTTGAAGAAAGTTTAGCTTTAATATCAACTTGCTGGGCCTAGGCTCCAAGACTAAGGCGAGAGCAATAACGTGTCGTATTTTAGCTCTGTTACCTTGGGTTCTTTTTTTTTTTTTTTTTTTCCTTGTCAAGGTCACTTTAAGACCAGTCACTCTAGGGTCATGTAATGGCAGTTCTCTACAGCTGCTGTGGGGCTTAGGGCTGGAACCGCTGGCTGAGTTTTGAGATTCCTAAAATATGAATCAATCAGACATATTGCACTAAAACACTTTGGAACTTATTGTAATTGCAATGTTTCCACAACAGATTTATTTGAAATGTCATTGGAATTTCCCAATACATAGTCTGCTCTGTCAGCTTTGAGGACCTTTGGCCCGTTGCCAATACATTGCTGCATTCGTAATCTATTGCTTACTGATAACTTTAGATCATTCTGCTTATAGAACTGGGTTTAAACATGTCTATGGGTACAGTAGGCACCAATTAGCTGAATGCTCCTAGGAAAGAATTGTGATTACTATTGACAGTAAATGGTGCCAGACACCCCCTCTCTAAGCATGGGACATATTGCCTTGCTAAAGCCAGCTGATAGGAAAGTTGAATCATGTTTGACTGCCCTCCTAGTTCTAAGTCTGTGGTTTATTGCAACATTTGGTATATGGATCAAGTCTACCTTGAAGAATTAAAAAAAAAAAAAAAACTTAAGGTCTCCAACAAATATGTGGAATGTTCTAATTGACATTTTATTTTTATTTTTTTGGGTGAGCTTCAGATGCACATGTACTGTTGGGGAATTCATGACAACTGTCTTGCAGTGAAAAGTTTTTGTCAAATGTGCAATATTTTCACACACATGAGATGCACAGTTCACTGTTAGTGACAAGGACAATACAAACCGAGCTCAATTATATATAATTTGAGAACTAAAGCTCATTTGGCATTTTTCTGATATTGCACGGTGTATATAAAGGGCTAAAATACAGGAAATGTGCATTTATTGCAGACATGTGTGGGTTTTTTATTTTTATATATTTTAAGTTATGGTCGATGTATAGAACCTGTCATATCCTGTGCGCACCCTATGCCTTTTAGAGGAATGTTTTTCCCCCTGCATTTGCCATAGTTTCCTCCAGCGTTCATGCTTATGGTATTTCTCGTTGGTCCAAGTGTGAAATTTTTATCAACCCTTGAAAAATCATAGTGCGTGTCAGGCTTATCTTGGTGATTCAGAGGACTGGCAGATGGTTTGGAGCTGCCAGGCTAAAGCATGGAGAAATGCATTTATTTGAACAACTTAACTCGAAGCCCAGTCAGTGCTTTTGTTGGTCAATTGTATCGTTTACATTTTTGAATGTAGCAAGAAGTGTGTGTGTGTATATAGTCATTTTTATATTTTGTAACCTCGCAAAGCAAATATAGTGTGGTTCCCCCTCTTTTTTTTTTATTTTTTCATAATATACACATTGTGATGCCAGTTGGGAAAAAAATGCTGTAAATTAGGAGCTTTCAGAATAGTGTTATTAGTTAATCTTTTATCAATTAACAATGTGTAGGAAACAATTGAGTAGATAAATAGAAGAGGAATTAACATCGATATTTGCTGCGATTTACCCTTTTGGCTTCAAAAACTGCATAAATTCTTCTAGGTACACTTGCAGATAGTTGTTTTTTTTTTTTTTTTTTTTTCTTTCTAGGAACTCGGCAGGTAGGTTGCTCCTAACTTCTTGGTTAACTAACCACAGATCTTCTGTGGATATAGGCTGCCTTAAATCCTGTCTCTTAATGTAATCCCAGACTCAATGTTGATCAGGGCTCTGTGGGGACCAAACCAGAACTTCCCGGACTCCTTGTTCTTTGCGCTGTAGTTCTTAATCACACTGGCTGTGTGCTTGGGGGTCATTATCCTGTTGCAGAATACATTTTAGGGCCAATCGCACACATCCCTGATGATATGGCATGATGGATAAATATCTGCTTGTATTTCTCAGCATTGCGGGCACCATTGATCCTGATCATCTCCAACTCCATTTGCAGAAATGAAGCCTTAAACATGCAAGGAATCTCCACCATGCTTTACCATTGCCTGCAGACACATTATTGTACAGCTCTCCAGCCCTTTGGCGAACAAACTGCCTCCTGCTACAGCCAGATATTTAAAATTTTGACTCATCGGCCTGGAGCACCTGCTGCCATTTTTTTGCATCCCAGTTCATATGTCAGGTGCAAAGTGGAGTCGCTTAGCCTTGTTTCCTCGTCGGAGGTATGACCTTTTGGCCGCAATTTTTCCTTGAAGACCACTGCTGGCCAAAGTTCTCTGGACCGTAGATGGGTGTACCTGGGTCCCACTGGTTTCCATAAGCTTTGTGCTGATGATACTGCTGGAAATCTTCCGATGTTGAAGGGAAGTAAGCATGATGTCCATTTCATTAACTGCATTAAGTTTCCTTGGTCGAGCACTGCATCTATGGTCCCCAACGTTGGTGTCTTCAGTCAATGAATGGTGTCTTCAATACTGAGAAATACACACAGATACTTATCCATCATGCCTCACCATCAGGGAACCATGTGATTGGCCCCAAATTTATTCTGCAGCAGGTTGACCCCAAACATACAGCCAATGTCATTAGGAACTTTGTTCAGCGTAAAGAACAAGGAGTCCGGGAACACATGGTTTTGGCCTCCCACGAGCCCTGATCTCAACATCAAGTCTCAACATCAAGGGATTACATGAAGAGAGCGATTGATTTGAGGCAGCCTATATCCACAGAAGATCTGTGGTTAGTTCTCCAAGATGTTTGGAACAACCTACCTGCCAAGTGCCTGCAAACACTGTGCAAGTGTACCTAGAAGAATTGATGCCGTTTTGAAGCCAGAGGGTAGTGACACCAAATACTGATTTACTTTAGATTTTCTTATATTTGATAAAAAAAAATTAAAATATATATTTTTGAAAGCATTTTTACTTTACAGAATTTCTTCACACCTGAAAAATGTTTGCACAATACTGTATTTGCATGCAAAAGTGAGCAAAATACCTTGTTGGTTTAGCATGTAACTATATGAAGCCGTATTGGCTCATTATACCATCCTACCTGGATGATATTCTATCTCAAAAAATGCTATATGGTAATTGCAGTTTTACAGTGCTGAAGTCCTCCACTTCAAAATGTGAAATAGTTACACAGACCACTGGTGCAAACCAGGTCTGCTTTACATGGTCCGTTTTGTGTTGTGATCTTCTCAGTGAAGATGTTCTTCTGTTTTGTAGAAACCAGACAAAGCTCTAGGCCACATGGAAGACTTGTCCCCTGCTTTTGAGCAGGTGGACTGATCTTATGTTCTCTATATGCCAGAGCCATTGCTGATCTGCAATAGAGGTTCCCTGGTCCATTGAGGAGGACGGCATTACCAGATGTCTAGTCTGCACATTTTGTTTGTGTAGGGTGGGAGTTGGGAGCGCTTTTATATTGAAACTTTATACAATTTAACTGGTAATTCTAATAAATCAAGTCACCCTTGTACTCATTTAATTGTGTTTATTTTTTTTTGTTTTTAATGCAGTATCACAGGCAAGGCCTCCACCGAATCAGAAGAAAGGTAAGATGTTTAAATGTGTGTTGTGTTTTTTTTTTTTTTTTTGAGATGCAAAAAGTCATTTTAAGAGCACTTGCTGTTTAATGTAGAGTTGCCACCTCATCCCTTTAACCACTTCAATACAGGGCTTTTAAACACCCTTCCTTACCAGAGCACTTTTTGCGATTCGGCACTGCGTCGCTTTAACTAACAATTGCGCGGTCGTGCGACGTTACACCCAAACAAAATTGACGTCCTTTTTTTCCTACAAATAGAGCTTTCTTTTGGTGGTATTTGATCGCCCCTGCGGTTTTTATTTTTTGCGCTATAAACAAGAGTGACAATTTTGAAAAAAACACTATTTTTTACTTTTTGCTATAATAAATATCCCATTTTTTTTTTTAAAAAAACAATTTTTTTCCTCAGTTTAGGCCGATACGTATTCTTCTACATATTTTTGGTAAAAAAAATCGCAATAAGCGTATATTGATCGGTTTGCGCAAAAGTTATAGCGTCTACAAAATAGGGGATAGATTTATTGAATTTTTTTTTTTTACTAGTAATGGCGGCGATTTTTTTTTTCGTGACTGCGACATTGCGGCGGACACTTCGGACACTTTTGACACATTTTTGGAACCATTCACATTTACACAGCGATCGTTGCTATAAAATTGCAATGATTACTGTGTAAATGTGACTGGCAGGGAAGGGGTTAACACTAGAGGGCGCTGCAGGGGTTAATGTGTTCCCTAATAGAAGTGATTCTAACTGTAGGGGGAGGGGACTCAAGGGGAGGAGACCGATCATGTGTTCCTCCGTACTGGGATCACATGATCGGTCTCCTCCCGCTGACAGGACATGGAGCTGTGTGTTTACACACACAGCTCCACGGTCCCGTTGTTTTAACGGGCAATCGCGGGTGCCCGGCGGACATCGCGGCCGCCGGGCACTCACACCGGGTCCCGAGCGCCCCCCAGGCGGCCGGGAATCCGGGGACGTCATATGACGCCCACCCAGGATGGTAGATCCACCTTGTGGGCGTCATATGACAATACAGCGGTATTGAAGTGGTTAAACCCGAACACCTTTGGATTACACAGGTTCTGAGGCTAATTAAATGCAGATAAGGCACCAAGTGAGTTTAATTACCACCTTAATCAGCCACAGAACCTGTGTAATATGTGTTCGCGTTTAAAGGGATGAGGTGGCAACCATAGTTTAATGGTTGCTTTTGGTTTTAACTGGGACATGTAAAAGCTAAGAAAAATTTTAAATCATATGTGCTCACTACTCCTCAGGCTGTCACAGCTGTGAGTGTAGGGGTAGGAGATAGCATGGCTTCCAATCTGAGAGGAAAAAAGCCAAAACAGAAATAATTTTTCGTGTCTGTCTTCAGTATGGTGACAGAGTTAGTAGTAGTGTAGGTTTTATTTAGAATATTGGTTTTTGGAATGAAGTTCTTTTCTTATAAAAAGAAATTATATATATATATATATATATATATATATATATATATATATATATATATATATATATATATATATATATATATATATATATATATATATATATATATATATATATTCTGGTTTGTGAGCATAATTTGTTCCAGAAGCATGCTTGTACACCAAAGCACTCTTATATCAATGCAAATTTTCCCATAAATAATGGAAACGCAGATAATTCGTTCCACAGCCATTTATTCGTATAAAAATTATCAATATGAGAATTCTCTTATTAATACTATAGTAGGAATACTGTATTGTAATGTACCTCTGTGTTGAGAGAATCTGTTTTAATGTAAAAAAAGAGACTTACACTCAATGTTAAGAAGTCTGCAGCTCATGTAAAGCCGCTGGTGTACAGTAAATAGCGCTATATGTGGCCAGAGGTTCAGGGGTGATGGCTCCCATCGCTTCTTGGAGAACTCGGGAGACACTCGGGAACTCTTGACCAATTCCGGTTACCACGAACGCACGTTACGTCCACCCCACCCAGCTGGGAGTGTCTCCTGGAAGAGCTGGGAGCCACCATCACCCCCGACTCTCTGGCCACCTACAACGCTGTACTGTAGACCCTGTACCAGCGGCTTTACTGTACATATACACAGCGGCTTTACATGGTGAATACCAGACTCCTTAACATTGTGAGTGTAGTTCTTTTGTTTCTACAGTAAAACTGCGGCTTGTATATTAAGACCGTGTTTGTATATAAAGACGACATTTAAAAAAAAAAAATGTTGCTCGTCTTTCAAAGTGCTCGTATACCGCATTACTTGTAAACCAAGATACTAGGTATTAATGTGTGTGTGTATATGTGTATTTTGTTTGCATTGCATAGTAAAACAGTTTAACGTTTTTCTCGGTTATCCACTTTAATTCTAGGTTCACGAACACCTATAATAATTATACCAGCTGCTACAACATCCCTGATAACCATGCTGAATTCTAAAGACCTCCTTCAGGATCTTAAGTGAGTAGTTAATGCTTTCAGAGGGACCAAATATTGCTAACCAAAGTAAAATTGTAGAAGCCCTTGCTCTGCCCCAGTGCCAGCCTGATCTGGTATTTGGAACATCCTGATGGTATGGAAGCCTGCCCTCCCTTTCTTGTTCCCCAATCCTTTTATTGGCCAGTTAAACCACCTTTAATAATACGTTTTGGGCCTATAGAGAGCAGATGAGCTTTTTTTTTTTTTTTAATCAGGAACATTTTTATTGTGCCAGAAGTCATCGAATGCACAATACGATAAACAAGGAACATAAGGAACCCAGGATGTAAGTAGATGAGCTTTGACACTACGAGGAAATGTCGGCTTTTTGCTTGGCATACAGAGTACTGAAAGCTGCTGTAGGTGTATATCTACCCTGCATATAAAAATAAAAAAAAACTGACCGTTTTTGCGACAGTCACTTTTAGTCGATTGCTGCCACATTTATTTATTACGGGTACGTATACAACGCCATAAATTTACGCAGTGCTTTACATATCTATTGTACATTCACATCAGTCCCTGCACTCTAGGAGCTTACAAGTCACTTGGCAGGATCAGCTGCTGGGACCTATGCTTGGATCAGCTGCTGGGACCTATGCTTGGATCAGCTGCTGGGACCTATGCTTGGATCAGCTGCTGGGACCTATGCTTGGATCAGCTGCTGGGACCTATGCTTGGATCAGCTGCTGGGACCCATGCTTGTTTGTCAGAATTTTTGGGGTTTCTTTTTTTTTTTTTTTTTTTTTGTTTACCTGCCTCTTGAGGATTGGCCAAGTTCTCAATGGGATTAAGGTCTGGGTAGTTGCCTGAACATGGAACCAAAATGTCAATGTTTTGTTCCCCAAGCCACGTGGTTATAACTTTTTGCCTTATGGCAAACAGTTCTTGGATGGTTGGGAGAAGTTGCTCTCAGAGGATGTTTTTTAACCTTCTTGGGCAAAAAATGTGAACGAACCCACTCCCTTGGCCAAGAAGCAGCCCCACACATGAATGGTCCCAGGATGCTTTACTGTTGGCATGACAACAGGACTCATGGTAGCGCTCACATTTCCTTTTTTTGGAAAAGGTTTTTACCACATGCCCCAAAAAATCAGGGGATTCATCAGAGACGACTTTACCCCAGTCCTCAGCAGTCCATTACCTGTAACTTTTGCAGAATTTCAGTCTGCCCCTGATGTTTCTCGTGGAGAAAAGTGGCTTCTTTGCTGCCTATCTCGTCACCAGGCCATCCTCCAAAAGTCTTCATCTCACTGTGCATGCAGATGCACTCACACCTGCACTCATCAATGCAGTGCATATTATCTCAGCTTGCAGAGCTTGGATTCATTGAATAAGGTTACAAAAAATGTAAATATTGCAGAATATACAGTCTCATGCTACAAAACTAAGCTCCATTTCATGCTGAATAAACTAAATTATTAATCTATCTTAAATGGAAAACTATCTTTTGATTAGATTTTTGCTCTAAAAGCATTTGATTTAAAAATCAAAACAATCGGATTATTTTTTTTTTTTGTTTTAATATCCACACTGCTTTTGGGTCTCGCTGGCTTTGCTGGGGCACCAGGAGCCATTGGCTTCCAGTGCCATCAATCAAAGCCTGTGAGGAGTGGGCGGGGCCGAGTCCTGCTGTTTGTGTCAATGGACCCAGCAGAGGGACTCTGGTGCGAGAACGCACGAGTGCCCCAATGGGAAGCGGCTTCCCATAGGAGGACTGGCCAGAGAGGAGGGGCCAGGGCTGCCGGTAGGGGACTTGAAAAGGAGGTTCCCATCCGCTGTATGCGGTTCCATTAGTAGGTAAGTATAGACATGTTTGTTTAAAAAAAAAATAATTACCTTTATACCACCTTTTAAGTTAATTTTCATAGTGAAGAGGGACTTTGCAATTGCAATTCATCTGATCACTCTTCACAACATTCTGGAGTATACGCAAATTGCCATCATAAAAACTGAAACAGTAGACTTTGTGAAAAAAGGGCCTAATAGCTTTCAGGCTAAAGACTGCACCAAGGCACAGAAAACTAGGTCATTTTTAAGAGATACCAAACATCTAATAAAACTTTTGGAAGAAGTCCAAATAGAAGAAGGATCAGCTAAACTAGCCACAGCAGACTTAAACTCGCTGTACACAATAATTGGACGTCAGGATGCAATAGGAGCAACTAAGTGGGCTTTGAGACGAATGACCTCCGGAGGAAACGACAAACCTACTTAGTAGAATATTTGGACTATTGCTTGTCGCGCAACTTTTTTTGGCATAGCTGGATCGTATGGTTATGTCTGCATTAGGCATTTTAAATGCTATATCTCGTTATGCTAAATGTGAGTGGATTGATTAGTAGCGTTTATTGGCACTAATCTTAACATTCTACACTATTGGCGGCTATCCTCTATTTTTTATGTGAGCTACATAGTGCCTCTTTTTAAGAGGAACCTTAGCAAATGGGTGGATTCATGTTTAAGATCGACCCTGGTGATGAGACCATACTGAGGACCCTCTTATCTATGCATTGTTGACCTGTTTGTTATGGGTCCACTTAAATGGTGAGTGTGTATGGCACCTGGTCGCGGAGCACTGTCCATCTGTGGTGGAGCACAAAGTGTGTTGTGGAGAAGAGAGATTGAACAGAAGACGTAATGATATTTTATCACTTTATTTGGACTCTTTGGGACTTTCTCTTATTCACTGGTGGAACTGTATTCTATTATGATTGGGAGAGAGATTGATCGATGGGTGTGTGTGTATAATATATATATATATATATATATATATATATATATATATATATATATATATATATATATATATATATATATATATATATATATATATATATATATATATATATATATATATATAATTATTTTTTTTTTTAAATATATACACACACCCCTATCTATCTTGAATGAAGATTTATTTGGTTCATTTTATTTAGGGGAGTGTATTTATTTATTTTTTTCTATGATGGTATCCAGTGGAATTTTTATGGTTGTGTGTTGATTGAAGAAGCGCAAACACACATTAATTTTATTTAGTTATATTGGCGTGGGAACACATTTGGTGCTTGCAGCAGCTTCTGTAATTTTGTTGCACCTTGTGGCAGCATGTATCATTACATATTTATTTACCAAGGAAAAGCCATATTAACACAGCTCTCTTCCTCTATTTCTAACTAATTTTTTCTGGTGCACAACAAACTGCCTAGCTCACTAAGGCTGACCATAGATGGATTTTTATTTTTTGGCAGTTCCGTCAGCCTCCATATTCAAGGTGGATGGAAGGAATCCCTGCTGAGCTATTGCATTCTGACAGAGAGACTCCTCTGCTGCCAGAATACACTGATCAGCTCAGCACTGCTGGTGGCTGCATGTGCTGATCAAACACATTTTCCAACAGTCCCATTCAAGAAGAGTTAATCACAAAGGCGACTATTCCTGAACGGGAATGGCCATTGACGGATCAGCTGATTTTCAATTTAGGTATGGCCAACTTAAGGCAGATTTTACTGCAGCTACATTTATTTTCTTTGGAAAATTCTGTTCTTCTAGAGCCCTTGGTCTCCAGGGACCAAAAAGCACCCTTCTGCATATCCACCACCTGAATCTATTTAGGAATATGACCCTGATCCGTCTAACCTTTTTCAGAAGATATTGAGGATGGTGAGGTGAACACAAAAATAGGATTAAGCAGGGAAAGGGTTACCTTCTGCATTCTGAGACGCAAGCTAAAGCTTCATGCTATATGCTTTCTACAGTAAGCTCACCTATTGCTTAATTTTTCTCTAATGGCACTGGAATATTGTCAGCCTTAACAAGCACCTATGGACACTAAAGAGCTGAAAAAATCTAAAAGGCCTTTCCTCTGCACACACAAGCTATTTGTGCCTTGCATGAGGATTGGCTAAATCCCATCTAGGCATTTATTCCTCAAACACTTTTCTGAGTTATATCCTATGGGAAAGGCATTTATGAAATTGTGTGCTTTTCCAGTAGTAGATCCTGCTATCTCCATTCCCAACAATGTTAAATGTTCCTGTTAAAAATGTCTCTTTAGGATTCAGTCAACAGACACTTTGAAACCTTATTGAAGGCATCCTTTGCTCTCTCTGGTCCTGCCTTACAACCAGCCACTGGGGTTGATTTACTGAAACTGGAGAGTGCAAAATCTGGTGCAGCTCTGCATAGAAACCAGTTGGCTTCCAGGTTTTTTTTCCTCACAGCTTAATTAAACAAACGGATGTTAGAAGCCGATTGGCTACCATGTAAAGCTGCATCAGATTTTGCACTATTCTGTTCTAGTAAATCAACCCTATTGTGTCCATGTTAATTTCTCAGACTGTAGCTAACTTGACTGGACAAATTAAGACAACTTGCCTGCCTTTGAGCACACTGTTCTCCTGGAACAGTTGTAGCTCATGCCTTCAGAGCTCCTATTTTGTGTTGAAGCCTTGGAGAATTTCATTCACCAGGTCTCTAGGGTGACTCTGTTCTGTTTTACGGAGTTGCAAAGTTTTACGGTTAATGGCTTGGTCTTCTGAGCCTGCCTGTAAAAGGTGCCTTTACCCATGCCTTTTCATCTTGAATGCCTTTATTGGCAAATCCCTTGATAAAGTTACTGGGGGGGGGGGGGGGTGGGAAGTACTTCTACCCCACACAAAACAGCCTAAGCCTACTACCAATACTGGTTTCCTCTAAGTCAAATGTGAGTCCATCCTTTTTATCTGCAAGCCTTGGGCTCCAAGTCTTTCCTTTATAGCCCTCTTCACACCCACTGTGAATGGGAGGACATCTGGTCCAGTCTGGTTCAGAGACTTCTTGGACCTCTGTATCCAATATGTCATTTTCAGGGGCTCAAAATTGAATTTCTATACCTGCCGCCTCCTCAATTCCCAGCCTCCAGTCTGCTAGCTTCACTTTAAAGACAGGCAGATTTGTGGCCTACCCTGAATCAATTCAGGCACAAGTAGTGGTAGTCTTAGTCCCTCTCCCTGTAGAAGAAAAGTTCAAAGGGTTTACTCAAATCTATTCAGACACAAATGGGGGCATTTGCTCCATTATGGACTAAAAATCTGTCAAGCTTACCCCCTAATGCAGGTAGTCAGACACTATAGCTGGCTTTTGTGTTTAACCTATAAGCAGTCCCTTTACCCGTGAGGTAAGCAGATCTACCGGTACTTGGTTGCCCCTAGGTCTTATACACAATGCTATAGTGCCTGGCCACCACACTGGGGTAGGTGTGAACTGAGCACAGCAAACTGGTACTTGCAGTTGGCAGACAGGCAGAGTGGCTCAATGACAGTCCAGGTACATACAGACAAGGTTCAGAATGGGGTCCAATCCCTAGTCAAAAGGCAGGCAGAGTTCAGAGAATAACCTGAGTTCCAATCTAAAGTCATAAAACGGGTATGCAAACAGCAGACATAGCAGACAAACGGGGAACTTGAAGCAGTCATGTTGGAAGAGGCCACCCCCAAACTGTTCCCACAAAGTTGGGAGTGTGAAATTGTCCAAAATGTCTTGGTATGCTGATTTCTTAAGAGTTCCCTTCACTGGAACTAAGGGGCCAAGCCCAACCCCACACCATAATCCCCCCTCCACCAAATTATTTGGACCAGTGCACAAAGCAAGATCCATAAAGACATGGATGAGTGAGTTTGGGGTGGAGAAGCTTGACTGGCCTGCACAGAGCCCTGACCTCAACCCAATTAGAACACCTTTGGGATGCTTAAGAGCGGAGACTGCAAGCCAGGCCTTCTCAGCTAACATCAGTGCCTGACCTCACAAATGTGCTTCCAGAAGAATGGTTAAACATTCCCAAAGAGACACTCCTAAACCTTGTGGACAGCCTTCCCAGGAAAGTTGAAGCTGTTATAGCTACAAAGGGTGGGCCCACTCAATACTGAACCCTGCTTACTAAGACTAGGATGCCATTAAAGTGTGTTAGTAAAGGCAAGCGCCCCAAAACTTTTAAAAATATAGTGTATCTGATTCTAGATATGGAAGGGACAGTCTCGCTGTTCCGGGTGCCGCAAAATAACATTCTGTTAATGGCTCTGAGGCTTGCTGTGACTCTGCTGATGGTGCTAGTGTCTGCAACCTGGAGTTTTCCCTAGGTAATCGGGTTTGAATGCATCCTCTGCCCTTTCAGCAAAGGTTTTTATTATGGTCATGCAAGACTTTAGGGCCTAAATCACTTAGTTCTTTGCTGACTTGGATCACAGAAGCTACAAACTTGCCTCCTGCCACAGACTTTCCAACAGTCCTAGTGTATTCTGAGCTTTCAGCTGCAGAGACTCTGATTCTATGTTGCTCCAATCCTTGACCGATGAGCTTGCCACCTGGAGTCAGTCTACTGCTATTACCCCTGAATTAAACAAGGAGTAGCAGTGTGCCTGTTGCTTAGAATGCATGAAGGTAAAAAAAAACCTTAAGCCTTTACAACCACTTCGAATATGACCCAGTGGAGGGGATATTATCAATATCATATTTATATGGATATCTTGAGTTTTTTTCTCTAGTACTGAGAAAAAGGGTCACTCTTGGATCCCTGAAATGTGTTGAATATTTGGACTGTGTCCCTGACTGTAAGGGTTAATTTCAGTCAAGATCCACTCTCTCCAATCCAACTTGGGGTACGTATAAGTGGTATTCTGAATCGTGTAAAAAGAAAAATGCAGCGCAAAAATATATATATATATATATATATATATATATATATATATCGTATACAAAATAAATTTGTGATGTGGATGAGAACACCACCCAGTGACTGTAGAATCTTGATTAGTATCACAGTGACAGATCCTCCACCATACGAAAAGGGTACTCTTACCAGATGTGTGGGACCATATAATGGTCAAAAACGCATGAACCCACTACTGGGGTGAAGGTGAGACACCGATCCAACCAAAGTGTAACCAGGGGATGTATGATGACCAAGGCACCGGAGGTTTCTTTGCAGGGTGAAGATGCAACTCCAATCCGGATATTTCACCAAGGAAATGTTCATGCAGACACAATGTCAAGAAAGAAAAAGGGGAAGCGATCTCAGTGCAGAATGTTATGATCGTATTTATTTAAAAAAATGTAAAACTGGATGGCCAGTATGAACAGTGAAAAACTGAGCATAAATGAGGCGTGCAAGCCTCTCAACTTAGCAGCACAAAATTGCACAGCAACAGACAATTTAAAAACAGCGGTATGGTGCCACTGTGTACAATAAGATGGAGCTCGGGTGACTGGCATGTTCAATAGCTCATAGTATTCTGAATCGTATTCCAAGCTTTATTCATGGTTTTCAAACTTACAAGTACACAAGTGAGCAGGTAAAATATCGCCCTTTAACCAATAAAAATACATGTTTACAAAAGGCGTATACATATTGGCATTGTTCAAGTGAGGAATAAATAATCAAAGACTAGCCATTGTTCTAGCTTTCCTGTGGGAAATGGTGTTTTCAGCCAAAGTATATGCCTTATCAGAAATTAGTTGCATAGTTTGGCTTTTAGAACACCCTGCCTAGGTTATCATTTAGTTGTATTAATCAAAGACATACGCTTCAAGCAGAACAATGAGAGGATGGGAAACAAAGCAAACCAGAGAATCTTAGAGTAACTAAAGAACAAACAAAAGTTTAAAGGGTAACTCTATCACTGACTTTTACTGAAAAAAAAAGTTGTATCTGGATCTTAGTGGGGTGGCGCTTCAAATTCTGAATCGGAGTGCTATTGCGCCAGTTGCTGTCCTTTTGACAGAACCGTTTCAGGGATGCTACTCTAACCAGTTTACCATCTCAGTGGTTATCCACCCTATCTTAAAGTGGAAGTCCATGCAAAATCTAAAATCCCTGCATCTATAGCCACCAGGGATCGAACACTAACCTATCTATCCCTGTAAAGAAAAAAATGAGTATACATATCTTTTTGAATGCCGATCTGTCCCGCTCTGACCAGATCCCATGCTGAGATGTCAGCCGTGTCTTCACTGTAGAGGTGGGTGCAGAGGAGACAGAGGACAACGGAAGCACCATAGTAACTCTATTGGTGACGTCACTTCCCTGTCGTTTCACAGCCGTGGTCCTCCGTGTCTTCTGCAGAGCTTCCAACGCTAGAGATCGGGTTGGAGCAGGTCACATCTGCTTGCAAAAAAGTATGTATTCTCCTTTTCTTTACAAGGATAGAGAGGTTAGTGTTTAGATCCCTGGTGTCTATAGATGCAGGGATTTTAGATTTTGCATGGACTTTCACTTTAAATCTCAAATCTTTTTATTGCGTTTTTTTTTTTTCTTTTTGTTTTTTTTCCTTTTTTTTTTTTTTTTGGTCTAGGCATTCTGGATGTAGTCCACCAGATCTGCCATCTCCCTTCAGCAGGGAGAGTTTCTAGCTTCTGTTTCTAGCTTCTGTGGAATACTTTCTACTACTATTCTAGCTTTTGTGTGAGTCCTGGGCCTGCAGATAATGTGCAATATTCCCAATACACACGTTCCTTAAACTGGCTATAGGTATGGATGAATGCTTTAGCGACCATGGGTTGAAACTGAGAATGTTCAAAGCGAGAAATATGTCACGAGCACACCAGGATCTCCAAAATGGGTCCAAAGCTTTATTCAGTGAGCATATTAAAATAGAGATGTTTCTGAGCCACACAGGACCCCTTCATCGGGCATGTGACAAGTATAGTGTAATACAGAATGTTATTTAACCACTTTCAGACTGGATCATTTTGCTGGCTTAAGACCAGACCACTTTTTGCGATTCAGCACTGCGTCGCTTTAACTGACAATAGCGCGGTCGTGAGACGTGGCTCCCAAACAAAATTTACGTCCTTTTTTTCCCCCCACAAATAGAGCTTTCTTTTGGCGGTATTTGATCACCCCTGCAGGTTTCATTTTTTGCGCTATTAACAAGAGCGACAATTTTGAAAAAAAAGTTTAGTCCTCAGTTTACGCCGATACGTAAATACATATTTTTGGTAAAAAAAATCGCAATAAGCGATTGGTTTGCGCAAAAGTTATAGCGTTTACAAAATAGGAGATAGTTTAATGGCATTTTTATAAAAAACATTTTTTTTTTAACTAGTAATGGCAATCAGCAATTCTTATTGTGACTGGGACATTATGGCGGACACATTAGACATTTTTGACACATTTTTGGGACCATTGTCATTTATACAGCAATCAGTGCTATACAAATGCACTGATTCCAGTGTAAATGACACTGGCAGCGAAGGGGTTAAGTGTGTCCTAGGGGCGTGTTACTAACTGTGGGGGGCGTGGCTGTGTTGTACACATCACTGATCTCTGCTCCAATCACAGAGATCAGTGACACTTGCTAGGCAGAACGGGGAGATGCTTGTTTACTTTAGCATCTCCCCGTTCTTCCTCCCCGTGAAACGATCGTGTGTACCCCCGGCGGCACGCACGCGATAGCACGGCGTCAAATTTAAAGGGACGTACCTGTACACCCATTTGCCTGTCCGTGCCATTCTGACGATGTATATGTGTGTGCGCCGGTCGGGAAGTGGTTAAAGAACCACCCACCAATCAAAAGCCAAAAAAGGGTTATGATCCACCCCCTGATGTCACAATGACGATCTAAGCCTGTCAGAATCCCACATCTAAGAAAATGACATAACTGCTGACAGTTTTACAGATGGTCATGATCGACTACCCCCTTTATAACATAGCTAAACTGTATGTTCTAGGGAGTATGTTCTCTGCTTGAGGTTTCACAGAATAAATCAGTATGTGGGTCAAATGGTTATGATCAGGCATAAGGTCCCACACTCGTGTGAGTGCTGCCATGTAATAGCGCTGAACGAATCATTGCTGTCACAAGTGAGGTTTACATTTCTTATGACCACAATAGAAGTGCTAAAAAAAAAACAAATGAAAGCCATGTAAAAATAAAACCCTCCTTTTGTCTATGATGATGCTCTGTACACTTTGCTGGCCTACAGTTTGTTCATTTGTCGATGTCCTATCCTCTTTCAGTCAGCAGTATACTCCTGCTATCCCTGTTGATTTCATCAAACCTCATTATAAATGAAAAGATTAATCCTTTTTTTATACTTTTTTCTTCATTTAAACTCTTGATATTGTGTATTTTTAATTTATTATCATTTCTTTTTCCAAAGATTTGTTTCCTCAGAAGAAAAAAAGAAACAAGGTTGTCAGAGGGAAAATGAGGTACTGATTCAACGAAGAAAGGATCAAATGCAGCCTGGTGGTACAAGTATAAGCGTTACTGTTCCTTATCGAGTCATAGATCAGCCCCTGAAGCTTTTGCCTCAAGACTGGTATGTTCATTTGTCATTGTGTTATTTTGCCTTACAAAATTTTTTAAATCGGCCCCTGATGCTATCTGGAGGGATATGCTCCACGCATCTTTTGTTAGTTGTATATATTTGAACTTGTGTTTTTAGGTAAATCCGTTATGAAGCTGGTCATTACAAACTGAGCATACAGTGAAAAAGCACACATTTATAAATTGCTGTCAATGAAAACTACATGTTAAACGGACCAGAAGATTCACATCTATGGCAACTGAAATTTAAAAAAAATGATTTTTGGTCTTTTGTTGGTAGGTTGGGTTGTGGGGTGTGGTTGACGAGGTGAGAGTTGTATATAAACCCTGAGTAAAGGACTTGGGGTTCGCCAACCCCCGGGACTTTAAAGGTGTCAATAACATAGATTGATAAACATAACAATAAATGTGAGTATTCAATGATAACCATAAAAGTATTTTTATTATTATTTACATACACAAAACGTACAAAAAAATTGGTATAAAATGAGTTTCCACACAGTATGGAAACGAACATCATAGTACTTAAATGTAGAAACAATTAATTTTGACCATTGGTTCTTTAAGCCACACTCAACATGTTTCGCTCTTCAGAGCTTCATCAGGAGTTTTTTTGGAGTAAAGGGTACGATAAACTGAAAATAGATGGAAATTTAAAAGGTTTATACATAATTGTGTCCAACAGATGTCTTGCCAATATCACGAAACAACGTCACTTGGACAAAATCAAGAATTTTGAAAATTTGGTTTGAAATCCTCTAAAATTTACCTCACAAGCCAAACGTCTCTATATGGGCAAACTTGGATGTCTCATCCCATCACTCAAAGGCTGGTGCTTAACATCCAGGGCAGCAGGAGGATATACAGCAATAGACCCAGTTACTGAGAATAGAGATAAAATATAGAGTTTGTATAAACTAAATTGTCAAAAATCGCCCAAAAATGACTATTTATATTCATTTTTTTTTTTAACCATAGGATATTAATTGTTGAACCCAAAACTGAGATTTCTTACCTACATCCACTTAATGGAAGATGGCAACATCCCTTGATTTAGAGATTGTTTGGGTGATGAGGTTATAAACATATAACCTGTATGAGCATCAATCTAAAGTTAAAAATGAATAGATATCCCGTTTGAACATCAATTATAAATAATTGAAGAAAGGATATATGTGGATATATGACCCATAAGGATCAAGCAGTACAAATGGAAGTAAGGAAAAAGTACCTGTATCACCGCAAATAAGCCGCATCAAAAAAGAGGAATGGGGAAGATACTGTCCGGACAAGATCTTCCCCATTCCTTTTATTTTTAAAAGTCAGCCGCTACAAATACTGCAGCTGCTGACTTTTAAAATAGGGACACTCGCCTGTCACAGGGTCCAGCGATGTCGGCACCCGAGGCCGAACCGTCCCTCAGTCCTTGGCTGCCGCCGCCGCCATCTTGGGTATGGCAATCAGGAAATGAAGCCTTGCGGCTTCACTTCCCGGTTCCCTACTGCTCATGCGCGACTCGTGCAATGCAATAGGAACGCTCCGCACTGTCTCTGGGACCCGTGTGTGTCCCAGCAGACAGTACTGTGGGACAGGAAGAGGCATAGACTCCCGTGGGAGTCCATGCCTGGTCTAAGACCGGTATTTGCACCCCCCCCCCTCCCCCCCTGAAAGGTGCCAAATGTGACACCGGAGGGGGGGGGGGGGGGGGGGGGGGGGGGGTTTCTGATGAGCTGAAGTTCCACTTTAGGGTGGAATACCGCTTTTATGTAGCCTACTTATGTTTTTTTTTTTTTTTTTTTTTTATAATTTTACTCAGTTTGAATTGCACAGGTTCGTGACAGTGCTGCTTTAAAGATTTCTATTTATGTTCTGCTGTGCTGCTTATGATTCTTTATTTTACATTTGCTTAACATTTAAAGCCTGATTTCTCCTTTTCCTGCCCTCGTGACCTGTTTTATTTTTTTATTCACTTCATACCTTAAATCCAATGTCTGCTCTGTCACATGTCACAGCTCCTTCTTACTCTTGTCTGGTGGTAGGCGGTCCTTACTGCTGCTCAAAACATTCAGCAGGTGACAGGCACTATTCTGTGCAGTAGTATTTTGTGCCTAAGGGCACACCCACGGGGGTGGGTCTGTGACATTTGGCTCACAGGAAGTGGATTGAATCCCAAAGAGGAATGTGGCTGTGCAAGAGGAGAGGTGAGTATGGCAGCAATACCATTTTAACTTGAAAACATTTAGAATGGCCCTAGAAATATTAAGGAAAATAAGCGAGTAAGTTGCTGGTATTTATTTTTCTTGAACTTTCCTTCATGACATAAAGTTCATATTAGTGTTGACCAGTAATATAACATTTTTTTTATTTTTTATTTATTTAAAGGGACCGTGTGGTTGCTGTGTTTGTTCAGGGCCCTGCATGGCAGTTCAAAGGGTGGCCATGGGTGTTGCCTGATGGATCTCCAGTTGACATCTTTGCAAAAAGTAAGCCGTTACTTGTTTAAATATCTGTGGAGAACAACTTCTGAAGGTTTATTTTTCAACACTGAACTATATACAGTATCTCCCAAAAGGGAGTACATCCCTCATTTGTGTAAATATTTTATTATCTTTTCATGTGACAACACTGAAGAAATTACACTTTGCTACAATGTAAATAGGTAGTGTACAGCTTGTATAACGGCGTTAATTTGCTGTCCCCTCAAAATAACTCAACACACAGCCATTAATGTCTAAACCGCTGGCAACAAAAGTGGGTACACCCATAACTGAAAATGTCCAAATTGAGCCCAATGTGTCAATATTTTGTGTGGCCACCATTATTTTCCTGCACTGCCTTAACCCTCTTGGGCATGGAGTTCACCAGAGCTTCACAGGTTGCCACTGGATTCCTCATCCACTCGTCCATGACGACATCACAGAGCTGGTGGATGTTGGAAACCTTGCGCTCCTCCACCTTTCCTTTGAGGATGCTCCACAGATGCTCAATAGGGTTTAGGTCTGGAGACATGCTTGGCCAGTCCATCACTTTTACCCTCAGCTACTTTAGCAAGGCAGTGGTCATCTTGGAGGGGTGTTTGGGGTTGTTTTTATGTTGGCATACTGCCCTGCGGCCCAGTCGCCAAAGGGAGGGCATCATGCGCTGCTTCACTAGGTCACGGTACATGTTGGCATTCATAGTTCCCCCAATGAACTGTATCTCCCCAGTGCCGGCAGCACTAATGCTGCATCAGACCCTCCCACCACAATGCTTGACTGTAGGCATACACTTGTCTTTATACTACTGTGTTGCCGCCACACATGCTTGACACCTTCTGAACCAAATAAGTTTATCTTGGTCTCATCAGACCACATGACATGGTTCCAGTAATCCATGTCCTTAGTCTGCTTGTCTTCAGCAAACTGTTTGCTTTCTTGTGCATCATCTTTAAAAGAGGCTTCCTTCTGGGATGACAGCCATGCAGACCAATTTGATGCAGTGTGCTGCATATGGTCCGAGCAGTGACAGGCCAACCCCTTCAACCTCTGCAGCAATGCTGGCAGCACTCGTACATCTATTTCCCAAAGACAACCTCTGGATATGACACTGAGCACGTGCACTCAACTTCTTTGGTTGACTATGGCAAGGCATGTTCTGAGTAGAACCTGTCCTGTTAAATCGCTGGTCTTGGCCACCATGCTGCAGCTCAGTTTCAGGGTCTTGGCAATCTTCTTATAGCCTAGGCCATCTTTATGTAAAGCAACAATTCTTTTTTTCAGATCCTCAGAGTTCTTTGCCATGAGGTACCATGTTGAGCTTCCAGTTACCAGTAAGAGAGAGCGATGACACCAAATTTAACACACCTGCAACCTTCTTTTTTATTAGGAGTTTACTCACTTTTGTTGCCAGCTGGGTTTAGACATTAAAGGCTGTGTGGAGTTATTGTGAGGGGACAGCAAATTTTACACTGTTATACAAGCTGTACACTCACTACTTTACATTGTAGCAAAGTAATTTCTTCAGTGTTGTCACATGAAAAGATGTAATAAAATATTAACAAAAATGTGAGGTGTACTCACTTTGTGAGCTACCGTAGGTAGAAATTCTTGCATATTGCATGTCTGTTAAATCTACTGCATGGCTTTTTCGCGTGGCAGTCTATTTGCCCAGATACTACAGTATATATCTCTGATCTAAGCACTTAAATTAGCTTTTTTAAAAGTAAAATGATACAAATATAACTAACTTTGTAAATGCTTGCTTCCAATTTTCTGTAGTTAGAGGCTTCCATCTTAAGTATGATGAAGTTCGACTGGACCCCAATGTGCAAAAATGGGATGTTACACTGTTGGAACTAAGTTACCACAAAAGACATCTGGACAGACCCGTCTTCTTGAAATTTTGGGAAACCTTGGACAGGTACTGACTTTTTTATATTGACATTTTTTTTTTTTAGATACCGATATCAAAAGGTAAGGTAGACACAAATTAGTGTTTCAGTAAATACTACTAGCTATTTATAATGTTGAGTCGGTAATTAGTTGTTTAATAAATTATTTTATAGTTGTATAGCAAATTAAAATTTCCACAAGGCAAACCCCTAGAAAAAAATGACACCCTGGTGTGTTGCAACCTAAATAGCCTGAATATTCAGCTAATGTGTCTAAAGAGAAAGTGCACAACCAAACAATATATATATATAACTTCCTTAATATGAAAGGAAAAATTGACAATGGTGTGTAATGACCGTAATTTTAAAACGCAAAGTCAAAAAACATGGTGCTCCAATGGTGAACAAATTTAAGGGACACTAAAGAAATCACTCGATACTTCTATCCAGAGAATAACGAAAACTACGGCGCTTACCAGATTTGCTGGATCACAAATTATAGAGATCAAACACGCTCATCAAGGGATCATTTAGATCGGGGATAGTCCTCCGTGGGTTCATCCGATACAGGGATCCTAGTAATACAGCGAACGCCCCCGCGGTATGGTTATTCTGTAGTTGCAATGGTATCCTTAACCAGGAAATCAACAGCAGTGGGATAAATCATATGATGGAAAAGAGAGGCTTCATGGTGCAGTACTCCAGTTTTAAAAATGTATTGAAAAGTTTTCTTAGGCACTGACAGGGTTGATGCATGGTGACATGAGGAACAAGTGCTCTACCCGATGCATTTCCCCATACAAGGCATCGACTGGGAACAGAGGCTAGCCTAATAAAAACTTTTCAATACAATAGTAGCCAATGGTTCACCCGGGTTAACTGGGCTGCTGGCCAGCGTGAAACACGCGTTGGCTGAACGAGGGAGACACAAAAAGCAGGAGAGCGAGGAAGAGCCCAGGATGGTGGTTTTAGCCACAAAAACCTTTGGCTATTATGCGGTAGCTTCTACCCCGGCACCAGGAGCGCCCAATCTCAGGGGGATTTACTTCCTACAAGAGGGCCTTCCACCATGTCACATCCTCCAGGGACACTTGGTGGGAATACATAGAAATCATCAGTAACGTCCGGAGCGAGGACTTTTAAGGCAGTTTAGAGACCATTTGCTGAGAATAATATAGTAAAATCAACAAAGTTTTATTAGAAACAAGAAAACCGTGATCAGTCACATCCTATAAAATAAACACATAGAAACAGTGCATTCAATAAATGGGTACCCTACAGCTCGTATATATGGAACTCTGCATTAGTTTCTGGGATGACCAAACCAGGAATGATATTTACAGAGCAGTTCCCAGTGTTTCGGAATATAACAATTCTTTCTTCAGGGGAAGAAAAGATATTTACAGTAACCTATAAATATAATACCTGTATGAATACTTAGGAATTACAAAACTAGTATAAAATAGAGGTACCAAAAAGGAATCGTGACATTGAACAGATACTCACAATGTGCAGCTATGTCTAATTCTACAACAAGCATCCCTCAGACGTGTCCCAACGTATTAACTCGTGGGGTGGAAACATTAATTCATAGTATGAGGCCCCCAACATGAGGGCAGGAGAGGAATGTACAGGCAAGGTATATACTGCCTGCAACGCTGTGCTGGATATGCCCGCAAGGATTGCCAAGTAAGGACCAGCTGGTCCGAAAAAGGTTCTAGGAAAAAAAATGAGGAATACAAAATAACTCCTCCCCACTGCGTGTGCAGGGGGAGGAGAGGGCAGGCGGGCATCGGCAAAAGGCAATCCATCAGCCCACTCATCAATTTATACTTTATAATTTATTTCTGTGTATTATATTTCTAGATTACTGTACCTTGCTCTTTGCTCCCCTGAAGAAGGAATTTTGTTATATTCCGAACCGTTTGGAACTGCTCTTTGAACATCATTCCTGGTTTGGTCACCCCAGAAACAAATCCAGAGTTCCAGATATATGAACTGTAGGATACCCATTTATTGAATGCACTGTTGTTTCTATGTGTTTATAATGTAATCTGATGTGACTGTGATCACGATTTTATTGTTTGCAATAAAGTTGTGTTGATTTTACTAGATCATTCTCAGCAAAATGTCTCTAAACTGCCTTTAAAAGTCCTATTGCCCCCCCCCCCCCGAATAGACAAGGTTACCTTGCCCCCATGCAGGGAAAGGGTGACAGCGTCTCTCCCCCAACTCCTATACTTGTACTTCCTTGCAGCTTTATGCCTCTCTGCAGCCAGTGGGAAGATAAAATGTGTTGATGACTTTGATGACTGGGGGGAGGGGGGGTGTTGGGGAGCTGTTATGTTTTTACCAGAGTTATAAAACATTGCTGTGACCAGAGAGCCCATTACATGCCCCTTAATACTCCTCCATCCCTTGAAATGCCAGGTACACTTGCTGGCTGTGGAGGAGCAAGGAGCTGTGTGGCAGTACAGATTATGAGGATTAGGGTCCCTTTGGGGGGACAAGGTGACCGTGACGGTTTAGGCCACAAGTTAACTTTTAAAGCTATATAAAATGTAGACCATGGATTTTAAGCCACTACCTTCAGGTGGACATTGGCAAAAGCTTTGCTGGGAACGCTCCCAGTGCACCCTCTTATAACCCTCTACCCACTTTGTGGGGCTCCCTTTTATTTATTTTTTTTCTATTCAATAATATCTGCTCTAGAGAAGTTTTGTAAACTGTTCATTTCTCCTTACCCTGGTCACGTGGGTCACCAGGTGGTGCTTGGCAGGATTGTTGCAATAGGGGCTTGGTGAGCCCTATTAAAGGGTCTCCCTTCTGATATGTGTTAACACTACACCCAGGTACTCCCTAGCCACTCCTTTGTGGCTAGTAAATGTCTTTTAAAAAAAGAGGAGCAGGACTAACACTACAGGGAAGGGCACACCTACCCTGTTTCCCCGAAAATAAGACCTAGCGTGATTGTCGGTGTTGGCTGCAATATAAGCCCTACCCCCCAAATAAGCCCTAGTAAAAGTCCTTGTAGGTCTTGTTTTCAGGGTAGGGCTTATTTTCGGGGAAACAGGGTAGGGCTTATTTGGTGGGTAGGGCTTATATTGCAGCCATTACCGACAATCACGCTAGGTCTTATTTTAGGGGAAACAGGGTATGTCATCAGTAGTTCCTGATGAACCTAGTCGTATCCCTAGTGTTGTATCACCTGAAGGACCAGAGGCTTCCGGGCAATCTGATGCATTGCGCCTATCTGGGATTGTGCCTACGGTCAATGCTGCTGCTTCACCCTTAAAGCGGAAGTAAACCCATCGATTTAACAGTTTAAATAAAAAAGGCATGCCGGGAATGCTAACTGCACATTGGCTGTGCTTTCAACCAAGCAGTCAAACCATCCAATGGCTGGTGTCATAACGGATCACATGTGCAGCACCGTGGCAGTTGAAGATTAAACAGAGGCAAAGATGGCAGCTTCCTTGGCTGAAAACGATAGGAGGGTTTACTTCCGCTTTAATCACCATGGATGAACTGTCCTCAGGCCTAGCTGGGTTAGAGCACAGGATTGTTGGCATGATTGCCTCCATCCCGCAGGGTGACAATAAGCGTGACAGATCCCTCCTCCCACGGAGCCTCCTAGTCTGGCGCAGGAATAGGTTGAGGATGGGGAAGCGCTTAAAGCTCAGGATTCTGTGGATGGCCTGGCGGATGAGTCTGCTTCTGAGCAATCTGGCCAAGAAGATATCCAGTTGGTGTCTGCCTCTCAATCAGAGGCTTTTGATCCTGACTTACCAAAATGGTTCGTTCTGCCTTTAAGTTGCCTCTTGCAGAGGTTACTGAGCGCCTCTGGTCCTCTTTGGGATCCCTGAGGCCTCTTCAGGCCACACTGGCTTTCTCCTTACACCCTCTGGAACTGGCAGTGTATGCTGATTGGGAACATCCTGAAAGGTTTACCTTTTATAGCCCACAGATGAAAAGTTTAAGTGGAGCATGCCAGCCGTAGATGCAGCAGTCTCTTCCTTAAAAAAAAGAACTTGACTTGTCCAGAAGATAATGCACAGGGCTTGAAAGACCCTGTTAACAAAATCATCATCAGCAATGTGACATTGCTGATGCTTGCTGCTGGGACACACAACCCTGCATAGACCTGCTAACTAGACAGGAGGCTACAGGTCTCAACTCCCTGACCCCTTGGCTGACCTTATACTGATGGTAGCTCACACTCCATTCAGTGGGAGTACCTGCAGTCAATGATGGTTTGCACAGCTTTGATCATCCTTGTTCCTGCTATTGGCTTTCCATCTTCAGCCACATAACCTTATCAGGCATTTCAGGGCAGAGTCTGTGTATTCTTATCCATACTGCCTTCTCCTTCAGTGTTTGGCAGCAATCGGCGCTTACATTTTTTACAGTATTATGCAATGGTCTGTCCTTTATCCTTTGCATGTTGACCTCTGGACGCACTGCTGAGTGCTGAATCTGTCCATCCTCGTATGGTATTGTGCCCCCTTCCTGGAATTCCAGTTCTAAACGGCAGACCTTTGGAGGATATGCTTTGAGGTGAATCTCATCTGGTGTTTGGAATCCTGGGCTCAAGTCTCTATCTTGATTGCTGGCTTTACATGTTTATCTGGTAAGGAGCCTACTTACTGGTGGTGGCACTCCGTTAGATGTTGAGCACAGTGGTGTGGTGAAAATTGCTATGCAGAGAAGGATTAACCAATTGTTATGAAGACCATCTGCTAGAAACCTATGAGAACTTTTTATTAGAAGTCCTTTCTATGTTCACTTCTTGGACATTTTTTTGGGAACATCTTGATTTGCATGTTCTATTTTTGACCTAAGAATATCACTTTTCTTATGCCAATGTCAATATGAATGCAAACCATATTTCTTTTTGTCAATAGCACTTCCAGTACCTCATGATTGGATACATACACTGCCAATGTGATTTTGTTTTTTCCTCTCATTTTGTCATTTTGATTAGTTGTTTTTACCTGGCGCAGTTTTCTATCTTTTCACTTAAACCTGTTTACGGTTCAAAAACCAAACTGGGACACAAGGCCCATTTTCGACCCAAGATCCCTGAACCAGTATCTACTGATCCAGTCCTTTTTGGATGGAATCTGTCCGCTCAATAGTAGCCTCACTCCAGATGGGAGACTTTCTAGCCTCCATCGATATAAAGAACGTGTATTTACACGTACCCATCTTTCAACCTCATCAGATGTTCCTTCGATTTGCAGTAGAGGAACGTCATTTTCATTTTTTGGCTCTGCCCTTTGGGCTTGCGACATCTCCCCAGGTGTTCTCAAATGTCCTAGCACCAGTACTGGGTCTTTTAAGGGCCCAAGGGATCTTGGTGCTTGGGTATCTGGATGACCACCTGCAGAGATCACAAACTACAGGCTCTAGAACAGAGCATAACCTGCACAGTGAAGTATTTGGAAAGCTTAGGCTGGATCATAAATACCGAAAAAGTCAACCTTGAGACCAGCTCAAAGTCTAAAGTATTTTTTAGGTTTGATCCTAGATACGGTCCAAGCAAGGGTATTCTTGCCACCCGCAAGGGTCTGTGCCCTGAAAGATCAGATGCGTCCGATTAAGGGGCACCAGACAACCCTCCATTCGACTCTGTATGAGTCTTCCAGGGAGGATGGTATCCTCCTTTGAGGTGGTGCCCTATGCCCAGTTCCATTCTAGGCCTCTACAACAAGACATCTTGTTGGCTTGGCACAGGAGAGGACAAGCCCTGGATTAGCAAATGTCCTTATCTCCTTGGACACGCTTAAGCCAAAACTGGTGGTTGCAGGATCAGAACCTGCGAAGGGTAAGATCCTTCCTCCCGATAAGTTGGAGCGTACTGACTACAGATGCCAGTCTCTCAAGCTGGGGAGCGACCCTAGAAAAGCTCACAAGGACAGAACAGATCCTGCCCATCAACTTCCTGGAATTAC
This sequence comes from Lithobates sylvaticus, assembly GCA_028564925.1. Lineage (NCBI taxonomy): Eukaryota > Metazoa > Chordata > Amphibia > Anura > Ranidae > Lithobates > Lithobates sylvaticus. The sequence continues at coordinate 141,048,219 of CM053032.1, forward strand.
GGGCATCAATTGCCAGCACCTTACGGCTTTCGAACCTAGGGAGAGGTTCACCGTCTGTCTGTGTTCCTGGAGCGGTGAGATTCCCCCCCCCCCCCCCCCCCCCCCCTTTCTTCCTATTTCAATTTCTGGAATGGTCCCTACACCCAGGGGTGTTCCAGAAAATTTGCCAATGTTGGGGATGGCCTACTGGCATCCAGGTTCAACAAGCTACATCAGTTTGTGTCCCCGAACAAGATCCTCTGGCAATCGGAGCAGATGCTGTGGTAGTTCCATGGAGCCAGTACTCCCTGGTTGGTTTTCCCTCTGATACCTCTCCCTTCCACATTTGTTGTGCAGGATTGAGAGTTGGTTCCAGTCATTCTGGCGGCACCAGAGGGCCCTGGTTCCTGGCGATTGTGAGACTGACGACAATAGACGGGCCATGGACGCTTCCAAGCCGCCCCGATCTACTGTCTCAAGGTCCTATATTTCACCACAATTTACAGCAGGGGTGCCCAACCTTTTGAAGAGAGAGGGCCACTTAACCGACTTGGTGATCGGTCACGGGCCCCAATGAGCAGGCAGATGACAGGTCCGTGCAGAGCAGACACGGACACAGTCCACTCTACTCTGAGTCCTCCAATCCGATCCACCCTGACGGAAGTGGGTTGACCCCCCTTCTGTTTTTTTTTAGTGAATCAGATTGGAGGTAGGCCAAAAGGACACAAATCTGTTTACATCTGCCATTTCATAAAGGTGAATGGAGGGTCCGACAGAGTCGGTCCGATTGTGTGAAAGGAGCCTTTCACACTAATGCACCACATGCACCTGTGTCTTTACTGCGGGTTAGCTACACTTTGCCATAGACTTCTATTATATCCTGCAGGTGTGGTGCACTTTCTGAAAGCACATCATAACCCGCAGGTAATAAACAGAAGTCGACGCCTCAGTGCAGGTAACCTGAAGGTGCACTGCACCTGCGGATCAGTTTGAAAGCAGCCCAGTAACCACTGCGCAGAGATGCCCATATACTGTATACACTGCAATTTTAGTAATAAACTGACCTTTAATAACAGTCTTCCATTCCGGTATCACCTGGCGTTTCTGTCCCGGGCAGAGTGCATTTGGTATCACTCCGCCTGTGGCAAGAGACGGCTCTATACAGTAAGCATCAGCTTATACAGCTCTGCTCCAAAGCTGATTGCTTTGCCGGCTTTTCATTAACAACACAGGTGGTCTGGGATGGCGGGTTGCCAATCTGCCATCCCACAGAAGGAGGTCGCGGGCCACATCAGAGGGCTCCGCGGGCCACATGTGGCCCCCGGGCCACTGGTTGGGCACCCCTGATTTACAGTCTCTATATTTGACGGCATGGCTATTGAAGCCAGGGTGTTAAAGGACCGTGGCATCTCGGGACCAGTGGTATCTACCCTAGTGAATGCTAGAAAAGCTGTCACTAGGAAGATCTATCTTAAGGTCCGGAAGACTTTTATATTGCTTGGTGTGAAGCCACAAAATGGCATCCTCGGAAATGCATGATTGGGAGAATTCTTTTTTCTACAGTCAGCTGTGGAAATCAAATTTGTCTTCGAGTACAATCAGCGGTCGATTTTCTGCCCTATCAGTATCCTTCCAAATGCCTTTAGCCTCTCATTCACTGATCCAAACCTTTTTGTAGGGGGCAACTCACATGCTTCCCTCCATTAGGTCACCTATGTGTCCTTGGGACTTAAACTTGTGATACAGAAACAACCATTTGAGCCTATCAAGGATATTCCATTAGACTTGCTGTCACGCAAGCTAGCCTTCCTGATGGCCATCACCTCGGCTGGAAGGGGGTGGGAGTTGGCGGCCCTTTCGTGCATGGAACCATACTTGATCCTTCACCACGTCAGGGTCGTGTTACGACCTGTTCCATAATTTTTGCCAAAAATGGTGTTGGCCTTATTTACATCAGGACATTATTTTGCCTTTTTTTTTTTTCGCTCAGGCTCATTCGGCGGAAGATAAAACTACTGCATTCTTTGGAAGTTGTCTGGGCAGTCAAGGTTTATTTGTCGATCTGCAGAGATCCAAGGATCCGACTCCTTTTTTGTTTTCCCAAAGGGACCCAAGAAGGGGCAGGCAGCTTCTTGCCAATTGGGTCCTTCAATGGGTCATTCAGGTCTATGGTCTGAAACTTGAGGCTCCTCCCTTTAGGGTGAGAGCTCATTCTACCAGGTGTGTAGGAACCTCCTGGGCTTTTCGCCATCAGGTATCTGTGGCTCAGATTTGTAAGGCTGCTACCTGGTCTTCAGTGCATACGTTCACAAAATTTTATCAAGTGGATGTTTGAGCAGCCGAGGATGCGGCTTTCACCGCATTGTACTGCGGGCTGCCGTATAAGGTCAGATGGCTAGTTTGCCAGGGTGTCTCCCTCCCCTCAAGGCTTTTGCTCTGGGAAGTCCCAGCAGGTAATGAATATTAGCCTAACTGTGTCCCACGATGAACTCAAAAGGATTTTACAGGTAAGTATGATGAAAAAAAAAAAAAAAATTTGTCCCCAGTCACCCACTCTAGATTATTTTATAAAGGACCTATGGACCCGACTTTACTATTAATATATTTGAATAGTTATGTGCACATTGTGTTGGATATGTGTTCATTATGATTTGCCGATTCAAATAAGCAGGTATCCTAACTTTTTTTTTTTTTTTTTAGGAGCCAAAAGTACACCAATAGATGCACATGCTTAGATTTTGAAAGTTGGTAATTTCTTTAATGGGCTATTCTAACACAGAACATAAACTAAACTTTTTTTTTTTTTTGTTTTGTTTTAGATACATGGTGAAGCACAAATCACACCTACGGTTCTGAAATATACGTCTGCATTTGGAGAGCAAATTATGGATTTATAAAATGCCCTAAGGGTGGAACTGTTAAATGTAAAAAAATTCCTTTAACAACCAACCATCTTGGCTCCAAGGACTTACTGCCATAACTTGCATTCACAACAGGATAGTGTGATATTTTTTAATTAAAGTTTGCATAATGTCTACAGCTCAAATTGTATATTTTGATAGTCACAAATACTTTGTTTTAAACAGCATTTTGTTTAGATTTTGTTTGTAGAAGGCACGGCTCTATGCTACTGGTGCATTCTGTAACTACCGTACTCTGAAATCTGTTTTCCAGTAATTGTGTAAAACTGCAGTTTAGCATATAAAATTGCCAAACTGGGATAAGAAGTGAATTGTGTACAGTGGTGCAAATGGGGATTCAAATGTATATATTTTCTGTTTATGCACAAAAAGGAAATATAAATATTACCTTTTTTCAACAGTTAAGTTTGCTTTCTATATTCCCACAGATGTTTAAGGTCAGCCGAGGTCAAAACAAAAGTCAATAAAAAAAAATAAGCTCTGTACGCTGGTCTCTATGATTTTAGGCTGTATTTAGTACAGTTTAAATGCTAAATACATAGCTGAACCACATACAAGAAAGGTTTACCTGCCAAAATAATGCTAAAAGCTGTGGATATAAATGTAGGAAATTAAAAAGTAAAGAGGGCGCAAACGCAGTGCAGAAGTATTAAAAAAAAATAAGTTGAGAAAATAGCCACTCGCATGAGTGTCAGGTCAAAGAACATATACAGAATAATCCTAATGGAAGCATCGCTCCATTCCACTTCGTTGGACTGAAGTCTGCGCTTGTCCGAAGCAGGAAATCACCAATGCCTGAAGGCAAACTCTGTAAGATCTCAAAACAACTCTTTGGACAGCAGGGAAGCCATGGTGACAATTTTCCACTACCCTGCTCCCTTTATCAAACCAGCTTATTTTTAAACATTTTTTTCCCCCTAAGTTTCATACTACTGCACTTAGTTTGTGCCCTCTTTGCTTTTTTTCATTTGTTGTAGGCTTGAGATTACCCTGATTTTCAGAGGAGCTGCATCCGGAGCAGTGCGTTTAACTTGAAAGAAAACATTTTATTGTATTGCAGCTTACCGATTTTCAGATGTTATGGCTGCATTTGTTTTCTTTTTTTAGGCTTGCGTTCTACTATTTTCATCCGGTGATCTATCCATTAAGGGTGTTGCTTGACAGATCAGGTGAAAACAAAGGGGGGAAAAGCCTCAAAGAAAACAAATGCAGCCACCACATCAAATAATTGGTAAGCTGTAATATACAGGCAGTCCCCAAGTTAAACTTCCGACTTGCATACAACTAATACTTAAACAAAGGCAGCATGACGTCACACTGGTCCTGAAAACCGCTGGGCAGCCATGCTGCCACCCACTATCTGGCAGACCTGTCAGCAATCCCACATCGCTGCATGGCCAGTTAACCCTTCCCTATGCTATCCTAATCTTGAAAATAATTTTTTGGCTGGAGTTGCACTTAAAATATATACCCATTCCAACTTGCATACAAATTCAACTTAAGAACAAACCTGCAGAACCTATTTTGTTCGTTACCCTGGAGACTGCCTGTATTACATTTTTGGGTTTAATACTTTAAATTGGACCCCTTTCACACTGAGGCGTTTTTCAGGCACTTTAGCGCTAAAAATAGCACCGGAAAGAAGCGTCAGCTGGAAACCCAGTCTGAAAGCCCGTGTGCTTTCACTCTGGGGCACTGCGCTGGCAGGGCGTCAGAAAAAGTCCTGCAAGCAGCTTCTTTGCAGCGCATTAGGAGCGGTGAACTCGCCGCTCCTGAATCGCTCCTGCTCATTCAAAACAATGGGGCAGGGCTGCTATACCGCTGGCAAAACGCTGCTGCAGCAGTGTTTTGCGGGTGGATTTAACCTCTTTTCGGACGCTAGTGGGGGTTAAATACCGCCCCGCTAGCGGCCGAATAGCGCAGGGGGGGGGGGGGGGGTACAGTGTGAAAGGGCTCAAACCATAAAGTCCGAGACCAAGGGAAGTCTCAAAAAGTGGTTACTTTAAAGAGGACCAGGGAGCGTAACTAAAGCCAATTTATCAGTTCAGAACAAAAAAAAAAAAGTTAGAGAATACCTCCACCATTCAAATAAAAAGATGTCTTTAAAAACAAAAGTCTGGATACGAATTTCTCTCTGAGTAGAGCTGTGGAATAATACTCCCCAAGTATGGCCAAAATCATATTCCTTATGAAGCATGCAAATTGCATTGCCAAAAGGTATAATAAATTGGGGAATTGTCAGGAAGAGCTCAAGCTGCAGTGACCAAGGGACTAACTAAACCATCTATAGATGCGGTAAATCCAATATCGCATAACTTCTAAAAAAAAAAAAAAAGCTTGTGGTTCTCCATTTTATATAAGGCGTAATCTGATCTAATGAAACGAAGATCAGTGATAGTCCATATAGCAATCCAAATGTGTCTCTTAAAAAGTAATTGTAAAGAGACCCAAGTCCCAGAGCTATATAACGGGTAAAGTCCACTTGGCTCCCTAGTCTCGCATTCAGACACCACAGATGGAGCAAAAATCAAGATATCAGCAGAAATGAAGGAGGATAGTGCTAAACCAAAAAATCTACATAAGTAGTAAAGAAGGCTAGTTCCACAGTTGGGCAAGCTGAAGGAGCATTCTGAGTTCATACTGCAGCATACATTACTGCTACTGCAAGTGTCTCATCACAATGCTGATCAGTGAATTCCATGTTGTAAAGATCACTGCCACTGGTTACACATGGAACTGTATAAGGCCAGTGGCATTAAACACTTTAAATGAATCCTAAGTGAATCCTCAATCCCTGTTGCATTCTAGAGCCTTAATTTGAATAGATGGGAGAGTGGTAGTGGGCAGGGATGCCCAGGTGTCAATGCATTTTGCCTGCCAAACGGCATAGGCTTCATCATGACAAGGTGGGACTTGTGCATCAAGTTTCAATGGCTGCGCTGCTTGAAAGACAAAAGACCAGCAAAAGACCAGCCGGGGTCTTCCCCTTTTATAATGCATCACAGTAAATGTATATGTGGTTTTAAATGCAGTGAATGAATGGTCAGACTAACGGGCATTAAAGACCACTCTATTCCACATTGCTAGTTGCTATGGCTGGAGAAGTGTTGAGAGGAAGCAGGGAAGCTTCATCAATGATGTCGCGTGCTCTGTGAGGAGAAATGGTTATGGTAAAACTTTTCAAGGACACTGCCCCCTTTTATCGAGCTAGGCTTTTTTTTTTTTTTTTTTTTAATAAATCTTTCATACTACTGCACTTTGTTTGTACCCTGTTTGCTTTTTCATTTGTTGTCCGCTTGAGATTACCCCAATACCCAGAGGAGCTGCATCTGGAGTGGTTTGTTTAAAGCATATTGAACATAAAAGCAAATATTATATTGCAGCTTACCAATTCTCAGATGTGATAGCGGTGTTTTTCTTTTTTAGGCTTGCGTCTATTTTTATCTGGTGGTAGATCTAGTAAGTCTGTTTTTTTTTAAAAGAACAAGCTCTCTTGCAAACACATTGGTTACAGGAATGAGACAAAACATTTAATGCTGACGGGGGTGCTTACAATGATCAGCTGTTGCTGTAATTGCTTATAAAGTGTTGGCTGGAGTTTGGCTTCAATTTGTTAGTGTATCTAAATCTGCTAGTGCATCTGACACTCCCCAAGACTGACAATGCTGCTGTCCAAAGGTGCCCCTTTGGCTCATCCATCCATAGTGGGGGCACTCGAATACAAGAAGGGTGTTACTGGCCAAATCACCAGGTGAAATCAGAGGGGAAAAC